>JAPMUY010003625.1:0-80000 GCA_026901105.3 Galaxias olidus
CCAAAATAACCTTGTTAATTTTCAATAGCAAGCAAAAATGTCAAGCTAGCAACTTGTCATGCCTTCATTGCCAGCAGAAGGCTGCTTAATGTAGCCTGCATATGATCACTTATTAAATAAATAAGTTATTTAATAATAATATACGGGATTTATAAGTGCCCTTCTAGTAACCGGAGCAAATTGGGGTAGATAATAATTTTCTTAATATTATTACTACTGTTATTATATTATTTGCAAAGTAAATTACTGCATTAACCTAGCGGACAACATATGTCTACTCACTGAGTCCCTGTCATGTAAAGTTATTCAGAAGAAAAATGTATATGTTGTGAAGACATACTCACTATAAGATGACTGCCCAGATAAAGTTGATATGATTGTATAAATTTTTTTATTTATAATGGTATTTTTCAGAAGTGATCTCTAAGTAGGCCTACTCTACATGTGCATAAGCATTTTTTGGCCCTCCAACTCTGTATACATTTCTGTATTCAACAAGAGAAAAAGTGTCGTAACGAAATCCGTGCTCATTTTGTCAACTAGTAAAATTGCTCTAAATAACTTAATTAAAAACAAATAATTTCACTTTTTATTGTAATAATGTTGCTTGGTATGTATTCCAATATGCTATTAGTGCAAGTAGGTCAACGAGGACAAGCCTAAATAGTTGTCTAGTATCTCATACCCCTTTTCCACCAACATGAACCTATAGAGTTCCGTGCCGGTGCTAGAGCCAGTTCACTGTGGGTTCAATTTGTGAACCTTGAAAGAACCGTTTGCTTACCAACGGGCTAGAGAGCCACGTCATTACGTCAATATAAGTCAGTATACATCTCTGCTTTTGTAGCAACACATGCCTCAACTACAACGCACAACAGCAATGGCGGACTAGCGGCAGTGTCAACTGAAATCGCTTTTTAAACTACCAGTGCCTCTTCCCCGTTCTTTACTTATTTAAAGACGTGCCTTGCGTGCTCCTTTTTCAAAGCAGCGCCGACCTTGCACTTTTTCCATTTTTGGCAGAGTGCCAAATCAAATCAAAATGTATAAAGGCGGGACATAAAATTTTAAATAACATACAAATTAATAAAAAGAGTACCTTTTAAATATGAATACGTTGCATTATATTACTCTTAGAGAGTTAATTGACTTTTTGATTCAAAAGATTCTGCTTTGTATTTAAAGTTGTTGGTGACTCTGGCTAGTGTGAGGAATAAGGTGGGGGGACTGACGTTAGATTGGCCAGGGAGAAGTATGTGGTAAATCGAGTTAAGTTGTTAAATCCTGCTACTATAGCTATAAATTGGATTTTGTTTGTCATGGCTCATAAGAACAAATAACTACGATATGTTTCGCGTTATCATAAAAGACTCAAAGCTCTTAGCTAGCGATAGTTAATTTCCTGCTTCGATAACTTTGCTTTAGTTTAGTTGGTCTTGTTGGTCATGATAATCCCACCCCCCACTGCTTAGTCTTAGACCAGCAAAGAGTTGGGGCCAGCTTGCAACCCATTTTTCTGGTTGAGAGCCGGCTCTTTAGCGGTGGAAAAGCGAAGAACGGGTTCAAGATTTGGCTCCGGCTCCGAACCAGCCCAGGAACATCCTTGGTGGAAAAGGGATATAAGAAAACTATCCAATATATAAGAGAACTATGCTTTGGCGTTGCCACCCCTCATGATCTTCATGCCACCCCTTTGCCACTCCATTAATACTTGTCTAGATCCGCGACTGGGTGGCAGTAATGCATGTAAAACTCCAGTTGCTCACCACCGACGGAAAATATTAATAAATATAGGAAGGTATCATAAAACCCTAGCAGTAATAGTTAGGATAATCCTGATACATATCACAAACAGAAAAATTTATTACTTTTTATAAACTGACACAGCTGATTGCACAAGCCTCATTTCAATGAGCACACAGGTATTTCCGATGATTTGTAAAAAGAAGTATAGCGCCAAGCCTACAACTGGCGGTTGATCAATGACAGTTTGGCCTGAAAGTGTTCAAGGGCAGGTTTGTTCCTTTTAAATCCCCCGCCCACTTTCCCTTTGTTCCACAAGTGGCCTCTGCAGGACGTATGCTGTTACGTCATACCAAGGGCTGAGGGTCAGTGAATGAGGGGAAGTGGAACTACAGTTGAAACACAACTATGCTGCGTTTCAATAGCCGTTCAACATGCCCTCGTTGACTTGCCCTCGGCACTTGCCCTCGGGGCATCCCTGCCACCATCTTAAGTGTCGTTCCATTAGTCTGAAAATCTGAAGTGAACTTGGTGAGATCGACCCTCGGAGGGCTGAGGGAGCGAGTGAACAACGATGGTCACTCCAGAGGTGTATATTAACCACAATGCATTGTTGTTGTGCGTTTGGTGCAAGATAATACATCAATGGTTAGGTGGCAGTAATGCACTTAAAACTCCAGTTGCTCACCACCGAAGGAGAATATTAATAAATAGAGAAAGGTATCATAAACCTCGCAATAATAGTTAGGATAATCATGATACATATCACAAACAGAAAAAAATATTAATTTTAATTTATTAGAAACTGGCACAGCTGATTGAACAAGCCTCATTTAAACAAGTATGCAGGTATTTCCGATGATTTGTAAAAAGCACTATAGCGTCAAGCCTACAACTGGCGGTTGATCAATGACAGTTTGGCTTAAAGTGTACAAGGGCAGGTTTGTTCCATTTAAATCCCCAGACCACTTCCCCTCTGTTCTCCAAGCGGCCTCGGCGCGACGTATGTTGTTACGTCATACCAAGGGCTGAGGGTAAGTGAATGAGGGGAAGTGGAACTACTATTGAAACGCAGCACTAGAATTCGAACAGCACTTATCATGGCTGCCACTCAGATACTTCTGGGTAATTTCACTCAGGAACCTTCCTAAGCAAAATTAAGAATTTAAAAGTAGCCAAAGAGAGTCAACACTTGCAGAAATAAGCAGAGTTGTAATGACTCGAATCAATTGACTTGACGGGCTATTTTGACTCGACAATGCCGTCAAAAGACTGGACTCGACTCAAGTCCGTGCAAGAAATGACCCGACTCGACTCTGAAATTCTCCATGTGACTCGAGTCATTAAATAAATAACCAAAAATAAATAAAACATTTAAATATGCGCAACAGCAGGCTAATCCAAGGCCACTATTTTGGTTGTCAGGACCGTTACTAAGCAAGCGTAAACACGTTCTAGCCCAAAGCCAAGGGGCAGAAATTATTAGCCTACCATTCTACAGAACTGGAACAAACATGGAAAGTTTACGAAAAATACCTGCAGTGGTGGAGTTTGGTTTTAAACATTTTACATTGGACTGGGAGAAAAACAAACATAATAGGCCAGCACCGTGTAGTATTAATAACTGTAAACAATATGAGCGTGGCCTATGGTGAATTTAGTGCTGATAACGGAATGAGCCAAGTCACGGACATACATAACAGAGATCGGTATTAGATAGACTGAAAGGACTGCCCGATCTGTTGGGTCTCACTAAAAACCAAGGCTGCAACGATTCAGTCAGTTGAAGCTAAAATGCTGCCTCCTTCGGTGAGAAAGGGGAGTGTGGTTTCGGATTCCAAACGTAATTTCTTTCCATTGACTGGCGCGCTAAATAAAATGTCTAAAATCTTTAATAAATTAAATTGAGCGTCAGTCAATTGAGGGCCTCGAATTTAAAAAAAATAAAATGATGAAGCCTAAATTTTCCCTTTATTTTATACATGCTACAAAATTTTTTATTAAGCACTGAATTCGACGTCACAACACTCGTGCTCGGGTGCTGAAGGGCATGCTCCTGACATCGTGGTCGAGCGAGAAAGGAATATGGCAGATGAGTAAATGAGTTTGTGATTGCCAGTGTTGGGACTAACTTGTTACAAAGTATTACTACTATTCACGGTAACTAGTAAAGTAACGCATTATTATTCACATTTGAGTAACTAAATTAGAGTTACTGAAAATTTAAAAGGGGCCGTTACTAGTTACTGTTCTTTTCCCCCATTTTAACGGTAACAAGTGTGTATTTTTTTTGTCTCCTGTTCACTCTTTACTGTTTATGTTCAACGTGACTTTCCTGTTTATATTTCTGCGTGCAGTTCGGGAGCTCACCGTTCTGTATAGCCCCCCTTCTTATGCCCCCTCAAAGTTATTTCATTAGCGTGAGGAAGAAGGTTACAGCGAACCACACATGCTATTTAGGGTATGCTAATGTTATTTAAATCTGTATTGTTACCTAAGTAGGCCTATGTTTCATAATGACGTAAATACTTTTTAAGGGGTGCCTCTGTTATTCTAAATTCATATGTTTTGGTTCTGGAGGACACTGTGGTAACTAAACTGGTAATGAACGTTTGCTAAGCACTCTATCTTTAGTGGCTGTAGTTAGCTAGGTAAAGTTGGCACACTGGCTAGCTAAAGTCACAGCAGCGGTACCAGCTTGAACAAAACTTACTGTTCGCTCGGCTGATCTGGAGGGTGGCTGGACACAAAGAGTACGGGAAATATTTCATTTCGTCCGCTTTGAATGTGGGTATATTATTAAGAGCTGGGAATGTTAGTCGTGAGTTTTGGGGCTTGTTGGTTGGCCATTTGAGGCTAGATTTCAATATACACAGGGTAGATGTTATAATATCCATTATGCCATAGATGAGCACTTCAAAAGACAATATTTTAGAATGGACTTGGGTTGAGAGCAGATATCTCATTGGGGTTTTCAAGTGGGCACCCTCCATCCCGGATGTTTAGTTAATTTGAGCCCAAGACACCTCCAGAAGGCTTAACGGTGAGCAATGACGTCTACATCCGCTCTCGACACGGCCAGATATTAAAAAAATAAATAAATATGTTGTTTATTAAACCGAGCGATATCCCTATACCTATCCCAATTACCTATTCCTGCAGAAACTTTCTGCTGACTCTGCAGGGATACTTACCACCTGAAAAGAAGATAATATGTCCCTACTCTCCTCCAGGCTTGATAAATGACGCTCTGCAGGAAAGACTTACCTTTTATACCTAAAGTTGTCCTGAGATTAAACCACTTTTTATGGTTTTTCAACATGATGTTCTTTACTTTTGTGCTAATATAGGATCCTTCCTTTTCAGCTACAGCCACTGGCTACTTCTTTCTACTATATCTGATATAGCTTTTATGATCTGGCGCATTTCTTTGCCGCAGATCCCTAACTCCTTAAGTAGTTTGGTTGTTGATATTGCCACAAATCCACGGCATCCGCAGCCACAAGCCACTAGAACACACCTTTGTTCTCCAACCTTGTTGTTCTGCCTCAGCCGCTAATTTGCTATAGCGGAGTTTCTTTCTTTTGTATGCCTCGTCTATTGCTTCTTCCCACGGGACTCTTAGCTCTATAAAATAAACAATTTGCTGTGTGTTAGACCAGAGTAATAAATCTGGTCTTAAGTTGGTTGTTGCAATCTCTGATGGGACTCTCAGTTGTTGGCCGACATCAGCAAGCATTTTCCAATCACATGCTCTCCTCAGCTGCCCTGAGTTTTGTTTTGTAATGGATAATTTCAATCTATGACAGAAAATACCCAATTAATGAGAGGGAGAAACCATGAAAAGATCAAGTACAGTTTTATTGATGACTACAGAGTCTGAGTCAGGGTACACAGAGAAAATACTTCCGTCAGATCAGTCTAACGACATAGCAAGTTCTGATTAGTTGACAAGGTTCTAACGAGTATATAGGTCTATAAGATAAACAATCATTCCATTGGACAAGATGGATCACATGTTCATAATCAGCATATCTAAAGACACGTACGCAGGAAACTAAGACATGACTTAATGTTATGACTTAACCCAAACTTCTAGCCTTCAGTGTCTCCAAAAGGCACATACTGTCTCTTTGGTGACCTGGCCGTCGCTCTGATCGTCCCCTCACCCCTAAACCACATCCCAGGCCGGAACATCCGCTAGGATGCCCAAATTTGGCCACAACAGTTTTCTTTCTCGGTACTCCCTCCCTGACAAAGTGAATGTGGTGCACGTCGCCCTCTGCTCCAATTGGCATGGCATTAACTGTTGAGCGCCAAGAAGAAATATGTTGAACAAATATTTTGTGTGTGGTTAATTTAATTGCTTAGTAAACAATTCATGGTTTATTAGATTATTATTTGTGTTGCTGTTTTAAAACACATGTATAAATCGGGACCGATTGGCTAATAGAAAGTACCACAGAACGATCACAAGTTAGCTGTGTGGGATAAAAAAATAAAGCCTAAAATTCAGTTTAAGTAAATTGGGAAACGCAAAAGTTACTAACATTAGTAACGCATTACATTTTTAAGGGAGTTATCGGTAAAGTAACTTAGTTACTTTTTAAAGAGGTAACGAGAAACTGTAACTAAATACAAATTTTCAGTAACTAGCACAACACTGGTGATTACAATGTTTATTTTAAGTCTTGATAGCTTCTGATTCAGTGATTGTGTGAAGCAAGGTTTCTGCATTATCAGTGTAGGTATTCCTAACAGAGCTGTCATCCCAGGCACATGTCTTTCTATCGATAATGGATAACCTCGAGCCATGTGCTGATATTCCTACGCTGCAGTCTCCACCCCAGAAAAAAGGCTCTGCTGGTCTACGGCTGGCGCCTCATTTAAAAATGGGTTTTGGGTGGGTCCAGACAATAAGCCATGTTTGCCACGCACTCTCTTCCATTCATATGCTAAGTTAGCACATGGTCGAGATCACGTGAGCAAAGGGGGAATATGTCACGCAGTAAATGCGGTATGGTACACAAAGGTTTTTTCAAAATATGCTGAAGTTTTTCCAAATGTTGCCTGATCTGTGCAAGCAACAATGCTGCAGGAGCTATCAAAATGCCCCTGCAAAGTCACTCTCCCCCAGATAAGCCATTTGATCATTTAATGATGGATTTCATTGAGTTAACTCAGTGTGAAGGTAAGAAATATTGTCTGGTCATCGTAGACATGTTCAGCAAATGGGTCGAGGTGTTTCCCTTAGCTAAACAGGATGCAGGAACAGTAGCCAAGGCACTGTTGCAGGAAATAATTCCAAGGTGGGGGTTGCCAAGAAAGCTGAGCAGTGATAATGGCCCAGGGTTCATTAACCAATCATTAAAAGATATAACTCTCTATTTGGGATTTGACATTAGATATCATTGTTCCTATCACCCCCAGAGTGGAGGGGCAGTGGAAAGGGAAAATGGGACAATCAAAGGTAAGCTGACCAAATGTTGTGCTGAAACAGGTTTGTCATGGGTAAAAGCATTGCCTCTGGTTTTGTTTTACATGCGCATGCGAATCAGGAACAAACATGGGTTAAGTCCTTTTGAGATATTATACGGGAGACCACCGCACACGGCAGTCAGTCCAGCCAATGTTAATTTAACAACTATTAACTATGATGACAGCATGCTTGAGTACTGTGCTCAATTATCTGCTTCCCTTACCAAACTTCACAGGCAGGTGAAGGCGACACTGCCGACCCCCTTATCAGCCGCCCAACACAAACTCCAACCAGGGGACTGGGTGTTAATCAAGGACCACAGGAGGCGCCATTGGTGTTACTTACAACAGCGACGGCAGTCAAAGTGCAAGAGAAAACTCCGTGGATCCATGCCAGTCGCTGCAAGTCGGTTCCTGAGCCAGTAGACCTCCACCAGACGTGCAAGACAGGGAGTGAAACTAAGTGTCCTCCTCCAACAGTAGCCTTCCACGGTTCCGACCAAGTCACCCCAACGTTCCAGGAAGACAACGGAGGTGTAGGCTTAACGCTGCCTTCTGGTGACCAACACGACGCATCACGACCATACAGACAGGACGACGACCATGGCACCCTTTTCCGACAACCAGGCCTTTATGGCCTCCGAGGCACAACATGTATTTTGTTGTTCATTGCAATTATAATATTGATACCATTGTTGTGGGTTTTTGAGGAAAATGACAAGGAGCCAGTCCCTACCGGGCAATACAAAAATATCTCTAAAAGAGCAGCCACACGTATGACAGGTGGTGAAGATTGGTTAACTGAAACATTGAACCCTAATCATCATTATGAAACTAATCTTTGGTACTGATATGTAGCAAGTAAAGCAAAAGAAAACAATAAAATAATCTTTATAATAAAATAATACAAAGACAAATAATTTAAAATCATTATTTTTCATTGGCATTGCGCATAAATTCCACAACAAAAGGCACTATAAATAATTGTTTGCTGCTAAACGAACTCCTTTATTTGTTACCGTAGCGCGATTGAAACGACCAAATCCAACAATACAAAGCAGTGACAGGATGAACAGAACAGACTGGCTGATACACGTATATTTACACAGGCGGCAGCACAGTTTCATTAAGATTATTTAAAATGTATTTCAATAGTAAAATAATCAGTATTGAACAAGCAGCGCTAGCCAAAAGGGGGTGTCTCTTTTTATGGCTATGCAAAGCGCTGGTACTGTTGTTGTACTTTGTGGTAGCCTTACATTGCAGCTGACCTCATTGCCTAGTACTGACTTTTGAAATACTTCCATAATATTGATTTGGGATGTACAGTTTCGTTCCTGCTCTTGTTGCATATCTGGCTTTTTAGCTACTCACACTAGCAGTGTCGAAGTCACCATGACAACTATGCAAACAACTACCTACAGCGCCCCCAGCTGCATATCTACTGTAAATGCATTGCCACAGCATAATTACCTCACTGTGCTCAAGAAACAGATGAACGATGAGTCTACAACGACTAGTCGACTAGTGGTTTTGATAGTCGACTAGTGGTTTGATAGTCGACTAGTCTGTGAAACCCCTATACACGCTTCTGCAATGAAGGACATCATAGGAGACTGGAGCATGAACTGGGAATTTCATGGTTAGGAGTAGGACACTTTGACAATAGCGGAATGAATGGCTGTAGGAGCCCCATGATGAGGAAAATAAAAGTACTGCCTTCACGATCAGGTTGGTCTACAAGCCTTTGCTTTGGTGACAATTTCTACTGTAACTTACAGTGTAAGGATTTGAGAATAGCGCACTGCTGAAATCTGATAAACAAGCATTAACATTGAAGACAGCGCCACAGCTACAGTTGATTTAATGTCGCAGGGCTACGACAGTTTTGATCGCATGCTACTTAAAATGATAAGGTGCAATTTGAACAGATACAGTATGTAGTGTAGTGGGTTGCGCTGGTATCCATTCATTTAAACGGAAAACTACCAACTAAAACAAAGTTACAAGTAAACGTAATATTATGCACATGCTGCCGCTTCTACACAGAACGTGGTTTTGTGCCAGTGTTGCATGCATATCTTGCATATTTAACTGCCCATAAATATATAAATTAGTTAACCAACTAACGTTTGCCATGACTACAAGTTGTAAGAGAAGAATATATTTTAGATAGACATCGTGAACTTGTTTACGTTATGTAACCTATGGGCTACTATAGTTAGGGCGGACAATAGAACGCACTATTTTTACCCTGAACGCAGAAAGACAGTTGGTTCCACAAGCTGTAGCACGCTAGCGCGAACCCATAGGAAATTAATTGAAAATAATGTTTGTTCAGCCTTTTGAGGGGTACAGTTTAGTACAGGGTGCGTTCTAAATCACGACACCGACTGCACCCTGTTAATTTTTATATAACTAGGTGATTAACTAATATTATGTGAAACAAACCATTCATTCTTGTAGTGAACATGTGTGCCTTTAGCTGATTAAATTTGTATAGGCCTACTGATAGTTTACAACAACGTCCCGTTTACCTGTCTTAAGAGTTTTGTTTGTTTCACCTACATGCATGAATATAAGGCCAACTCTATTTCAGACATTTTAAAATCCAATTCAAAGCCTCTGGTATACACATAAAAGTTTCAACAAAATCAGAAGATGAACTGGAAAGACCAATAGACAAGCTTTGTTTGCTCCAAGAAGCAGAGGCACAAAGTTGATGGGCCAGTGGTGAACACTGTGCTCCAGCAGGGGTCACTGCGCTTGAACAGCTGACTCCCCCATAGACTGACAATCACACTCAATTATGCTTACATACACGCACGTATATACATCATTCTGCTGGCATTCTGATTGCATTCCCTGACACACATGCAGAACATTTTGTGTTCTGCGATGGATTTAGCAGTGTTTTGCACATACTACAACCATCGATGAAGACAATGGAATTGGAAAAAATAAAACATGGAAAAAAACATTGAGAATGTCTCTATTGAATGACTTATGTATCAACGTACCTGTATGTAGTTAAATGGAGCTTATTATTGTTCATTCGTACTATGTTTATTGGTAATTGTTTTCCGGGTTAACAATTAGGGGCCGGAATGTTGGAGCTATGTCTTGTTTAGAATGTGTAGTTAGATCAGCCATTCTTGAGTTCACAATTTGTTTATATATAGTCTTGTTTATACATACTCCATCCTTTTAGAATTATTGTTATATTAGAATGACATTCTTGAAACATTCACCCCCCCCCCCCCAGTTTTTTTTTGCACACGTGAACTGCACATACCTTTAATGGTAGCTTTAAGGGTTAACGCATATGTTGTGTATTTTGTTCCTATTTAAAAGAACACTTACCCCGATTGTTTGCAGGAATTCAGAGGCCATGTGTTTGGCTTGGAGAAGGTGACTTTATTTAACAAGACAAGACAGACATGAGAGTCTTGCAAGACCCTCCATTCACACCATTCCCAACATCTCCTCTTCAAAAACAATTAACTCCCAACCCTTCTGGTCTCCTCCTTTTATCCCCAGAAAACACATGCAGTCACAAGGTTTCCTCGTGCTACTCGTGCTAAAGATTCCATATATTGATTCCATATATTGACTTTAGCCATACAGCCTAGTCACATATGGTCTCAAAGGTTACCCGTGCAGTTACAACCATACAACGTCAACACATATGGTTTCAAAGGTTGCCCATGCAGTTCTAACTCTACAGCATACACACATATGATTTCACGGGTTGGAACAGCAAACACGAGGCCCCCTTGTGACAGATTCCATACATTGAATATTCTACACATACTCAACTTTAAATTGGATGCTTACCTGGGAGGCGGGGTGTGTTGGACAATGGACGGGGTAGACATACAATTTTTCAACCACACTTACTCAGACTTGTTTGTTATCAATATTACCTTCACCTGCATCATTGTTTATTGTTTGGATCTTATCGAATTGTAAAGCCTGGCAGTTTGCGTCTTTTCGAAGGCTTACAATAAATACACCACAATTGACTTACGAGTGGAGTTTTTCGTTCTGGAGGGAGGTGCGTCAGAAAAGTTACCCCGCGGCTAAGGAAGTTTGGTAAGACAGAAAGCCGAAATAGCTGACACATGCTGTTATTCCCTGTTCGGCCATTCTGTCGCCACTGCAGGTGGATAACAGGCTCGAAGGACCAACATTGTATAATGAAGGGTGAAAACTTCGGTAGGTAGCTGGGAGCACCTCATCTACAGTAGAACTCCGGTAAAAGAGTATGGACATGGAGGCAGGGAGACAGGCTATTTGTTCTTTACGTAGTTATGATGACAGAACATGGTGCGATGATAATAAAGGCATGAATGGTCTCTGAAATAAACCAACAAAATATACAGTATGTATATTAATATATATACAGCTGGTAAAGAAATATACCAAATGAGATATCCCCGTATAGATGATGATGATGACAGTGATGTACGTAGTCTCATATCTGGTGGTGTTTGGCGTTAGCGCCTACAACTGTCACATTTAAAAAATTTAAGTCTTTGGAGACCCATGTCATGTCCAATTTATTAACGGGTGGGAACAGGACCTTCAAATCTACAAGCCAAATGCCAACTACAATAATCCACGACAAATATGCTAGCTAATAAGTAATGTTATGCTAACTGAATGATAACAAAACGTTGGCCAATCATGCATAATTAATCCACCCTAGAAATATTAAACACATAATAACGCTAGCCTGTGTTATGTCTGATTTTGTATTTTATTTCATTCAATGTAAATAGTTCAGCAGTTATTATATTGGCAACATTAACGTTAAACAGGTAGTAGATGAGATGGTACTGTATTTCTTGCTTCTGAATGCGTAACAACATATTCAATGTCATAGACAACATAGCTAGTAAAATGCATTTTATTTTTGGTTTGTTGGTTGTGAGATTAGCTGTTACAACCCACTCACTATACAACAGTTTTTACCGTCCAGGGTTACCGACGGAGTTGAACAATATCCTTGACTGCATAGAGCTAGATGCGTTGCAGCCCCTAGCGGTTGATTTCGTATCCTCCCAAAATGGCCGACCTGGTTGTTGTGACGTCACGTTCCCATTCCCTATGTCGCCTCATCACACCTGTTGGTGGCGCTATAGCATCAGTTCAGAGCATTCAACAAATCATAAAAAATGGGCCATTTGTTCTACAGGTCTAAAACATTCAGGACTTGTCCATTGCAGTGAGATGAAACTTTCATACCCTGGCATCAATGACAAATTATGAAGTCAATCACTTTGTTTTTTTTTTCAAAAACTGGTGGTCTACCCAAAATAAAGAATTTGAACGTAGCCATGGATTTAGATAAAAGAATCTATGGGTACGTTAGAATTCTGTCTTTTGCTTAGGAAGGTTCCTAACTGAGTGAAATGACCCGGAAGTATCTAAGTATGATAAGTGATAAGTGCTGTTCGAATTCTCTAAGTGCTCAAGAACGGTGCTTCAATGCTTCCTAACTTGTGTACTTTAGCATAGGATACACTGGACCATCCTACACAAAAGGAAAGAAGAAAATGCCGCCCCACAATTCCTTGTGACAGCAATATTTAAAGCGATACACCATTCAGCCATCGATTGACATGATCTGACAAGTGATGCAGATCGTATAGCCTATAGGTTATAGTTGTTTATTATGAATTTCCATTATGTTATGCCGTAACTTGCTAATATGCTTATGTTTTCAAATGGCAACATCTTTGAAACTCAAGAACGATAATATGTTACTATCATAGCAGATTTATTCGCATACCTTGCATACATTTAACAATTAGGCTTGTGGTACCGCTCGCCCGGTAGGCTGGAAACAGAGGAGACAGAGAGCTGGTTGCAGGACAAAGGAGAGGCTTTTAATAACAAACTGAGAACTTAAGTCTCGTTCAGGACCAAAAAATGCTTGGCTCCAGAATTAAACAATAACAGTAGATGAAGGTAAGCCCCAAAAAGAAATCAAGTAGTTTTAGCATCCTTCTGTTTCAGGGTCCTTCTTTAGGTCATGGGTCTCGGTGTCGCTCTCTGGGGAAACAGACACATGGGGTTAGTTTTTCCAACCCCTTCCCTTGTGGCCTCAGCCCTTTTTATATTCTGTAGCCCACTATCCCAATGAGCCACAGCTGGGTAATTGGCTGAGGGTTTAACCAGGCTCCTGGGCAGGTGGGGGGTCAGGTTGGTGTCCATGGTGCTGAAATCCCTGGCTGCACCTTGGACCTGGCGACCTGGGTTTCCTCAGTCGGAGCTGTCCATGGTCCTGAACCGTGTTGTCCGGGTCAGGTGACCTCGGCCGGGTCGCACGGTGCTGGAGGGTCACGGGGTAGCCCCCGGCACCACAGGCTTCATACAATCATATTAATTGGGATTCATGCGTGGCGATAAATTAAAGAGTTGACAGGGGGATGAGGACGTGAGCAAACTTTCTCAATGTGACCTATTTTGTATCACTTGTGACAGGTAGCCTATATTCCCTTTTTTAATTTAAATTTCAACCTTGATATAAAGTAGGCTAATATATTTTCTCTGGCTTGCCCTCACGTTTATATGCTATGAAACAACACGGTGACAACGCACGGTGAAGTATTTGGGCTTTTTGTAGGCTATTGTTTATCTTTGGGACATTGTAGTTTCTCCACGAACGACCCACGAAAAACACCGTCGCATAATTACGTAGCCTAGTGTAAGTGCAGTCCGACTCCTTCTTTAGCAACGCGATTGTCTTTTCCTAAGTCCTTATAAATTCTCTTTCATATCTTTCCTTAACCTCATGACGTTTTCCCTCGGGGTTAAGGAAAAGCAAATAGTGAAAGTCATTAGGACGTACTTTATTGCAGTGTTTCTCAAACCCTGGTCCGCGGACCGACGAGGTAACTGCCGGTCCGCAGAGCACAAGTCAAAATAGGTTTAGAGTCTCTAAAAAAAGTGACATTAACGAGCACCGCGCTTAAGCAAAGGTTAAACTATTTACATAGGGAATGAATGGAGAGGAGGCACTGGGAGTTGAGAAAACTCGTGAAGACGGCGATTTCTCTAAATACTGTGCGTGCACTTCGATTGTGATTGCTAGCCAGTTTAGGCAGCCAGGCAGGAGTGAGGGGGAGAGCAAGTTTCCATGGTTACATGGACGCCATTTCTGCATGCGTTGCTTTAAAAGTTTCACGCACTTCTAACATTCCACCTACCATTCGCTTCTAAAAGTCTTAATTACAAATAAACCATTTCCACCCTTTTGCATCTACCACCCACATATGTTACTGTTGTTGGTCTTTATATTGTGATTGCAGATGGCTGTATATTAGTTTAAACATGTGTTGAACAGTTTTAAGTTGGGGCAGTGTTGCACCATTAGCAGTTAATTTAGCCCCCCAAAAAAGGACAAAACAAAAAAAAAAGAAAAAAACATTTATGTTGGGAGTGTTCAGAAGAATCAGTTGATATTTTATTTGGTTTTGGTATTGTTGGCAGTATTTTTATGTTCAGCCAAATCACTTCTGTTGAAGCTTTCAATTAAATTGTATCTTGTTTATATAGCGCAATATCATAATAAAGTAATATTTCATTTCATATGGAGAATATTTCTAAATGGCCTGTTATCATAAATCACATATACATAATAATTAAGACTAATAATTAATAGACAAATAATTATATGCAGGATATCTATCGGCGTGGATGGTGGTGTTGGGGGGCTTTTTGGGGGTCGGAGTTGTGGAGTCGGAGTTGTGGACCCAAACTCTGACTTTACTGGGCCCCAGGACAAAGAAGTTTGAGAAAGGCTGCTTTATTGGACATAAAGTCGGATCCAGCCCCATTTTCTTTGTCGATTGCGTTTAGTGGCATGTCCTGTATTTGTCCATCGTCCCTTGGAGTCATCTCATCGTGACGTCATTATTATGCGTCATTGTTTTTGGTTCACAACGGTTGTCTGCAACGATCTGGAGAAGTCATTTACATCCTAGCTATTTTTATGAAGCCACGGTTGGACAATCTAATTTACAATGATCTTACAATACTCCGTACGCACGTATTTGACGGCAGTAATGTTACATCTAGATAACATTTCTGTTAGTGTTACCTCGCTAGCTAGGTTGTCGCATGCAACGACGTTCCAAACAATATCCTAAGCCAGCTATTTATTAGTTTTCGTCCATTCAATCTATCTATCCAGTCTAACTTAAATCCCAAATGGCACATACAAATAGTAGGCCTAATCCAACATTATTCAATATGCATCAGAATCAATTATTAGTTATTATTATTTGACAAGAACATTTAATCTTAGCAGTGTTGTGCCTCTGCTCTCATGACGTAATCCTACCGTTACCAGCACTGCAACTGGGAGTTTGACCATGTCTTATAACTAGGCTAGCAAAGATGTCGAAAAGGTCAAGCGTCTGGAAAAATGAGGATAGCTTGTGTTGTCTTCGTTTGTATACAGAAGCCAGGTCTTTTGTAAAATATGTTGGCATAGGCAATACATTTATTCGTTTTATAGGCATATGAGCAAGGCATTTTGATCACATTGTTGCACGTCGTCAACATCCGGCCGCGTCGTGGTTGAGAGTAGTCAAATTGACAGCCTGAATGTGTCTCACTCTAGTTTAGCCCCCAAAGACTGTTTGCAATGCATACCCAAATGTTTAGCCCAAACGGGAGATTCTCACAAAGTCAACTGAAACCATGTCTGTGATTGAATGCGCTACAAATCGACATAGATGCGACAACAATTTAATATAATTTAAAAGCAAATGATGCATACTTTATGGTTTATTAAATTATTTTCGACTTGGAACTTGTTTTCGTGTATTTTAAAGGAAATTTCCACACAAAATCTCATTATCGTAATGCGTCCCGACTAAATTCTATAGGACTTTAAATGGATTTAATAAAAATAAATATTAGACTAGGTTGGAGGTGCTCGGTTGTCCAAATGAACAAACAGCATGTCTGCTTGTCTACAGATATTTGTTTATTTTGGTTTTGCAAATGTCAGTACTGTAGGCAAAAGCTTATCGCACTGATCTACAAAAACAGTGCATAGCATTGTTATTACGTTGACTTTGCCGAGGATACCAGGCAGATTAATGCCCATAGTGCTGCTAACATCACACAATTATACAGTATGGTATGAGTGTTGGTGACACCTTCCTCTAGGTTGTGGCATTCGCGTTTGACTTATCTGGTATTCTGGCTTCATCCAATTCATTCTTTCTCCTAAGGTGTCCTCTCAGAGTGATGTCTGTGCCCATGCCCTCCGCCCCATTGTCTCCTGCAATAGGAGTCACAATCACAGGAGGTAACGTGCAGAAATATGCCTCAAAGAAAAAGAAGGTGCTCAATGCTGAGGAAAATGAGTTGTTTGAGCTAACACAGGCTGCTGACATTGTCATCGACCAAGAAGTCTTTAAGTAAGTGTTATTTGTCTTACCTTACCTTAGCGTGTGTGTGTGTGTGTGTGTGAAAGAGAGAGAGAGAGAGAGAGAGAGAGAGAAGTAACTCAAACCAAATTACTGTGTAAGTGCCCCCCTTTTTTCCCACTATACCAGGATCATTGCTGACCTTTTGAAAATGAATGTGGCACCTCAGGCAGTGTTCCAGACCCTGAAGGCCATGTGTGCTGGCCAGAAGATAGCTGACACATCTGTGGGAGACATCACTACCACAGCCTCCTCAGAGCCCAGAGGTCAGTGACTGTCATAGATTTAAGGAGTTGGGGAATACTTTCCCTACTTAATGTTTAAGTTTTGAGAAAGGTTTAATTTAGTTCAATCTAAGGCACTTGTAGTTTGAAAAAGTCTGAGATTACCCTTTTGTTTATTTATTCCAGTTAAAATGGTCATTTAGTGCCAGTTATTTGTTCATCAACATTAAAAGAAAAGCAGGAAATATATATTTAACACATATATGTCACAATGACAATCTGGTGGGGCTTACCTCTACGCACAGCCTCGGCTCTGGAACCTCACTTCTGGATAGGGGTTGGACTCTATTCTTCTCCGGAGCTCCCCAGGGTGAGAGGCGCAAGGCTGGTGTGGGGATACTTACGAGTCCCCGGCTAAGTGCCTCTATGTTGGAGTTTACCCCAGTGGACGAGAGGGTCGCCTCCCTACGCCTTCGGGTCATGGGGGGAAAACTCTGACTGTTGTCTGTGCCTATGCACCAAACAGCAGTTCGGAGTATTCGGCCTTTTTGGAGACCCTGGATGGAGCCTTGTATGGGGCTCCTGAGGGGGACTCTGTAGTCTTGCTGGGGGACTTCAACGCACATGTGGGCAATGATGGAGACACCTGGAGAGGCGTGATTGGGAGGAACGGCCTCCCCGATCTGAACCCGAGTGGTGGCTTGTTATTGGACTTCTGTGCTAGTCATGGAATGGCCATAACGAACACCATGTTCGAACATAAGGATGCTCATAAGTGTACCTGGTACCAGAGCACCCTAGGCAGAAGGTCGATGATCGATTTTGTTATCGTATCATCGGACCTGAGGCCATATGTTTTGGACACTCGGGTGAAGAGGGGGGCAGAGCTGTCAACTGATCACCATCTGGTGGTGAGTTGGGTCAGGTGGCGGGGGAAGCCTCTGGACAGACCTGGTAAGCCCAAGCGTGTAGTGCGGGTGAACTGGGAACGTCTGGAGGAGTCCCCGGTCCGGGAGGCCTTCAACTCACACCTCCGGCGGGGCTTCTCTGGCATCCCTGTGGAGGCTGGGGGCATTGAACCGGAGTGGGCGATGTTCAAAGCCTCCATTGCTAAAGCTGCGTCTGAGAGTTGTGGTCTCAAAGTCTTAGGTGCCTCAAGGGGCGGTAACCCTCGAACATCCTGGTGGACACCGGTGGTCAGGGGAGCCGTCCGATTGAAGAAGGAGGCCTTCCGGGACATGCTGTCCCGGGCGACTCCGGAGGCAGTTGCAAGGTACCGACAGGCCCGAAGGACTGCAGCCTCGGCCGTGGCAGAAGCAAAGCAGCGGGTGTGGGAGGAGTTCGGAGAAACCATGGAGAAGGACTTTCGGCTGGCGCCAAAGCGGTTCTGGAAGACCATCCGACACCTCAGGAGGGGAAAGCAGGGAACCATTCAAGCTGTATACAGTAAGGATGGGACGTTGTTGACCTCAACTGACAAGGTGATTGGGAGGTGGAAGGAGCACTTTGAGGAACTCCTGAACCCGACAAACCCACCCTACATAGTAGAGACAGGGCTGGAGGATGATGGGGGATCAGCATCAATCTCCCTGGCGGAGGTCACTGAGGTAGTCAAACAACTCCACAGTGGCAAAGCCCCAGGGGTTGATGAGATCCGCCCAGAAATGCTGAAGGCTTTGGGTGTTGAGGGACTGTCATGGATGACACGTCTTATCAACATTGCGTGGAAGTCGGGGACTGTACCTAAGGAGTGGCAGACCGGGGTGGTGGTTCCCCTGTTCAAAAAGGGGGACCGGAGAGTGTGTGCCAACTACAGAGGCATCACATTACTCAGCCTCCCCGGGAAAGTATACTCCAGGGTGCTGGAAAGGAGGGTTCGACCGATAGTCGAACCTCGGATTGAGGAGGAACAATGCGGTTTCCGGCCTGGTCGTGGAACAACGGACCAGCTTTTTACCCTCTCGAGGATCTTTGAGGGGGCCTGGGAGTATGCCAATCCGGTCTACACGTGTTTTGTGGATTTGGAGAAGGCGTATGATCGGGTTCCCCGGGAGATACTGTGGGAGGTGCTGCGAGAGTATGGGGTGAGGGGGTCTCTACTCAGAGCCATCCAATCTCTGTACTCCCAAAGCGAGAGCTGTATCTGGGTCTGCGGCAGTAAGTCGGACTCGTTTCCGGTGAGGGTTGGCCTCCTCCAAGGCTGCGCTTTGTCACCTATCCTGTTTGTGGTATTCATGGACAGGATCTCACGGCGTAGCCGCGGGGGAGGGGGCTGCAGGTTGGTGGGCAGAGGATTGCATCACTGCTTTTTGCAGATGATGTGGTCCTGATGGCATCATCAGTCTGCGACCTGCAGCACTCATTGGATCGGTTCGCAGCCGAGTGTGAAGCGGCTGGGATGAGGATCAGCACCTCCAAATCTGAGGCCATGGTTCTCAGCAGGAAACCGATGGATTGTCTACTCCAGGTAGGGAATGAGTCTTTACCCCAAGTGAAGGAGTTCAAGTATCTTGGGGTCTTGTTCTCGAGTGAGGGTAAAATGGAACGAGAGATGGGCCGGAGAATTGGAGCAGCGGGTGCGGTGTTGCAGTCGCTCTATCGCACCGTTGTGACGAAGAGAGAGCTGAGCCAGAAGGCAAAGCTCTCAATCTACCGGTCTATCTTCGTTCCTACTCTCACCTATGGTCATGAAAGGTGGGTCATGACCGAAAGAACGAGATCGCGGATACAAGCGGCGGAAATTAGTTTCCTCCGGAGGGTGGCTGGCATCTCCCTTAGGGATAGGGTGAGAAGTTCAGTCATTCGTGAGGGACTCGGAGTAGAGCCGCTGCTTCTTTGCGTAGAAAGGAGCCAGTTGAGGTGGTTCGGGCATCTAGTAAGGATGCCACCTAGCCGCCTCCCTAGGGAGGTGTTCCAGGCACGTCCAGCTGGGCGGAGGCCGCGGGGCAGACCTAGGACCAGGTGGAGGGATTATATCTCCACACTGGCCTGGGAACGCCTTGGAATCCCCCAGTCAGAGCTGGTAAATGTGGCCCCGGGAAAGGGAAGTTTGGGATGCCCTGCTGGAACTGCTACCTCCGCGACCCGACCCCGGACAAAGCGGATGAAGATGATGATGATGATGATTAGTGTTGAAACAAAATCACTTCCTACAAAAAGCTACCTATAGCAACTTTAAAGAAAGGCATAATTTGATTGTTTCATTGCATGCTTTGCCCAATGACACAGTCAGGCTTTGGAGGAAGGCCATTGCTGTCAATGAAAACACATTTAATAGGCCTGTATGATGAGTCGTAATTACCATTAAATTGGCAATATTTTTTTTATATACTGTTAGATGCTGTTTGTTTCCTAAAAAAATCTAGACTTGCTTGATTGTAACATGCCATGACTAAACAATAATAATAATAATAATACATTGAATTTATAAGGCGCCTTTCAAGGCACTCAAGGTCGCCGTACAGTAATATAAAAAACAGTTCTCATAAAAAAATAATAAAAATAAATAAATAAATAAAATAAAATAAGATCAAAATAAGTAGTATACAATTAAAAAGGCATGGAGCCTGCAATCGAGCATTAAAAAGCATCACGTGGGACAGTAAGCCAGCCTAAACAAATGGGTTTTGAGGTGGTTTTGGAAACAGGAAATTGAGTCCAGATTTTTGATGTCAGGGGGGAGGGAGTTCCATAGACGTGGGGCGGAGCAGCTGAAGGCTCGCGATCCCATGGTGGACAGACGAATTCGGGGGACGATCAGGTTGATGGAGGAGGTAGATCTGAGGGACCGGGTGGGAGTGTTAATATGAATGAGGTCAGACAGGTATGGAGGGGCTAGATTGTGGATGGCCTTGAATGTATGGAGGAGGATTTTGAAATTGAATCTGTATTGTAAACAACAGGTCTTGTTGCGTGCAATTGAGTGATTTCTGAAATTATGGAACAAAGGGTGAAAATCCTCTCTGGCGGGAATGCTTAACATTCTAGAAACTTGAATAACATTTACAAAGCAAGAACTTTGGTCAAGGGGGCAAGGACCTGGCTGACAGAAGCACCGAGCATAATTTGACTGGCACCGCTGTAGGGCTCTGTGGACCGGTGGCCCACAGTTTGAGAAAAGTTGCTGCATGATTAGGTATGGTCTATAGTTTAAACATTTTTTTTACGGTTTTTGCAAATTAACTCAACTCTTTTTCAGATTTCAAATTGGGCCGTGGCATTATTAAGTTTGGGAATGGCTGGTGAAGGCTAAGCAGTCCTACAAAATTTACTGCACTGCGCTCCATTAGGGCCTACTTCAACTTTTTGTTGCTTTTCTTTAAAAAATATGGACCTTTCTAAGTGACCCCAAACTTTTGAGCGCTAGTGTGTGTTGAAAGGTAATAATGCCGAAAATTCGATCACATTATAACACTTAGGCCTACCAATAAGCCTTACCAATAAGCCTTACCAATACGCCTCCCATCTCCAGCAGCACCTTGATCCAACCGCATTCCCAAACTGTTGTGCAGCACAAAGGAGTTGTGCGCTACACTGGCCAGGGAGCCACCACATTCAAGATGTGATTCTGTGCATCACAGATTATTAGACCTTGTTTAAATGGAATTGTTTTCCATTGAGGAAGGGGAACAGATTTGGAGATGGTGCCTTGATTCGCATATGAGTCTGAAATTAACACCCGCCAAATGCGGGTAACCAGAACACCCGAGGCCGCAGATCGATGATCGACTTTGTGGTTGTATCATCAGACCTGCGGCCGTATGTCTTGGACCCTCGGGTAAAGAGAGGAGCTGAGCTGTCAACTGATCACCACCTGGTGGTGAGTTGGATCAGATGGCGAGGGATGCTGCCAGACAGACCCGGTAAACCCAAACGTGTAGCGAGGGTGAATTGGGAACCTCTGGCTGAGGACCATGTCCGTGAGGTCTTCAACTCCCACCTCCGGAAGAACTTCTCGTGCATCCTGGGGGAGGTTGGGAACATTGATTCCGAGTGGACCATGTTCAAAACCTCCATTGTGGAAGCGGCTGCTAGGAGTTGTGGTCAGAAGGTCGTCGGTGCCTGTCGTGGCGGCAACCAAAGAGCCCGCTGGTGGACACCAGCGGTGAAGGAAGCCGTCAGACTGAAGAAGGAGGCCTTTCGGGCTTGGTTGGCCCAGGGGTCTCCTGAAGCAGCAGACGGGTACCGGGCGGCCCAAAGGGCTGCAGCTTTGGTTGTCAAAGAAGCAAAACCCGGGTGTGGGAGGAGTTCGGGGAGGCTATGGAGAAGGACTTTCGGTTGGCCTCAAGGAAGTTCTGGCAATTCATTAGACGGCTCAGAAAGGGAAAGCAGGGATTGGGCCAGGCTCTGTTGAGCAGGGGAGGAGAACTGCTGACCCGGACTGGAGATATCGTCGGGCGGTGGAAGGAGCACTTTGAGGAACTTCTTAACCCCGCCAACATGTCCTCTGTGGAGGAGGCTGAGTTCGAAGACTCGGGGGAAGTCTCGGCCATATCCCTGGCAGAGGTCACTGAGGTAGTTGGGAAGCTCCTCAGCGGCAAGGCGCCGGGTGTGGATGAGATTTGCCCCGAGATGCTGAAGGCTCTGGACATTGTTGGGCTGTCTTGGTTGACACACCTCTTCGGTGTCGCGTGGAGGTCGGGGACAGCACCATTGGAATGGCAGACCGGGGTGGTGGTTCCCATTTTTAAAAAGGGGGACCGGAGGGTGTGCTCCAATTATCGGGGTATCACACTTCTTAGCCTACCTGGGAAAGCTTATGCCAGGGTATTGGAAAGAAGACTCTGACCGATTGTCGAACCTCGGATCGAGGAGGAGTAATGCGGATTCCTTCCTGGTCGTGGAACAGTGGACCAACTCTTTACCCTTGCGGGGCTGTTTGGGGGGGCATGGGAGTTTGCCCATCCAGTCTACATGTGTTTTGTGGACTTGGACAAGGCCTACGACCGTGTCCCCTGAGGAGTCCTGTGGAGGGTACTGCGGGAGTATGGGGTACTGGGGCCGTTGCTACGAGCCATTCTATCCCGATATAACCGGAGTGAGAGTTGTGTCCGTATACTCGGCACAAAGTCAAATACGTTTTCAGTGGGTGTTGGACTCCGCCAGGGCTGCCCCTTGTCACCGGTTCTGTTTGTGATTTTCATGGATAGAATCTCAAGGCGTAGCTGGGGGGAGGAGTGTGTCCAGTTTGGGGACCTCAGAATTGCTTCTCTGCTCTTTGCAGATGATGTGGTTCTGTTGGCTTCTTCAGACTGTGACCTTCAGCATGCACTGGAGCGGTTTGCAGCTGAGTGTGAAGCGGTCGGGATGAGAGTCAGCACCTCCAAGTCTGAGGCCATGGTTCTCTGCTGGAAAATGGTGGAGTGCTCTCTCCGGGTTGGGAGTGAGTTACTGGTCCAAGCGAGGGAGTTTAAGTATCTCGGGTTCTTGTTCACGAGTGAGGGAAAAATGGAGCGTGAGATTGACAGGCGGATTGGTGCAGCATCAGCAGTAATGCGGGCGTTGTACCGGACCGTCGTGGTGAAGAAGGAGCTGAGCCGAAAGGCGAAACTCGCGATTTACCTGTCGGTCTACGTTCCAACCCTCACCTATGGGCATGAGCTTTGGGTAGTGACCGAAAGAATAAGGTCGCGATTACAAGCGGCTGAAATGTGTTTCCTCCATAGGGTGGCTGGGCTCAGCCTTAGGGATAGGGTAAAGAGCTCGGTCATCCGGAGGGAGCTCGGAGTAGAGCCGCTGCTCCTTCACGTCGAAAGGAGCCAGATGAGGTGGTACGGGCATCTGATTAGGATGCCTCCTGGGTGCCTCCCGTTGGAGGTTTTCTGGGCACGCCCTATTGGTAGGAGACCCCGGGGTAGACCCAGAACACGCTGGCGAGATTATATATCTCGTCTGGCCTGGGAACGCCTTGGGATCCTCCAGGAGGATCTGGAAAGCGTTGCTGGGATAGGAACGTCTGGACTACCCTGCTGAGCCTGCTGCCACCGCGACCCGGCCCCGGATATGCGGCGGAAAATGGATGGATGGATGGAATGCGGGTAGATTTTACGTTTGGCGAGTACTACATCTTGGAAGGCAATATGCCAAACTGGCGGGTAAATATTTGTACCAAAATTTCATGCAAAAAATTATGCGGAGAGTCTTTACTTTGTTTTGGTGTCATTTACGCTAGCGCTGTTTCTGTCCTCTGCCTTCTGTGTCGGAGTTTGACACATACACATACATACTGTACGTGCTCAGGCTCGAGTGCTCCTAGTTGTTTTGCGGGACATCAGCTACTCTGCCCACTGTGTCATTCCGGTTGATTCAATCTAGCACCAACCCTAAACTATCACTATCACAGCTATCAGGGGTGCAAACTTGTCACCTTTCGGTGAAAAGCTGTCTTATTGTAATTCCAAATTCTACTTGTGTAACATTAGGGCTCTCTGGTTTAAAGTTATCAACAATGTTATCAATTTACGAATGATTACAACAAAGTTGAACGTTTACGGTTAGACCCTGATGGTTAGGTTTTCTTTATGCTAACAAAATACTAGCAAGGCTAAGATTGTCATTACTGCAACGTAATTAAACAATTTGCTCATGGATTTGTTTTGAAACATGAGCCCAATTCATGAGTCAACCTTGTAGACGTTCATTTAAAATGGACCTACAAGGTGTAGTTAAACAGAACGGTTGTTACAGCAGTTTAGTTATGTACTGCAGCGTACAGAGAAAGACCGTAAACTTCATCTAAGTAAGCTATCAGAAAAAGGATAAAGTTGACCCCGGAGAAAAATATCTTAGGTCGGTTTTGTGTTACACTCTATCACTGATTGGCATTTAAAACTGATCTAAGATCTGTGGCATTTTAGCCCTTTGTGGTATTAGTTTTATAATTCTTTTTACGACGAGACTTGGTACGTACGCAGGCTTGTAAGTTGTACCCTAGACTTTGTTGCGGTGAAGAATTTCTTTTGTCGATCGACTTTGTAGCAAAATATAATAAGCAATGTCGGAATATATTGGACAGTGTAATGCTTTAAATAATATTCAATTACACTTATTGTATTCATCAATGAGAAAAAGTAATGGCCAAAACACTTCAAGAGATAAATGGGGGCGTGGCCTTGTCGGTTCTCCACAAAGCAAGGACTGTGTGTTGGTCTCGGCTCGATTATCTCGAGAACCGGGAATCCTACTGTATATGAAGTTGAAATTTGGTAAGTTGAAAGAACACTGCAGTTTCTATCGAAAATGAAGGCATAGCTTTATGTCTGTCCTTCGATTTTCTATTCCTTCAAACATGGAATGTGCACTGTGTGAAGTTTGAAACCGGATTGCCAACACACTAGTTATGCTAGCTAAACAATTTTTTCATAAAACAGGTGCATAGCATAATCGATCAAAAAATAAGACTTCATGCATGCATCTAAAGACTAACTTGGATTTCAAAACATTTAGCCTAATAAAAAGCGACTTTCAAACTAACCGAAGTAGGCCACTGGCGTCCCAAGTTATACCAGTGTCAAATTAAAGAGAACGCAAAGTCAATCAAGTTTTATTCGTCATATCTAGGCTTAATCATATAGCAATGGTGTGGTGAACGGACTTTATTGGCCAAAAAGACAATGGACAGGCACTGATGATTGAAACTGATCCACCCAAAATAGCCTACTTCGAGAAATCACTCACAGGGATCGAGTGGCACGGCAACGAGCATGAGCGCACTGTGCCCCAAGTGGAAACCTCTTCCATGCGACATTTCAACAAAGCTTAATAGCCTATGAACAAATATGCTCCTCTTCTCGAAAACAATAATTTAAATATGGAAATGCCAAATAAAGAAATCAAATCAAAGAGGCTATTTTTCAAACGTGTCACATAACATACGCAAGTCTGGACTGGAATGCAAATTGTGTTAAATTACGTACATGATTTAGTTGTGTATATATATATAATAATGCATTGTTAATTAATGGTGCCATTATCTACGCGCAAAATGATACCAGTCCAAAACTTTTTACGCATAAGCTACAGTCTAATATAGGCTATGCAAAGAATGCAATGCAGGGCTATAATTTATTCTAAGCTATTAATTTAGGTAATGGTGCCATTATCGATTGCCTTTGTCACTTCTGATAGCCTATAGGTCCCAAACCTTTCGTGCACAAAATGTAATGTCAACAAGTGCTTTCAACAAAGTTGTCTTTGGGCGTTTTTGCTTTATTTTAGAGTGGGAATCTGTACAAATCTAACCCTCTACAGCTTGCCAAACTAGTTTTGGTTCATTCCCAAACACAGCAACTGATAAAAGCATCTCCTCTCACTCAAAATTGTTACGTCCGCCAACCAAACGTGGCTATGGGCCATATGTATAGTTTGACATCTAGTAGCCCCCCTGCTGGTCAGACGATTGTTAGTATATGATATAGTGGCACTGTGGTAGGCAACCCCTTGGCCTACAGACATGGTTTAACTCTCTTGGTCAACGGCCAATGAGAACAGACGACACAGGTAACGAACAAAAGAAACACTGTATATAATACAGGATCAAAAAAGGCAAAGGGGAAAAACCAAACAAAAGCTGTATCTATACAGGGACTAACAAAGGACCGAATGGGGGAAATACAAACACCGAATATCAAGTTATCACTCGCTAACAAACTAATAGTCAAACGAACAACAGCTATGATGAACTACGGGATTAAATCCACTTACAAACAGAATAGACAGAACACCACAAAGGATAAACCTTATCGAAGCAAGCTAAGACACAACTAACCAAACAGAATATGAAACTATCTCGCTCTATCTCGCTCTCTAGAATGGTTTAAAAGTAGACGGCTCGGCTTCTGATTGGTCCATCAACGGATGGCTGAAGGTGTGTGATGAGGTGGAGGGAACCAACGGACAGCAGGTGGCAGATCTGAATGAAGAGAATAGCGAAGGAGAAAACAGAAGGAAATACAACATAAACACATACACAATACATACAATATGGAGATACAATATATTGGTGGACCTAACACCGAATGGCTCAAAATCAAGTGAAATTTATGTCTCAGGTAACACGAAAACAACAGGTTAACGTATGCAAACTGTGGAAAGAATGTATGACATCACACTTTATTAATCTCTATACTACAGATTTGGTGTGTCAGTAGCTGTCAGCCCTGTGATTGACTGGCGACCTGTCCAGGGTGTACCCCGCCTCTCGCCCCGTGTCAGCTGGGTTAGGCTCCAGCCCCTCTGCGACCTTGCAAAGGATAAGCGGTATAGCAAATGAATGGATGGATGGTGCCAACCATGCAATTATTTATGTATAATATATTTTTTTTTTGTTGTAGAATTTACCATCCACAGATGCGGGCTAGAATGCAGAGATACCTACCACTATCGAATAGGCAATGTAACAGTTCAGGCTCCATTCAATCCAATCCAATCTCACTGCTAATTAATTAGTATTCATTTTTTTGTCTATTATTATTATTCAAAGAACTGTTTCATTTAAATATAATTTTCCTTCGTACTAAAAGCCAAACAATCCTTTCTATATGCAGAATGTATAATGGCAGCAATGAAAAGGCCGATTACACATGTCAGTTTATTTACTATTATTTCCTTAATTTACTAGATAGGTCAATTGAGAGCCAGTCCATTCTCGTTTACAATGATGACCTGGCCAAAAGGCTAACAGAGGCATACAACAACCTATAGCAGGCGTCTAAGTGTGACGTCTTTGTTATTGTTCTTTTGCGCATGCAAGTCAGTTCAGGACCGTGACCAGTTCACACTGGAATTGGATATTAGCTACATTAAAAATGAATAACGTGAACAGCCAAACAAAAAAATCGGATCTGAGCATGAATCCGAATTTAGCATTAAGGCCTGCAGTGCGACAGCCCCGTTTTTCAATCAGCTCTACAAAATACAAAACTGAACAGACAAACTGACTGACTGGTGGGTGGAGCTTTCTATGTGCAAGGAAGGCTTGTGTATCAAAGTAAAAGCTGTCTGCCTGTTCCGTAAATATATTCCTCCAACTTATGAGGTATCGACCAGCCAAACCATCAATAATTAGGATATATGATATCACAATATTAAACAATATAGCTCATATGATATGTGGCCGAAAAGCGCATAAGCACAATCTGTTTTTAATAATACTTTTTGTTAGCAATACCCAGAATACATTTGAGTAAGGCAATGTTGCCTTGTTAAATCTAATTATTAATAATGCATTGTATCATAACGCCTCCCACCGAAGATTACTGTAAAGCCGTGGTAAGACCACTGTTAGACCCTCTCATGACAGCACATTAAGTGGGACCCCCAAAGGGGGCTCTAATGGTTCCAGTTGAACCTCATCTCCTCATCACTCATTGAGTGTTAAACATCTTAAAACCATATAAATCAGCATTTATCAAACCCTGGTCCGCGACGAGGTAACTGCCGGTCCGCAGAGCACAAGTCAAAATAGGTTTAGAGTCTCTAAAAAAAGTGACATTAACGAGCACCGCGCTTAAGCAAAAGTTGAACTATTTACATAGGGAATGAATGGAGAGGAGGCACTGGGAGTTGAGAAAACTCGTGAAGGCGGCGATCTCTCCTCTAAATACTGTGCGTGCACTACGATTGTGATTGCGAGCCAGTTTAGGCAGCCAGGCAGGAGTGAGGGGGAAAGCACGTTTCCATGGTTACATGGACCCCATTTCTCCGTGCGTTGCTTTAAAAGTTTCACGCACTTCGAACATTCCACCTACCATTCGCTTCTAAAAGTCTTTAATTACAAATAAACCATTTCCACCCTTTTACATCTACCTCCCAGATATGTTACCCCTGTTGGTCTTTATATTGTGATTGCAGATGGCTGTATATTGCCGTTTTATAATAACAATGAATACTTAATTCAGCACTGTCAACAGCAAACGACTGCACAGCAGCGAGACAGTCACAGAAGTGAACTGCGCATGACAGTCATTGTGCCCAACTACCAATCACTGACCAGTTATTTTTCGCCATTGTGTTTTGTTGAATTGTTCCCTTTTGTTTTAAGCTTAAATAAATTACTTTAACTAAATGTAAAACGTTTTTATGGATGTTTTATTTGTTTACAAGTAATAAACAGCTCATTTCAGAATCCATTCAATTGCACGCTACCTGAACTGTAAGCTAGTCATGGCATGCTCCAAACGAGCTAGTTTAGATTCCTTTTTTAGGAAACAACCAGCATCCAGCGATGCTAATATAACTTCTGAACCAGAAGCAAAAAAATGTCGTCCTTTTACCCGTAATTATGACAACTCTTACGTTAAATTTGGTTTCATTTCCAGCGACAGCTTCCCCCCAAAGCCAGTCTGTGTCATTTGCCAAACCATGCTTAGCAACGAGGCTATGAAACCTTCGAAATTGCGCCGACATTTGGAGACTAAACATGCGCATTTCAAAGACAAATCAGAGGAATTCTTTATCAGGAAAAGGACCGAATTGGCGAATCAAACTAAATTACTCAAAAACAATTTAACAGAAAACAAAAAACTTGCAAAAGCATCGTACATAATTTCACACCACATTTCAAAATGTCAGGCTCCATTCCCGATGGGAGAAAGGCTAATTATGCCCTCGCTAGTCAGTGCTTGCACTGAGGGGTTGGGTCCGGCTGCTGCTGAAAATGTGAAGGAAATCCCTCTGTCAAATGACACAGTCTGCTGTAGAATTGCGGACATGGCAGCTGACATTGAAGCGCAAATCATAGAGAGAGCAAAAGTCAAACTGGTTTGCAATTCAGTTAGATGAGAGCACTGATATTTCAAATGCAGCCATGCTTCTGGTGTACATCAGGTATGCTCACGAAGGACAGTTCAAAGAGGATTTCTTGTGTTGTAAAGAGTTGCCTCTTAACACAACTGCTGGGGAAATATTTTGCGTGCTTGACGAGTACATTGCAGGGCACGGGTTGCTGTGGGAGCGTTGTGTCGGGGTCTGTACGGATGGAGCTGCAGCGATGACTGGTAGGCACACAGGCGTTGTAGCTAGGATAAAAACAGTATATCCATCAGTTCAGGCAACACACTGTGTAATCCTTCGAGAGGTGCTTGCCTCCAAACGTTTGTAAACAGAATTGCATGAAGTTCTGAACCAAGTGGTCCGTATAGTGAATTTAATTAAAGCCGACGCATCAAATTCCCAAATATTCGCTGCCTTGTGTGACGAGATGAGTGCTGAACATACTCACTTGCTCTTTCACTCTGACGTTCGTTGGCTGTCACGGGATAAGGTGGTGAGCAGGGTCTATGAGCTGAGAGATGAGATTGAGGCATTCTTGACTCGCAAACAGTCCAGTCTTGCCACACATCTGCAGGATCAGGCCTGGCTTATAAAGCTCGCTTATCTGTCTGACATATTCGACCACTTTAACCAACTAAACCTGTCGATCCAGGGCAGAACGTGACATTTTCCAGGCAAATGACAAAATCATGGCCTTCAAAAAGAAGCTCTCTGTCTGGGCAAACAGAGTTAGTAAGGGTGTGTACAACATGTTCCACTGTCTGTCTTCGCTTTCCGATGAGGGCGTGCATCTGGGACGACCAGTGTCACAAGTTATCGTTAACCATCTTAACGAAACACTGGGTCATTTCCAGTTGTACTTCCCTTCAAAATCCCATCTCTCAGAGAAGCAATGGGTACGAGTTCCATTTGCCAATCCAGAGTTAAGTGATCTTTCACCCGTTACGCAGGACACACTTTTGGAACTCTCGTGCGATGCAGGTCTACACTCAAGATTCAGTCGGCTTTCACTGTCAGAATTCTGGCTCTTGTGCTTTGAGGATTATCCCCATCTAAGTGAGATGGCAGTCAAAACCATTTTGCCCTTTTATTCCACCTATCTGTGCGAAACAGCATTTTCTCACCTCACAGCAATAAAGACAAAATATCTGAATAGGCTTGTCTCTGAAAACACACTTCGAGTGGCATTGTCACCATGTGTTCCTCGTTTCGATCAATTAGTTGGAAGAAAGCAGGCGCACCCATCTCATTAGAAATTCTAATAAAAAAAGCTCGGGATGGAATGGGTCATTAACGTAAAAATAAATAAATATATATATTAGTTTAAACATGTGTTGAACAGTTTTAAGTTGGGGCAGTGTTGCACCGTTAGCAGTTCATTTAGCCCCCCAAAAAAGGACAAAAAAAAAAAAAAAGAAAAAAACATTTGTGTTGGGAGTGTTCGTAAGTGTTCATAAGAAAGAAGTTGTGGTGGGCCGTTTCATTAGGTACACCTGTTCAACTGTTTGTTAACGCAAATATATAATCAGCCAATCACATGGATTGCAACTCAATGCATTTAGGCATGTAGACATGGTCAAGACGACCTGGTGAAGTTCAAACAGCATCAGAATGGGGAAGAAAGGTGATTTAAGTGACTTTGAACGTGGCATGGTTGTTGGTGCCAGACGGGCTGGTCTGAGTATTTCAGAAACTGCTGATCTACTGGGAGTTTCACGCACAACCATCTCTAGGGTTTACAGAGAATGGTCCGAAAATAAGAAAATGTCCAGTGAGCGGCAGTTCCCTGGGCGAAAATGCCTTGTTGATGCCAGAGGTCAGAGGAGAATGGCCAGACTGGTTCAAGATGATAGAAGGCAACAGTTACTCAAATAACCACTCGTTACAACCAAGGTATGCAGAAGACCATCTCTGAACGCACAACATGTTGAACCTTGAAGCAGATGGGCTACACCAGCAGAAGGCCACACAGGGTGCCACTCCTGTCAGCTAAGAACAGGAAACTGAGGCTACAATTCGCACGGGCTCACCAAAATTGGACAATAGAAAAATATTGCCTGGTCTGATGAGTCTCAATTTCTGCTGCGACATTTGGACGGTAGGATCAGAATTTGGCGTAAGCAACATGAAAGCATGGATCCGTCCTGCCTTGTATCAACGGTTCAGGCTGGTGGTGGTGGTGTAATGGTGTGAGGGATATTTTCTTGGCATACTTTGTACAAATTGAGCATCGTTTAAATGCCACAGCCTACCTGAGTATTGTTGCTGACCATGTCCATCCCTTTATGACCACAGTGTACCCATCTTCTGATGGCTACTTCCAACAGGATAATACGCCATGTCACAAAGCTCAAATCATCTCAAACTGGTTTCTTGAACATGAAAATGAGTTCACTGTACTCAAATGGCCTCCACAGTCACCAGATCTCAATCCAATAGAGCACCTTTGGGATGTGGTGGATCGAGAGATTCGCATCATGGATGTGCAGCCAACAAGTCTGCCAGAACTGAGTCATGCTATCATGTCAATATGGACCAAAATCTCTCAGGAATGTTTCCAGCACCTTGTTGAGTCTATGCCACGAGGAATTAAGTCAGTTCTGAAGGCAAAATGGGGTCCAACCCGGTACTAGCACGGTGTACCAAATAAAGTGGCCAGTGAGTGTATGTAAACATATATACTGTGTATATATATATATATATATATATATATATATATATATATATATATATATATATATATATATATAGTTTTTGCTCTCTTCTTTACGTTTGTATGCAACATAATACCTTATCTTTGGCTGGATGCACAATATCACACTTTGTATTTACTATGGCCATGGAAATAATAATCTGAGCATCAAAATGGGTTGTCGGTGGGCAATCGTTAAGATCAGGGTTGCGCTTCCCTCCCATTTGAGCTTATATGGATGATGTGACAATATTGACGACAACTGCTCCTTGTCCTTAGAGACTACTAAATAAACTTAATGATAACCTTAAATGGACTAGAATGAAAATAAAACCAAGCAAATCAAGAAACATGTCTGTTGTCAAGGGAAAATGCTGCAACAAAATATTGTTGGAAAATGGGACCATGCTACCCTTAAAGACTGGTGGAGGAATTAAGGATAGAATTGAACAGAGGCCTTGAGAGCATTGAGAAGTCAGGGAAAGCTATAGCTATGGTGGCTACAAATTGGACTTCAACCCCGGCTCATGGGGCCATTAACAGTGTATGATATACCCATCACTAAAGTTGAAAAGCTAGAGAGAAGAGTCAGCTTTTATGCTAGGAAATGGTTAGGGGTGCCACGGTGTCTTAGTAGGCTGGCTCTCGATGGGAAAGGTGCTCTAGGGCCGATTCTTGCCGGGCTTACAGGGGAATTTAAGTTCACTAAAGCTAGATTAGAAATGACACTTACAGAATCCTGAGATATAGTAAGAGAAGTAGCAACCACATTAGGAACAGGACGGAAATGGAATCCAAAAGAGGCAGTGCTGCAGGCCATAAACAGAGATGGTCAAAATCCACCGCTTGGGAACAACACAAATTAGTTATAGAACAGATATGTAAGCAAGAGGAAGCAATAAGGAGCGCTAAAACTGTTTCGCAAGTCAAACAAGGGTGATGGATAGACTGGGAAAGTGTAGAGCAGTGGAAAATTACCTGGAAGGACTTGTGGGGAATGGAATCCAGAAGAATTAGCTTTATTGTTAGGACAACCCACGACATACTGCCAACACCTACAAATCTCAGCCAATGGGTAGGAGAGGATCCAACCTGCCCCCTCTGTGGCGGGACGGCTAATCTCAAACACACAATGGCTGGGTGCAGGACGAGCCTTACTCAAGGAAGATACACCTGGCGCCACAATCAAGTACTAAAATGCTTGGCGGAAGCAATAGAGCATAGGCGCTCAACAGTTAATGCCCTGCCAATTGGAGCAGAGGGCGACATGCACCACATTCGCTTTGTCAGGGAGGGAGTTCCGGGAAAGAAGAGTTATAGAGCAAAACAAAGCTCAGGGCAGCTGAGGAGAGCATGTGATTGGAAAATGCTTTGCTGATGTCGGCCAACAACTGAGAGCCCCATCAGAGGTTGCAACAACCAACTTAAGACCAGACTTATTACTCTGGTCCAACACACAGCAAATTGTTTATTTTATAGAGCTAACAGTCCCGTGGGAAGAAGCAATCGACGAGGCTTACGAAAGAAAGAAACTCCGCTACAGCGAATTAGCAGCTGAAGCAGAACAGCGAGGTTGGAGAACAAAGGTGTGCCTTGTGGAACTTCGATGCCGTGGATTTGTGGCAATATCAACTACCAAACTACTTAAGGAGTTGGGGATCTGCGGCAAAGATTTGCGCCACACCATAAAAGCTATATCAGATATAGCAGAAAGAAGTAGCCAGTGGCTGTGGCTGAAAAGGAAGGATCCTATATGGGCACAAAAGTAAAGAACATCATGCTGAAAAACCAAGAAAGGATTAATCTCAGGACAAAGGTATAAAAAAGGTAAGTCTTTCCTGCAGAGCGTCATTTATCAAGCCTGCAGGAACAGAGTAGGGAAAGATTATCTTCTTTTTAGGTGGTAAGTATCCCTGCAGAATTGGCATTGAAAACCTGCAGGAATAGGAATTAGGGATAGGTATAGGGATATCTCTCAGTTAATAAATAACTTTAATTTATTATTCTTTTTTTTTAAATATCTGGCCGTGCTGAGAGCGGATATAGCTGACTCTATATAGGTGGCTCTGAGACGTCATTGGTGTCGTGGGCTCAAATTAACGAAACATTTGGGATGGAGGGTGCCCACTTGAAAACCCCAATGACATATCTGCTCTCAACCCAAGTCCATTCTAAAATATTGTCTTTTGAAGTGCTCATCTTGGAATATGGCATAATGGATATTCTAACATCCTATCCTGTGTATATTGAAATGTTACCAACCCTAGACAAAGGCCTCTAAATCCTCCACCTATTACCACTTCTCAGGGTAAAGCTATAGAGGTGGAGTCCTCATTACCATATCTTGGATTTTTATTGGATGACTCCTTTTCTTTTAAACTTAATTTTCAGCATTTGGTGAAAAAACAAAAGCTAACATTGGGCTTTTAATTCAGCTACAAATCTTGTTTCTCTTTTAATGTTAAAAGGAAATTAGTTTCTGCAACCTTTGTGCCAGTTCTGGATTATAGTGATGTTTTATATTTGCATGCCTCCTCTTAGTGCCTTTGCACCCTGGACACGGTTTACCATATTGCATTGCGGTTCATCACAAATTGGAAAGGTCTCACCCACCATTGCACTCTTTTTGCCTGAGTTGATATGATACCGTATGATATGGCATGATATGATGCTGCACTGTAAAAAATTACCTATAGAATTTACTCAAAAATATTGAGGCAGGAAAGTGCACTCACTACATTTTGGTATATTTGCACTCACTATATTAGGTAAAGCCTACCTAAAATGTATCAATTCATTTGACTCTTTTATATACGTCTGCCTACCTAAGATGAATGAATGAATTTGACTCTTTCTATACATCTGCAATGTAGGGAATGATTCTGTGGTCGATTCTGTGGTAGATTTTGAGCAATGTATATCGGTGAAATAAATTCAATACTATTGTGTTCCAGATTTGATTTGCAGCAATCTGTAAATTTCAATCTTTAACCTGTTACAGATAGCAATGAGAACTGTCTTGCAGCCAAATATGTCCATGGTGTTCAAACAACACTAGTGAACTACTCCCAAGGATTCAATCCATAAACCCAGGTTGTGTTTTGCTTAACCAGAATAAGTCAATTTAAAAGTTACTTTAATAATTATATTGAGTACATTTTACCTATATACATTATCTAAAATCTACCTGACCACATCATCATTTTTTACAGTGTATATGATATGATATGATATGATTTGATACGACATGATATACTGTAAATATACTATAACTTCCCCACATAACCTACCAGGTGTGTGGAATTATCACACTTTCACTCACTCATGTTCTGCATCTAAACCGCTTAATCTTCTACACTAATTCACTACTATTCCTTTGTTAAGTTGCGTCACTCATTGTAATATGCACCATCTGAATGGAAATTATTCAGGGTACAGAGAATATGAAAGTATTTTATACGAATGCCAGTTATAGTCAATCTCCACAAATTGTGGTAAAATTTTGAATCTGCTTTTTGTAGTTCATCTGTTTTTCCCATTGTCTCTGTCTGTTAATTGGTCATGCACGCAAACAAATACTGTGTTTTGCCTGTATCTTTTTTCTTTGGTTTCCTGAAGACGAGGACTCTATTGTCTCTAGCAAGAGCACTAAGCCTCCTGCACCTCCCCCCTCAGCGGCAGGTCCTCGTACCGCCAGGGTCAATACTAAGATGGCCACCTACGGCCCCCAGGATGCTAGCACCCCTCACTCTCAAGGTCTTTGTGTCCACTTTGTGCTGTTGTTCCATGACCATCTCTGCCTGCCACTCTCTATATCTTCAAGCTGTGTGTGAGTTTGCGTGTTTGGAAGGCATTATAGGCATTATAATGCGATTTTGTTTGTTCTTAGTGGAGTGTAATGGAATAGTGTGTTTGTGTGTGTCTGCTTTAGTTTAAAACACCATCCTGCATAATCAGGAAGATTGCATTGGTGCAGTGTGTATTTGTATCATAACAATGTCATAATAATGTTGAGCATTGACACTCCGCAAACTTATCTGTGATTGCAACTCATCTCTTCATGGCCAAAGATAGTAGTTAGAGTGCACTTCCCTCGAGGGAAGGAAATAAGATAAACATTCGCTTATCAATGAGTAAATTGTTCATCTGAATGGCTCCCCTTCGCAGCCATCTGTATGTTTTTTTCAAAATGCAGAGTCATTTTTCTTTGTTGTGCTATCATCAAATACTCCAGACCTCTTCCTGTCTGTTCTCATGCATAGGCCTAAGCGGCATGCTGTTTGGCTCCTTTGAAGTGCTCTCATCTCTACCATGTTCCTGATTCACAGATGTGTATGTGTGTTTGTTTCTTTGTTTGTGTCAGCAGTCCGCAGTAAAGCAGGAGTAAGCTGCAGCGAGAAGGGTCGCGAGGGCTCTGGTCATAAGGCACCACGGCAGCCCAGTGCCAACAGAGGGCAGAAGCCCACCAAGAGCTCCGGGAGCAGCAGTATGACCTCCAACTAACAAAGTGCACACCTTTTATTAAAACATGGTGTCTATGCAATGAAATCAAAACTTTCCGTATTATATTGCATGGGTAACAGAGATTGAGCTAGTTATCAGAATGGCCAGACCTGTCATGAGAAATATTTGTAGAGACCCAGTGTCCATCAAGTGTCTCAGTAGAATAGGTCAGGACCATTTTACTGATCAGTGATGCAGATAAATGACTAGGTTGTTTTGATGCTGTCTTTGTTTGTCTGGATTGAAATGTATTGTGTTGTTGTATTGGGCTTAGTCTATATGGGATTGTCTATCGGCCAACATCCAAAGAGAAAAAATGGGCTGGCATCAAGCATTCAGACTTGAGGGTCCAGGTCTTCATCTTCTTCATTTAGTTTGGATGTTACATAGTCATACATCTTCATGTCTCATCTGTCTTTTGATAAAGTGGAATGAATGATAATGATTGACTTTACAAAATCTTCCTCCTTTCGTTTCTTTCCTCAAAATAGAAGGAAATAAAACTTTTTTTAAATATTATTTAAAGCAGCATGTGTGTTTAGTGTATGTTAAAGAGTACTAGTCGGGTATTTAGCCTGATATGAACAACATCTTCATGGACAGGAATATGTGTGGAAATAGAAGATGTAGGTGTAGCGGTTGTCTTGGGTAGTAGTTTCAAAGATAGAGTTGATCTGGGGAGAGCCCATCAGACCTCATTTGGCAGACATAAAATAATAGTTGAGTTTGAATGGGTAAGGTCCGTGCGGAATATTTCATCCCAGGCCCTGGAATGCTTCAAGATGTCACTGAGCGTGATAGTATATTATTGTAATTCTGGGGGAGAATTGTGGACAAAGACATAATTTTAGATCAGGATGACAACTGTTAAATGCATGTCCCTGCTATTTCCACGGGGGGGCAGTATTTTCACATACATACTCACATTCATCAGTGAGTTCATGTATAGAGCGATTTGAATGGGGAAGGTTCATATGTGTGACAAAACAAATATTTGTTTAGTTAAAAGTATTTTTCCTGTCTGTGATTTTGTTTCTGCTATTCTGTTTTGGAGAACGAGGTCATACCTCCTTTCAGAAACATTAAATGCTAAGAGTAAAACTAAGTGTCTGGACACTTGTGTGTTAATGTGTTTGCAAGTGTGCGCGCACATGCACGCAAGCCAGACTATGGGGCTTTATGTGGGTGCGCGTCTTTTATGTGGCCGTTTGTCCTGTTTATGTGCTCCTGCCTCTGCTCGGCACTCTCCATTGATGGTGGCATGCCTGTAATCGATGGCAGCGTATTGCTGTGGTGGAGCGGGTTTAATGGGGCCTGACAGAGCAAGGGAAAGAAGCATGCAACCAGAGTACATTTAACCCTTTTAGCCCTGATGCCCATCGCTGCCGGTTCAGACACACTCGCATACAAACGTAGTCCACACGCCAGATAGTGGTAGGTCTGGTTGACAGTTTGCTGATTACCCATAGTCTGTAATACTAGAAACGCCACCCAATGCCAATTCTAATCTGAAAAAACAAACACATTTTCCCTGTTTGCTGATACTTACTGTTTTTGTTGACTAAACCAAAATGGGTTGGACCGAGGTGAATTACTTGGGAGTGTGTTACTTTATCCTGATGCTAAATAGGACTTGTTCTGTAGTTCCTGCGCTGACCACCAAAGGCCAGTGTGGCTCTAGGGCCTTGGCATATCTCACTGTCTACAGAGGAATGATCTGCTATTTGGCCGTTCATTCTGCTCTAAGAAAATATTCAATTCACTCCAGGTGATTGTACCTTTGCATCTAAGCATTTCTACAACTTTTTTCCTCTTTCGTTCATTTTTGTAAGTATGTGTGTGTTTGTGTGTTGGTCCATGTCATGGAATAAACACACACACACACGCCCACTGACACCCATGCACCATTAATCAATAGAGGAAATACAATTCTGTTATTGTATGTGAGGGAAGGCAGATAGGGAACGGTGAGGAATGGGCTAACTAGTCAGAACTGCTGGAGGATCTTTACAGCATGATGGGTCTGAAAGCAGTTCTCACACAATCTCTCTCTGTGTTGGCTGTTCCCAGGTGGCGAGAACCACCAGGAGAGAGGCACTATTTTAAGAGCTGACATCACACCTTTCAGTTTTTACCGCCATCTCACCCCATTCTCTCTCTTTCTCTCTTCTCAGTATCCCCTGCAATAGCTCTGTGTGTGTGGTAGTTGGGGGGCTGTCGGTTGTGTTTGGCCTGTTCCCTCTTTCTCTCACTCCCTCCATCATTTTGTTCCTGGACTCCTAGCTGTGAATTCTATGTACACATTGCCGTAGATTTATTGGTCATTTTCTTGCCAGCTGTCTATGTTCATCTTGGCTTCTCTGTAAACCCTTTGCTCTCTCTTGCCCTTTTGTTTCTCTGTCTCTCTCTCACTCTGTTGGCCTCCTAGCTAGGCTGCCTGTAGATTGGCCGTTTCCTGCGTTCGCCCAGTAGAGCCCTTATCAGTGTTAGAGTGCTGATTGTTCCCCTGTCTCTCAGGCTGAGTGACAGCTCAGGCTTTGCTGCTGAAACGGCTGATTTGGTCAGTGTTTGTCTGTGCCGCCTTATCTCCCCACCTTATATTAACTGCCTTGACAGTGTGTGCAGGCAGTCGCTCTCCATCTTGCTGCCCTGCCTCGCATACACCGCCCAATTCCAACCCTCCCAATCCCATCCTCTGTCACTATCTCCATCCTGGCTTTCACTTTAACCTTTGGACCATGCTCCAACATACCTCATTTTTTCTCCATTTCATTATCTGCCTCTACCTTCTCTAAGTTAAACTAGCATATTTTCTACTTTGCTAAATGTTGCTAGTATATTTGTCTCTCTGCCAAAGGGTTCAATCTGCCTCACATACTTTTACATTTTTCCTGGCATATTTTGTCTGCTGGTTTAGACCCAGTTTTCGTGACGACTACTATGGTTGTGGAGCTTATTTCAACCACCAGTTTACAGCAATAATCTTATGTAGTGCTGCTCTCTTTTATTACCATAATTAAAGAGACTAGTTAATTGAATAAGCATATTTGAATGCACGTTTTTTTATCTTACTAAATCTTCTTTTTTAAATTACCTGCACAGACATCATATAGCGTTAAGAATATTTTCACTTAATTTACACTTTTCAAATGAAATGTTGGAGTGAAATATAATTCTGATGTAAAACAAAACTGTCACTAAAATTCTTCAGGTTGCTTTACACCCTCTTTTGGCAGTTATTAAAACCAATGTCATTGTCACTTTAATGAACAAAATCATAGACGTTACAGTTACTAAAACCAATGTCATTGTCACTTCAATGAACAAAATCATAGACGATACAGATAAACCTCCACAGCATTGATTGGACTAATACACAGGCATCTTGCCTCATTCCTCTTTTAGGCCAAAACTCATTGACTTCCACTGATAAACAGGCTGATAGCGCCTTAAAGGCTGTGTTGACTTTATTTATTTAGTTGCTTTATTAGCAAGAAGCTGTTTATTCCTTCTGTTTGGAGCAGCTGTGGGAGCACACCTAGTTCACACTCACTTGGACCCCCATCGTTCTGCAGCCTTTCAGATGACACACACTCCTACATTTACAGACAAACAAGCCCAAAAACATACACACATAAACACACCTAAGCCAAACTTCAACACAGACACACACTAAGAAACCCATGAAGACACAGAAGTCCAAAAATGACTCACACGAGTAATATTTAAATTAAGGGAATCCTTTTAATAATGCTAATACTACTTGCCAGAACTCAGAGTTTGCATATATATATATGTTGTTCTCCATATAAAACTGTAAATTCATCATTTGGTCAATAGGCTATTTCAACAACATGACTATGTCATACTTATTGTAAAACAAGTTATTTAAGTCTGGGTAAACAAACTACTGTATTGTAAAGAAGCTATGCCTCGATTCAAATAAATTAAAATGGTTTTACATATACATACAGTATATATAATATGTAGTATTATATATATATATATATAGTATATATAATATATAGTATTACATAAAGTATATATAATATTATATAGAGAGTTTATATAATATGTAGAGAACAACAAAAAGTCAAACAATTTAAAAAAGAAATCAAGAAGAAATGTATCATCAGCACAGACAGCTGATCAGTCAAATATAATCATTGGCAGAATATTTGATTGTATTACATATATTATTTAAACAGTATGAGTACAAAAACCATCAACACATGTTTTCCTCATCTTATTTTCAGTGTTCAGAAAAGGAAACTTTGCAAGCTTTTTCTTAGTCCAACGTCCACAATTACCTTTCTCAGTAACATTTCATATATATTCAATTTAAAAAAATTGCTGTCATTATTTTATTTGTATATCTTTATTTAGCTGTTTATAGCAACAGGACCTCAGCTTTGAAACTCCTTGAATGACACATTTTAAAAACTGTTTATTTCTGTAACAAACAGAGCAAACACATGCAGTGCTGTACAAAGTTAGTATTACAGCTTCAATCAAATCAACATCTATTTTTAAACCAATCAAAGTTTTAAGAGCACTTTATAATATATATTCTTTAAGTCAATTTTTTTACCCTTTCAGTTAAAGCGCTACATGATGAGCTGCTAAGTATAAACAAGCAGGAATCCAGAAGCTTAATCAGCAATTAGCAGACATTTCAAAAGGTGTGCCTAGTGCATGTAGGAAACACTGTGCTCACGTTTTGATGTAATTACAGAAGACTGAATGCTGGTCTATCTTCATTTCTGTCTGATTTCATTTATTCACCTTTTTGAAAGAAAAGGAATGGTGAACATTTGAATTACTTGTAATGATGAGCACACCTTCGGCTTCAATTCAGGAAGTTTTTCGTTTTTAAAGTTCCAGCTGATTTCCTCATGCTTTATTGTACGATTCACTGATTTGTTTATGAGACGCAAATGACTAATACTTTAGAATAACTTAATTTATAAATTTGAATAACTATGTTTCTGCTTGCCTAGTCTAAAGCACATTGAATTGTCTTTGTGTATGAAATGTGCTATACAAATACATTTGATTTGATTTGATTTAATTCATACAGAAGTTTAGAATACTTTATATTATATTATTGGTTAATAGGTACTCTTTCAGTTATTATTCATATTTTTGATTTTTTAATTATTTATTCATTTATTTTGTTAATGACAGCTGCTTGTGTGTTTTGTGTTTGCACACACGTTTATTTGTACACACATGTGTTTGAAAATGTGTGTTTGTGTGAGTGTGTTTGTATCTGTGTGTGGACGTGGGTTTGTGCTCACATGCACCTGTGTATGGAACAGATAACCCTTTAGTCTTGCAGGATCAAATCCCCCAGAGGAATGCATTGTATATCAGTAATGTTATGTCATGTCAGTGCCCTGAGTGGCTGTCTGCAGTGTTTATATTAGTGTGTGTGCGTGCGTGCGTGCGTGCGTGCGTGCGTGCGTGCGTGCGTGCGTGCGTGCGTGCGTGCGTGTGTGTGTGTTTTTCAGCAAATCTAGAATGTTTTGGCTTATGGCTTGGTTTGAAAAATTGTTCTAGGAGGTTTTGCATGGTTTGGTTGTGTCATGTCGGTGCCCTCAGTGCTGCAGCCATATGCCCTGACAGACTTTGTTGTTTGCTTGCTTATTGTTGTGGTTCCTGTCAGACTGACTCACTGGAGACATGCCAGCAGCCAACTACCTTTACTGTACACACTCTGATTGGAATAAAGAAACACACGCACAAACACATACACACAGTTTGGGTGATTTATGTGTGTGTCCCTATGTCTGTGATAGTATTTTTTGCAGAACTAGGCTTCTGTCTGGTATAGAAAGAAAAAATGGACGAGAATTCTTAGAATTCATTAGAATTCTTTCATTCTCTCAATCCACTCACCGTGTTTCTTTGTTTTTAGACTTCATCTTTCCTTCCATCGTTCTATTCTTACTCCAGGTTCTAACATCCTGGTCTCTCCGTCTTCCTCTCTCTTTTCTCTCTACTTGTACATTCTATGCCTTGTCTCCTCTTGCATACCCATCCGTTCTCCCCATACCCCCTCCTCCACTCACTCTCTCTTTTCCCCCGGCAGCCGCATGATTGACACTTACAAATTACCCGGCGGCAGAGGCATTGTGTGTGACCCCTCTCTCTCATCTCCAGCCCGCCGCCGTTTTGTCATCTAATTACTGTGAATCCCCGGCCTGCGCCCTACTGCTGCATTTTTAATACGCCAGCCCAGGCCCTCCCTCTTCCCCTCTCTCCCCGTCTCTCTTTTTTCTCAATCCCTCTTTAACTTCCTAACTTTGTTTTGTTCACTCTTTCACTCTCTCTCACCTTCAGTTTCTCTCCCTTTCAGCTCCTCTGCTAATTTATCTCTTTCTCTCACTCTCTTGAACATATGTGCACACAAACACACAACCCCATCCACCTGCCTCCACCTTCAGCTGGCTTGTTGTGCCTCTTTCCCGTGTCCCATGCTCTAATCTCCACTACGTTTGTTTGTCCTCCCTCACAGAGCCCCTGTAGCCCTCATCACTAAACAGAACCTGCCTGCCTTACCCAGAGTCTATCGCCAGATAATGATCATTATTACATTTTCATGGAGCATCTATTGCCTGATGGATGGATGGATGGATGGATGGATGGATAGAGAGACAGATAGATAGATAGATAGATAGATAGATAGATAGAGAGAGAGAGAGAGAGAGAGAGAGAGAGAGAGAGAGAGAGAGACACAGCCAGACAGACAGTCTCCATCCTTCAGCAAGGGTGTGATATAATGCAATATTAGTAAGCAGCTGAAAGCAGTATTTCAGAAATCATGCAAAGCTAATTAATGCATGAATACTGTATCTTCTTATTCCTTGAAATCTCTCATATTTTTGACGCTTTTTTAAATGTACAGCAGGAAAGTCTTTGTTTTTTTTCTTTTCACCCTGCAGACTGTATTTGTAATATGTGTCAGACTCTATCGAGCTAGTCAAGGTCTTTCCTTTCCATGCTAGAGTTACACACATGTTTTTGTATTTAGCATTATTATTATTTAATTCTTGAATACTTATTGTTGAATTCAGTTTTCTAAAGAATCTCTATTTGGTGGAAATGTCCTACTGTGTTGTTTGGAAGAGCCAGAGAGGCTCAAATGTTGGAGTTTAGGCACGCAAATAAACCATGTGGCAATCCAAGCCTCATTCTTTAGCCTTCAGCCTCGAGGCGTTTCCATCTTAAATTGTAGACATATGACAAGGATCTTACATTTCAATTGCCATTTCTTGTAGTTGGGTATATGTATAGTCTGCATCTTCCATTTAGAAAAAATACAGAAGGGACACTGTAGACTGTGCCAGCCAACTCTGATTGTAAGTAATGTCTCCCCTCCAGAAACAGATAAAGGTCTTTAAAACTTGAGTAAGGAAATGGGCTGTGTGTGGAACAGCTTAGCTGACAAGGTGAATAAATGGCCAATAGATGCAGATTATGCCAAAACATCCTCTCTTACCGAGGCGAGGGCAGAGGTCATTGTGGTGTTTGTGGTGTTTTTGAGGAGGAAAGAGAAATAGAGAGACAGAGGAAGAGAGCCTGTACGTTAGGAAGAGAAGTAGACAGAAGATTTTGTGTCAGAAGTGGAGAGTGTTTGTAAGTGTGCGACTGCACGTATGTGAGAGGGAGGGTTTTGTGCTTTCACCAATGTGTGTGTTTAGGGCCAGAGCGTCGACGCCATGGCTCAGCTGCCCCACAGCCAGATTGAGCTCCCCTGCCGCTTGCCATCTTCCAGCTAGAAATCATCCAACCATGACTTTTAGCTGCTACTGCGTTGTAGCTGCAAAGATGGGAAGAAGGGATATATGAAGGATAAAAGAAAGATGGAATAGGAGAGGAATAAGAGCAAGAGAGATATAAGAGTCAGACTATAAAGAAATTCAGAAGGACATGCGTCGGTTGTTCTGTGTGCGAGTGTGAGATTCTTTTTCTGGCGGAATGTTTACAAGGCATGCCTCAACTGAGGATGTTCTGGAGCCATTTGCACAGGATATCAGACACAATAATAACATATAACACACATCAAAAACACAATGAAGCCTGCCACTCTGCTTAAAGGCTGGAGGAAGGTCCCAATATGACGGACACATTGGAGGGGCGTGCCTCCGGGATCCATTCAGGGAGTGGCAGGGTGTAACACAGCCTCATTACCTTGTCATGAATTTAGCAGACGTATTGGTCTCCTGAGAGAGGGCAAACAGCCCTGCTGAGCCAAAGGGGGACAGAGAAGGTTGAAAAATTTGAATGGAAAAGAATGACGAAAGAAATGTTGGGTCAAAAAATCGAGAGAATGTGGAGGAAGTGTGGATAGAGGGAGGTAACTGAGAAGCGAAAGAACGAGAAACGGAAAGGTTTGCAATGGTAGCGCGCCATTCAGAAGAGAGGAAAGAGAAAGTGAGAGAGAGGAATCTAGGAAGTAAGGAGTAATTCAGAAGCGAAACTAATGGCCATTTCTGGAGAGAAAGCAGTCAATCAGTCATCTTTAAACAAAAGTAACAGAGCCCAGGAGAATGTTTAATTAACGGTCCCTTTGCTCATATTTAATGGCAATCCCTCCTTCAAATATTAACCTTCCAGGCCATAGGAGGGTTTAGGGAAGCCCAGCCTGGCCACTTAAGCCACTCAGGCAGGGCAGAGCCACAGAGACAGAACGGCTGGGTGCAGCACAGTGTACATCACGGCCCACATCCCGGCCCACACTGGACTGCTGCACATATTACCGCAGTATTTATAACCTCTTCTTTTCCAAATGCAGTTTAGTATTAATAATAAGAAAGTGGTCTAGGTTATTCCCTTTGACACTGCATTTTCCAATTTGGCTTGCTCATAGAGTTTGATCCTTACACCAGTGTGATAGAGAGCTGGAGTCAACACGTTTCCTCATTTAGAGAATTAATTGGACTCCCAGCAGAAAGAGTGGAAGAGACGGACTATGTGTGTGCCCAGTCATCAATGTGCACAAAATCCCTCACACAGCTCCAGAATATTGATGTTTTCCAGGTGTTATCAGAGTAACTATTATGGTTCACTGTAGTTCACTAATACATTCAGCCAGGGTTGTCTCATAAGGGTCAGCGTTGACAAATGATCCAAAGTGTGTGGCAGTGGAAAAAGTTTGAGAACCCAAAGCAACAAACAGGTTCCATAGGAACCCAAAGCAACAAGCAGGTTCCATAGTAATCCAAAGCAACATGCAGGTTCCATAGGAACCCAAAGCAACAAGCAGGTTCTATAGGAACCCAAAGCAACAAGCAGGTTCCATAGGAATCCAAAGCAACAAGCAGGTTCCATAGGAACCCAAAGCAACAAGCAGGTTCCATAGTAACCCAAAGCAACAAGCGGGTTCCATAGGAATCCAAAGCAACAAGCGGGTTCCATAGTAATCCAAAGCAACAAGCGGGTTCCATAGGAACCCAAAGCAACAAGCAGGTTCCATAGTAATCCAAAGCAACATGCAGGTTCCATAGGTGGTAATTGTTACACATTTGCCTGAGCCTATAGGACAGCTGCAGCCCCCGCAATGACAGTGTGTGGTAATTGGCTAGCTTCGCTTCAGTGTTCGCACCTCTCGTGCAGCTATGCGGCTCATTTTCTCTTATGCACACACAAACACACAACTACTGTAGAAATGATATTCCTTTAGACTTACTTCTGTTGTGGAAGATTGGGTGCAGTGTTTGCTTTGGCTTGTCATTTCAAACTGTTGTTGGGGAAGAGCTAGTGTGTTTCCAAATTGCTTAAATACAGAACCTAACAGACAGATAAAACACAAACACACACACACACACACACACACACACACACACACGCGCATTTAGTTTTACACCCAGAGCAGTCTGCAAGAAGCATCGGTGCTTCAAAATGCCTCAATATCGGATCAAATAACAGGTGATGTTCACTCGTGGCCGCTAAAAAACCTTCCGTCTTGTCCCAACCACTGTATCAACCAACGCTCTCAAGATCAGTTCACAAGGAACCTTGAACAGCCTTGGTTTCTTGTGTAATGTTTTGTTTTTCTCAGCATTACTCTGAAATACTGCATCTGAGAAGTTTGTATAGTTATTTACAATGCTGCTTATTTATTTTAAAACAATGAATCCATCACATTTATTAAAAGTTATCGCTAGAAAATGATTGGAATGGAAGGTGATGGAATTTACTTTATTGGTCCCATGGGAAATTGTAATATCATCATTTGGCCATAACAATATTACAACAAACTAGAAATGTGGTAAAAACAAATTTATAAACATAAAATAAAAATAGACAAGAAATAATAACTAAAATAGAGGACATACAGTAAAGATACATATGTGAGTAAAATGTTACAAAAGTATGTTTAGAAGTATACCATTAGGTGCACATATTTAAACGGAGTAAAGAAATCTAACGGCAGTTGGTACAAAAGATTTCCTTAATATCGGTTTCACAAACAGGCAAAAAAAATTTGATGTTGCGGATTGATGATTGAGGAAACATCGAACATATATAATGTATTGTCTGCTGTTCCAAAGACAAAAAAAAACTGAAAGGGCAACAGAATCTGGTGAAAGTTGATGAAGCCAGAAAGCTTTTTTAGGCAGAAGATAGAAAAATATGAAGTTCAGTGTGTCATGTGTTAGTGTCAAGTGTTTTGTTTTTAGACATAAAGATAACCTAATAATAAAATGTATTGTGAGGAGACTTTGGTCAGACGGGGTCTAGGTTTTTGCATATGCGTGCATAGCATGTGTGTATTCAACATGGGAACATGTACATGTGTGAGAGTGAAACTAGAAATAATTCAAATAGAGAGTAACTTGAAAAGAAACAGGAGCACAGGATAAGGGAAATGGTTAGGAAAATCCCTTGGAGAGAAAGATAGAGGCAAAACGAAAAGGGTCAGAACGGGATGAGAGTGAGAAAGGGGGAAAATAGTGAGAAAGAGCCGCCGCACACACGAGAGAGAGAGAGAGCAGCAGAAATACAAAGAGAGAGAGAGAGTGAGAGAACCAGAGAAAAAGAGAAAGAGGGTTATCATTGGAAAGCGTGAAGACAATAATGCAAACTGACACTTTAGAAATGAGCTACTGGTTGCCTTGGCGACAGGCCCTGGGTTTGGGCTCCCGAGGGAGGGATGGGGGAGAGGGGAGTGATGAGAGGAGGGAGGGGGAGATACAGCCTAAGTGATGTTTGATTAGAATTGTGATCATTTAGAGAGAGCGCAGACAAGCCTTTTGGCAGTATAGGGAGATTCAAAAGGAGGCAATAGGTAGGGGATAGAATGGACCATAGGGCATTCAAATCAAAATTCAGGGGTATAATACCTGTGTGTGTGTGTGTGTGTGTGTGTATATATACACGTGTTTTTTAGTTTAAGAGTGTGTGCATTTTTTTCCAAAGATGTCAGCAATGAGACAAGTTTGTCAAAAGATACATTCATGCAGCTTTACCCTAAAAAAGTTGAATATAAATTGATAACGATACAATAGCAACCCTGGAACCATCTTGTTGTTGATAATTTGACATGTCTCTTCCAAAGACTGCTCATCTAAAATAACTTCAACAAAAACACTGAACAATTAGTCATAGAGATAAATAAAAAGCCAGGCTTTTACAGACTTCTTGACATTCACAAAACCCAAGACAAACAATGAATCAATTGTTTTCATGTGGACTGGAGAACCAAACTACTGTCATGAACACCACCTCAATCTTAACATGTAGTTTTCAATCTTAACATGAAAAGTATAGGACTTGCCTAACAAAGAGAAGAGTGATGGCTGAAGAAGATGAAAACGACAATAAAATGTCTTGAAGAAGCTAATCAAAATGACAATAAAATGTCTTGAAGAAGCTAATCATAATAGAGGCTAGAGGGAAGAACAATTTCTGAATGTTGTATTTGTTTTTTTAAGTGGCAAAGTAGTGGTGGCAGCTGCAGCTATTCGTGTGTGTGTGTGTGTGTGTGTATTTGTGTGGAGATAGAGACAGAAAGAGAAAGAGAGAAAGGTAGAGAGAAACATAGTGTGAGAAAAACAAGACAAAATAAGACCATCTTTTTTTGAGCTACAGTCTTTATTAATCCTGAATTTGGCATGATAATTCTATTAATAAATAAATGAAACAAAATACTCAGACTTTACCTTATGACCTTAGTTTGGTAAAAAAATATTGCAATTAGGTCTATATTTGGACTAAAGCTGGATAGGAGATTTGCAGACTCCGCATTACAATGCATGGTGCATTTCTTCTTCATGATTACACATACACACACACACACACACACACAAACATTCTATCAGAAGCGCCAGCTCATAAACATTACACCACCACAGGCAGACAAACACACAGCCACTCACACGCACACACGCACATACACACCCCCACACCACACACACAGAGGCACACCCCACAGCACACACAGCCAGGCAGCAGAATTGAATGCGATAGGGAAGTGAAAAATGATTAACCCGGGGTCAGCTCTCAGCCTCAATCTCGGCAGCGCTCAAAGAACATCCTTGCCTGATTTACACTCGTCATGTTCCACAGCACACATTTGCATATATTTATTAAATTCACAGCGCGTTGGAGAATAAACTATAACGGGGTGGTGCAGGGGATAGGGGTGGAGGGTGGGGGATGGAGGTTCTACTGAAGGGAGGGGATGGGGTTATTTAAAGGAGGCGTGTTTCTGATAGATTTGCCTTTCATTCATATTCATTTGCTCCATCTCTCTCTCCCTATCTCTCTCATTCTGTCTCATGGTGGTTTGGCTCCACCATGTAGATAATCTGCGGCCATTTTAGGTTTCTATGAAAGGAACGGAAACAGTTTTTCTTTTCCTCATTCTCCTTCACTCCTGATGTCTCAAACCTAGAGCAGGTGAGATCAATATGGTTAAGACCTGTCCAGAGCTTGAAGCCATTAGCGGTGATGTTTGTTTGAGAGCAGAGAAGAGAAGAGGGCTATCAGTCAGACAATGCCCGAGGACAAGCTGTTCATTCTACCCAGATCACTGGGGCTGCTGCCACATTATGGAGAACATTTCCACCACTAAACATCTCATACAATCATTTGGTTTGGAGTACTGTTGTTTTCATATTTGTATACATTCACTTGTGTTGCATTTGTGGGAAAAGGTGTAAAAAATATTTTTATAAGTTTGCTAATGTTTCATCTGAAGCTTGATTGAACCAACACACATTGTAAATTGCAAAACATATATTTGCCATTATTCTTTTGTTAATGATGACTGTATACCTAATCATAGTAGTTTTGTGTTTTGGTGTTTTAGTTTTGTAGAATTAAAGCTCAGGTTAACTACAGCAGCTGAGAGATTCATCACTACCCTCTAATAACTTTGCCTTTATTTGCATATTATTGAGGATTTTTTAATATTGGTCATCGCCTCCTTCGCTTACTTTGCCTACTGTTCCATCATGCACTGCTCACCTGTTCGATTAAGGATGATGCAATTCAACTTTATTGTCACTTTTATTTAATTTCCTTTTTCAACCATGAACAGACTATGCCAAACTTACTTTTGGAATGTTGTTACCTACTGAATATCATTGTCTCAAAGTTAAAGGGGCCATATTATGCTACTTTTCAGGTTCATACCTTTATTTAGGAGTTCTACTAGAATAGGTTTTCGTGTTTTAATGTTCAAAAAACTTTTTATTTTTTCTAAACTGCCTGGATCTGCAGCACCTCTATTCACCCTCTGTCTGAAACGCTCCGTTTTAGCTCCTGTCTCTTTAAGGCCCCCCTCCCGACGAGCCAAGTCTGCTCCGATTGGTCAGCTGGGCAAACAAAGGGAATTTGCCTTTGGCGCTGACAAAACCAGCGAATTCTCGACATGGCGAAACCACCCTGCCTTCGCTCTGTCTGGCTCTGGTTGAGGGCGTGCCAAACATTATTCAAATGTGTGACTTAGTGACGTAGATAAGTTACGGAAGTAAACGCCGGACTACAAACGAGGCGTTTTAGGCAGGTCAGGACTTTGTAACTTTCCAGACCTTTTACATGAACAAAAAGCTATAGAACATACTAAAGGAAAGGGAAAAACCCAAAAAGCATAATAGGGCCCCTTTAAAACAATTATAGTATGTCAATCAATTGTTGGCTTATATTATGAAATCGAATAATCTTTTCAGAAGTCTTTGTTGGCCGTTTGGTGTTTGCTAAAAATACAACTAGTGTGAAAGGAGTAGGGAGGCAAAATCAAACTCATCTGAGGCAAAAAGACAACCTTTGTGTTCAATACTTGCAACTGCCTGGCCAGGAGCACTGTTCCCTATTGAATGCTATTCTACACAAATACTTGAAAAGCCTAAATCTGCGTTCAGAGTTAAGTGTCAATAGCGCACCCTGAGAAACATAGGTTCATAGCCCTTGGGTCTTGTTGATTAGAAGCAACTGCAGAACAAAGCCCAAGCTTTTCCAGACAAACGCGGCACGTGATGTTTCCTATTGTTAGGGCTAGATTGGTACAGAAAACAGGAACACGCAGATCCATTTCTGATGTCAGATAAAGTGAATGTCATGGAACAGGCAAACCTTTGCTGCTTGCAGGTTTTTATAGTTAGATGTGAGTTCAAAGCCTGTAGAGTGGAATCACTTGTGGTCTATAGGCTGCAAACAGACTTTGCAACATGCTGGGAAATTCAAATACCACAATATGCAAGCAATTCAACTTGATACAGAATAAAAGAAAGTGGAAATCTTTTCTGTAAATGGGGACCAGTGAAAACTTTCACTAGAGTAGGGGAAGTTCTCCTGAAAATTCAAGTATGTTGTACAATGTCAATCACGTGGACCTGATGTCAAACCACTCAACACTTTGAACCCAGACTGTGGTGATTTTGCGTGATTTTGGATGTGGGTGAATGTTGAGACAGAGAGGGAGGCATTTAACTGCACACACACAAAACTGAATGAAAGAACAAGGACCCATCACTGATAGGTGCCACCATGGGCACCAAACCAAGTCCTCTGGGCCCCGGGCCAAGCTGCCTGCCTGCCTGGAAGGACCCATCACTGATAGGTGGCACAGCAGATGCCAGGTAGGATGTACACGCACACACACACACACACACACACACACACACACACACACACACACACACACACACACACACACACACACACACACACACACACAGAGAAAACATTTTTATGAGTTCACATGCACACATTAACACACTCACACACATAGGCACAGAAACACACACACTCAGACAGATGCATCATGAGACAGAAAAACCTAAACATACAGAGATACACACGGACCGATACTGTGCACAAGGCACACATGTACCTGCATAGACACATAGTGTATAAGCACACATGTACCTGCATAGACACACAGTGTATAAGCACACATGTACCTGCATAGACACACAGTGTATAAGCACACATGTACCTGCATAGACACATAGTGTATAAGCACACATGTACCTGCATAGACACATAGTGTATAAGCACACATGTACCTGCATAGACACATAGTGTATAAGCACACATGTACCTGCATAGACACATAGTGTATAAGCACACATGTACCTGCATAGACACATAGTGTATAAGCACACATGTACCTGCATAGACACATAGTGTATAAGCACACATGTACCTGCATAGACACATAGTGTATAAGCACACATGTACCTGCATAGACACATAGTGTATAAGCACACATGTACCTGCATAGACACATAGTGTATAAGCACACATGTACCTGCATAGACACATAGTGTATAAGCACACATGTACCTGCATAGACACATAGTGTATAAGCACACATGTACCTGCATAGACACATAGTGTATAAGCACACATGTACCTGCATAGACACACAGTGTATAAGCACACATGTACCTGCATAGACACACAGTGTATAAGCACACATGTACCTGCATAGACACATAGTGTATAAGGACACTCAATCAACATGCACACGGGTGGGATGGGGTGTCCTGGCCCAGGCCCACAGTGGAGGCGCCAGGGAACATGGTGGTTCTGTGACCAGTCTCAGGGGGAAGGCTGGGGAGCTTCAGCTACAGCTGCACCCAACCCACCCCACTGCCACCGTCACGGGACACAGACATGAGCTAACACACACACACACACACACACACACACACACACACACACACACACACACACACACACACACACACACACACACACACACACACACTCTCTCTGTCTCTCTCACACGTTTGCCTTTCCCTCTGTCCTCAGTCTTTTCACAGACACACACACTCTCTTGCTTTGTCTCACTCTCTCCCTCTCTCTTTGTCACGTACATACAAATATTCTCCCTGTGTCTTTCTTTCTTTCTTTCCTGCACACAAACACACACAAACACACACACACACACACACACACATCACATGCATACCTTTAACTATCTCCAGCTATTAAACACACACACACACACACACGCACACACACACACACACACACACACACACACACACACACACACACATATCACATGCATACCTTTAACTATCTCCAGCTATTAATCACACACACACACACACACACACACACACACACACACATATCACATGCATACCTTTAACTCTATCTCCAGCTATAACACCAACAGCTTGGTCTCTCTTTTTTCACTGACACAGACAAACACACATGCTCAAACACATTTGCATAGACAATAACACACCAACACACACTGGCGTCTGCCTGGTCCTGTGCCATGTGTCTCAGCTGTGCCAGCAGTGTGCCCCCCAGGCCTGGACCTCCCGTGTGCACCACCCCTCTCCACCTCTCTCTCTCTCGTTCTCTCTGCCCCCTCCCTCTCCTACTCCACTCCTCCCTGCCGCTTGCCTTTGTGGGCTAATTAGCAGTGAAATTGGTGAATTGCAGGCTTGGGCACACACACACAGTTGGTGAATTGCAAGCCCAGGCACACACACACACACAGTTGGTGAATTGCAGGCTCAGGCAGAGTAGTGCAGAGTCCTCAGCACAGCCAAGCAGCTCCACAGCTTCTGAAAGGACTCTGAAATAGGGCACACCACACAAAGAGAGGCAGCAGGAGAAAAGGAGGAGAGGTACATTTGAGAAAGGAGAAGAAGATTGAGAACATATTCGCCTTCTTTTCTTTCACACTCGGTGACATGATGCATGATTGCAGGTCTCTTTTTTCTCTATTCTTTGGAAAATCATTTGCCAATTCGCCTTTATCCGCCTAACTACATACATGGAAAGTGAATTTCTCCTGTATACTTAGATGTTTTTCTATTCTTGTATAACTTGTGTTAGTGTGTAGAAAGGGAGGAAGTGGGTTCTTTGTTTGACGAAGCGATAGCAAGCCTGAGTCGCCGCTCTGTAATGATTTCTGGGATGGAGGACAGCCACTCCATCATCCTTCCATCTCTACCACCCTGCACACCATAAATTACCTTCCATATTAACGGACCTGTATTAAAACCATGCAACGTGTTAGGTCTCTCATTTAAAATTAATAACTTGTAATTATGAGAGGAGGGGAATCTGATGAGGGAATGGGGGAGGCTGGGAGAGCTAAAAACAGAGACTAAATAATAGACTGATGAAAGAACTACAAAGATGTGAAAGAAAAACAGAGTTTTTCCTGTAAAATAGTCACATACTGTTTTCATGTTGGAAAAAAATAAAACCAGAAAGACTTTGTTTACATATTTCTAATAAAATAAACTTTTTAAAATATGAAGATTATTTTACATTAATCAATATTTTCAGCAGTATATATACAAAATGGGATCTACTTTGTGTCCATTGGCTTAACTGAGTAAACTAAAATAGCACGCAAAGTCCCCCAGGGGTCAATTTGGGGACTTTCTCTACTCAAACCTATACATGCTCCTGCTAGACCAAATTATGCAAAATAACAATATAGTCTTGCACAGTTATGCAGACGACACTCAAATATACAAAGCTTTTTCACGAAATGACCAGCGTCCTATAGATTCACTATGCTTGCATTGAGCAAGTAAATGTCAGGATGTGTGATCATTTCTTCTTGCTAAATAAAGACAAAACTGCTAATTGTGTTTTGTGCTAAAGCTGAAAGGATGAAAGTTGATGCCTAACCAGAAATCTTGGTGTCATTATTGACTCAAAATTTCTACAGCCAGATCAAATCAGTTGTAAAATCCTAATACTCTCAACGTAAAAAAATGAACTCAGGATGCACAGGACTCCGTCTCCAAAAGACCAAAAAGAATCCGGCAAACTGCTAGAATGATGGTTTCGTAGGTCTCGTAGGTCTCCCTAAAAGGAAGACAGCTTGTTTTTAGTTCACTCTAATTCCTTTAGTCCTTGCTTCTATGTTCCTGCTTGCTCTAAGTAAAGCACTTTGAAAATCCCATGTGTATGAAATATAAAAACATTTGACTTGACTTGACTTTACAGTCTAAATTCGTTTGAGATTTTTAAATTGTAGCAACTTAGCGGTCATCTTGTGAACACCAGAGAAAGTGCCACGTCTTGACTTGTGTCCAATGCTACAGCAGCCCCTGAGCCTACAGGGTCACATTAGGCTGGTAATGCTTTGTCATCACTGCAGCTTAATGAACCACACAGTAGTGTGTTCAAAACAATACTGATCAATACACTATGTGTGTTTCAAGTAGGTTTGTCTGTGTGTGTAGTAGGTCTGTGTGTGTGTGTGTGTGTGTGTGTGTGTGTGTGTGTGTGTGTGTGTGTGTGTGTGTGTGTGGAGAGGGGCGAGAGGTGTTATGGAGAAATTGTTAATTGTTATGAGAGAAAGAAGTAATTTCCCATACCAGTTTAATAAATTGCATGACTTTGGTATTTTATTTGTCTGTATTTTCCTTCGGAAGTTTGAATGCTGTTACACGTATCTTAGCATCAGTGTGGTCACGTTTGACTTTTCTGCTCTACTGAACACATGCTACGTTGGGTAAAAAGGCATACACAGGTGAAGATAGCAGAACAGAGGAGATATACACTATGTTAGCAAATCTTGTCTTTTCCCCTCCTTTTCCTTCTCTTTCTCCCATTTTCTGTTTTTCTCAATCTATCTCTTTCACTCCAACAGTGCTGGCCCCTCGTCTAGTGTGTCTGGCACCTGTGTCCAAGCCCCCCTATTGGAGTGGCAACGAGGGGGGAGAGGAAGAAGTGGAAGAGGGTGTTGACACCCATTTCAACACCACGTAGCCCCCAAGTGCAATATAGTGGGAGGCACTTCATTAGAAAGGGGACTGTGCATGTACATTGTGTGTGTGTGTGTGTGTGTGTGTGTGTGTGTGTGTGTGTGTGTGTGTGTGTGTGTGTGTGTGTGTGTGTGTGTGTGTGTGGATACTTGTGTTACGGCGTACCATTCATACACTACTAAAGTGTAGGTCTTGTGTGTTTGTGTGTGAGAATATGGTAGGATTTGAAGGTTACCCTCTGTGGTTGAGAATATAGAAGATTTATGGTCATGCCACTCCATTCCTTGCCCCTTGCAGCGATTGTATTGTATTTTACGGTACACAAGGACTTTGTCCTTCAATGCATGCTCTCTCTCTCTCTCTCTCTCTCTCTCTCTCTCTCTCTCTCTCTCTCTCTCTCTCTCTCTCTCTCTCTCTCTCTCTCTTTGTCCTATGCTTTTTGTTCTGCAAGTATACCCTGCATTGTGTATTTTTTCTGGTTTTTCGCCAACATCACGTTTTGTCTCACATCCAGAATTTTTTCTTCCTTCATGGAATATGGCCCCTATCTTTTACCTATTTAAATAGGATATGTAAACATCACTCTGTCACACGCATTTAAATAGGATATGTAAACATCACTCTGTCACATGTATTTAAATAGGATATGTAAACATCACTCTGTCACTCTGTCTATTTAAATAGGATATGTAAACATCACTCTGTCACACGTATTTAAATAGGATATGTAAACATCACTCTGTCACACGTAATGCAACACATTTCTGAGACAAATTATTAAACAAACAAACTACAAATATTTATGAAGGCGCTATTCTTCAATGTCATTGTTAAATGTCTGCTTTTACAGTACATTAATGGTTCTGTGAGTTGGTTAACGCTTGCATATGTGTATGGGGTGTCTTTGTGTGTGTGTGTGTGTGTGTGTGTGTGTGTGTGTGTGTGTGTGTGTGTGTGTGTGTTTAATAAAGCGAGAGAGAGACGTCGGGGTCTGTTTGTGACCTTGTTGTGCTATAGTTTGTGTACGTGTCTGAATGTAATAGAGAGAGTTAGTCTGTCTGTTTATAAGCTCGTTGTGTGTGTGTAATAGCGAGAGAGAGAGAGAGAGAGAGAGAGAGAGAGTCTGTTTATTTCCTTTGAGTGAGTTTTGTGTACCATTGCTTTGGTAAATGGACATGCCTCCACCTCAGCATGTTTTGTGTGCACAGTTGTTGTGTGAAGGTGTAAGGGAACGTGTGGATGTGTATGTGCTGGTAGAAGGTGTGAAATCCGTGTTGATAAATCATGTGGTCACTGGCACAGGCCTGTGTTTATCTCTCACTGTCAGGGGAGTATGGGTGCCAGAGATACTGTTTACACCCCCCACCTCCCCACACACCCACACACACACACACACACACACACACACACACATACACACACACACACAGTCACTAACAGGAAGCGTGTGACTACCTGAGACAGCTTGTGCCACCTTCTCCCTCTTTACTGTTCCCTTCTCCACTCATCACAGAAGTGGGTATGAGGGTGTATAGATGGGGGGTAGGGGGGGTTCACTCAGCTCGTCCCTCAATGTAGGCAGGTCAAACCCAACAGCTGCAATGTAGTCGACGGCAGCTGTATTCACGCAGCGGTGAAAAAAACCGCGCTGTGTACCGTTTTGAAACTGTTTAAATCAACACAAATATAACGTTTTTGTTGATCTGAGTCTTTTAAGTCATTCCAGAGTAATACTCATCATCATCATCATCGTCATCCGCTTTGTCCGGGGTCGGGTCGCAGAGGTAGCAGTTCAAGCAGGGCATCCCAAACTTCCCTTTCCCGGGCCACATTAACCAGCTCTGACTGGGGGATTCCAAGGCGTTTCCAGGCCAGTGTGGAGATATAATCCCTCCACCTGGTCCTAGGTCTGCCCCGCGGCCTCCGCCCAGCTGGACGTGCCTGGAACACCTCCCTAGGGAGGCGGCCAGGTGGCATCCTTACTAGATGCCCGAACCACCTCAACTGGCTCCTTTCTACGCAAAGAAGCAGCGGCTCTACTCCGAGTCCCTCACGAATGGCTGAACTTCTCACCCTATCCCTAAGGGAGATGCCAGCCACCCTCCGGAGGAAACTCATTTCCGCCGCTTGTATCCGCGATCTCGTTCTTTCGGTCATGACCCACCCTTCATGACCATAGGTGAGAGTAGGAACGAAGATAGACCGGTAGATTGAGAGCTTTGCCTTCTGGCTCAGCTCTCTCTTCGTCACAACGGTGCGATAGAGCGACTGCAACACCGCACCCGCTGCTCCAATTCTCCGGCCCATCTCTCGTTCCATTTTACCCTCACTCGAGAACAAGACCCCAAGATACTTGAACTCCTTCACTTGGGGTAAAGACTCATTCCCTACCTGGAGTAGACAATCCATCGGTTTCCTGCTGAGAACCATGGCCTCAGATTTGGAGGTGCTGATCCTCATCCCAGCCGCTTCACACTCGGCTGCGAACCGATCCAATGAGTGATGCAGGTCGCAGATTGATGATGCCATCAAGACCACATCATCTGCAAAAAGCAGTGATGCGATGCCTACCAACCCGCAGCCCCCCCGCCCCCGCCGGGCGATCCGGGCCATGAATACCACAAACAGGATAGGTGGCAAAGCGCAGCCTTGGAGGAGGCCAACCCTCACCGGAAACGAGTCCGAATTACTGCCGCAGACCCGGACACAGCTCTCGCTTTGGGTATATAGAGTAATACTCAGTTTCACAAAATAGAAGTGTTTATATCTATTGATCTCTTGCCAATTCGCAGTTAGCTTCCAAAGAGCGTATATTTTGTTGTTACACGAAAAAATCCTCAACTTTGAGCTGTTAAATAAAAATATATATGTTTATTTAATATCAAACGATTGATTGACTGGTTTAAGAATATATTCATAAATCACTGATAATTCCAGCTTTCCATAGTTCTACTGTTAATAACATAGTTGTGTCATTTCAAAACTCGCCTCTGGTGGTAGCCGATGCTAAACTGTCGCAATGCTCTGTTTTCTTTTTAAAACGGGCACGAAATAGTCCAGCGCTCCTTGTCTTCAAGATAAATCACCTCGGTGTTCCCATCAGTTTTGAAAGTCAAACTTTGATTCATTTTTAAGTGAACCCCTGTCCGGACATGACCTTACGGTAAGAAATCAGTGAACAAATATATATTTAAAATACGTGTTATAGTCTTTACTTGAATCGCTACTAGCTTTAATCAAAAAGTTCCACCGTGGCCTTTCAACTCCGACTAGACCAAGCAAGGCCTCTGGGAAATATTACTATAATAAATACTATAAGCGATAGTATTTCAACGAGAATATTCCTGTTTATTCGCCGCTTTATAGGCTAAATAAGCAGATATGTACAAATAATACTGAGCAATGATCTTGCAATGGGACCTACATTTTACTGAGATGTTTTGAAATGTGTGTTCGATCGGGTGAATATCTGGCACTGATAATGCGTGTACAAACGCAAATGCAAGCAGTACTTTGGTTCGGAGCCGTAGATTTGTTGACTAGGGCCGCGTCATGAAAAAGCTAAGTTATTTGACACGTTCGCGGTTTTCAGCATACACGTATTTAATATTTTAGCCTTAATTTAGGTAAACGACAATGTAACTGTAATGGCAGTGAGTTTTTCAAAGTATCTGTAGCAACATATACATTATTTTTCCAGACAAAGAAGTAAACTAATGTCAAAGTTGGCCATAGGATGTTTGAGCTTTTTGAAGACACGGCGTGGCTACACCAAAGTATCAACTCGGTAAAATTAAAAACCTTTTGTCGACATTAAAAATGTCACTTTTAGATCAACTGAAAATGTATGAATTTGTTTCTATTAATACACGTTTAGTAAGTAACACAAATTTGGAGCATTCACTGTTTAATCACATGATTTAAAAAAAACTGAAAACGCGTTTGTCCTGTCTACTCAATGCATCAGTTTTACAATATAACAAGGACTGACTGACCAATACACTTGATACTGTACTACACTTTGGTGATGAGTGGGACTTTAATCCTCAATAATGAACCCAATCAATACATGTCATAAAACATTAACTTGTTATGAAAATAAATATGTGAGTGTACATTTGCATTGCTATTACATGCTTATAGTGTAATATAACATATGTATTTTATAGTATATGTATTAACACTTATGCCTCCTACACACTACACGACTTTCAAAGTCGTAAGATGGCTGGACGGCACACACTACACCACTGACCTGTTTTTTAATGGGGTTTGTTGAAGTCATTGTGGTGTTCACACTTCATGACTGACCTGTTTTTCAATGGGGTTTGTTGAAGTCATTGTGGTGTTCACACTACATGACTGATCGGGGACGAGTCTCCAAACTACGTTTAGACACGAAAACACGAGAAGTGGCGCTACAACTCCTCCCCCTTGTTTGTGTCTTACAGTCTCATTGGCTGTAGGTCGTTGCTGGTCACAACACCGTTCACACTAAAGGATTTGGACTCTCCGACGTGACCAGATAGATATCCAGTCAGGAGTTCATCAGTGATGCATCTGTGACTGTCTCAGATCGCAATGAGCAGTTCACATTACACGATCGTTGCATGAGAGCGCGCTACGATATGCCTCTGATCTGGGGCTGTTGTCTGCGTTTTAAAAAAACTTGTCGGCGAGCAGAAAATGTGGCTGAAACTGTGTAGTCTGAAGTCAGCATTAGGAGCATTATAGTGTTACTTCTTTTCAATATTTTATAGTAAACTACAAGCATGTAATAGCAATGCAAATGAAAACATATATATTCATATATACTTTCATAACCAGTTTCATGTTTTATGACATGTTTTGATAAAGCAATTAAGCAAATAACAGTAATTTACATGCACTCATAATGCGCTCATAAGACTTTATATTTGTATAATGCCCCATTAAGACACGCTTTCTTTGTCTCTAGCCCTCTCAACAGGAGTTGCAAAGACACCACAAAAATACATTCTACGTCAGGGAATGTACAAATCATGAACGTGTTTGTTATGATCAGTAAGGCGGACCAAACGCAAACACAGACAGTGAGATGAAGTGATATGAATGAGTTTATGGTAGGAATCCAGGGTGGACAGACAGACAGGCTGGCAGGCAGGGGGACCAGAGAGGAGTGATCCTGGAAGCACAGCGAACATGGTGAGTACAGGTAAATCAAACAGCTAAATACCAATGCAGAGCAGCCTAGGGTGAGAGACTACCACAGTAGTTGAAACAACGATCTGGTGATGACGGCACGTAGAACCGCAATATATGAACTGTTGAGTTGATGGATGGAAGGCAGGCGTGCAGGCTGGGCAGGTGAGGGAGCAGGAGAGTGACCGGGAAGGAGGACACGCCCACACCACATACCCACCCAGAGACAGACAGGGAACGAGGACACGCCCACACCACATACCCACCCAGAGACAGACAGGGAAGGAGGACACGCCCACACCACATACCCACCCAGAGACAGACAGGGAAGGAGGACACGCCCACACCACATACCCACCCAGAGACAGACAGGGAAGGAGGACACGCCCATATCACATACCCACCCAGAGACAGACAGGGAAGGAGGACACGCCCACATCACATACCCACCCAGAGACAGACAGGGAAGGAGGACACGCCCACATCACATACCCACCCAGAGACAGACAGGGAAGGAGGACACGCCCACACCACAAGAGAAAACATCAGGAGAAAACAAGAGCCACAGGGCAAAGGGAAAACACCTGGAGGGAAGGAGGACACGCCCACACCACCAGAGAAAACATCTGGAGGGAAGGAGGACACGCCCACACCACAGGAAAAAACATCTGGAGGGAAGGAGGACACGCCCACACCACAGGAGAAAACATCTGGAGGGAAGGCCGGGCCGTGACAGGTTTTAGTATGTATGTGTATTTTCCTTTTGCTAATTTTTACACATTACCCAGATTTAGTGCATTTACATATGTGGGTGTGTTGACAGAAGTCCTGAAAGTGTGTGCTCACATGTGGGGGTGGCCACCTTGACATTGTGGTTGGCCCAATTGAAATGACTTGAACCAGAGCATGTGCCTGCGTGTGTGTTACTGTTTGTGTATGTGTGCACCCTCCTTTGTATTTTTTTGTTTGTTTGTGTATGTGTATGTGCTTGTGTAGGCTGGTAGGAGGGGGGACTGAACAGGCCAGTGGGAGGATGGACAGATTGTGTTTTAATAGCCATTGCTGTCATGTTCAACAGCTGTCATCTTCCCATCCTCCTATTCATAAAGCCAATGGTAGCATTGTCTCCCTCATGACCTTCCTCAAACGGCTTTTAGAGGAAGTAGGGGGTTTGTGTGGGAGAGAACTAGAGGTGGGGAGATCAGAAAGATGAGGGCAAAGTACAAAGACAAAATGAAGAAGTGAAAATGGGTACTGAATAGTAATGTGACCACCTAAACCGAGACCAGGTCATGACCAGAACCAGAGTGTATCGAGACCGAGACAAGACCAAGACTTTGAGGGGCTGAGACCAAGTCATACCAAGACCAAGACAGGGTGAGACCGAATCAAGACCAAGACCAAGACCAAGACCAAGACCAGCCATAGCTGTGTGATATTGTTTGCGGTCAGCATATATTGCTGTTATGAACATAATAACGTTGTCCTCCATGGTCAATAACAAGTATGATAGTTGGTCAAATATTAGCCTTCCCAATGCACTGCCTCACCCACCGCCTATGCTAATAACTGAACATTTGGTTGACATCTCCTGCAGACAGCTACAGTTTCACCTGTCTCCAGAATTCACTTTCTTGGAAGTGCGTGCAAGGTGATAACAGGCTTTAAACTTTTCAAATTAGAAATAAAATTTGGTTGCATTTGAAGTGGGAGGTTTTACATCCAATCACAATAATTATGTTTCAGTTTTTCACGATTGCTAAAACACTAAATTCCATTCTCTGAACCAATTTATCAGTGGCCTAAACTCATTTGTCAAATCATTCACCCTTTTGGAAAAATCTTTAACAAGTTTAAGTAGTAAGACACAATTTACAAAACTCATTCACTCTTTTTGCAAAACTCTATACATATTCTCACTCTCTAAAACACAGTTTGGGCTGTGATGCACTAGTGTGGTAAAATAGTAAGCACTGGCGGCAGAGGTTAAACACAACTTCAACACAGTTGTCATCGTTAACACGCAACTGAAAATTGTTCACACTTGTTTCAAATGATGTGATCAAACCAATTGTACAGAATATAAGCCAGTTCAATGTTGTTACCAACAATGAATACCGTTGAAGTCTGACACCAACAATGGATGGGAACAATCTGAGAGGCAGAGGAGGAAGATTACTTGTGAGAGGTGGTGGACGAGGAGGAAGAGTATAAGGATTAGGAAGAGCAAGACCAGTCATTTCTGTGATTGATAGATGGATGGATGGATGGATGGCTAGCAATGAAATTGTCCTGTGGTGATATAGGTGTGGAGGGTTGTAAAGACTGGATCCGGCCCACAAGTTTTCCCCCCCGTTACCCGGCAAGGGACAACGTTGCATGTGATGTGGACAAAGTCCTCTGGCTGGACCACCCCAAAGACGTGACGCTGAGGCAGAATCAATCTCTAACTGACTTTGAGTTTGCAGTTGCAAAACTTTTTGGGTTGTACCATGATGTGCTATTAATTTATTGTAGTTTTCTTTGTTCTTTGGGCTGATTGTATTTTGTTTTGCAAGTGTTGAATATACAGATATTCAATATTGTATTACTTGCAGTACTTGTAAGTATACGTACAATAAATTAACTGTGCTAAGTTGTGATTACTGTTATACTTTTGTTTTTGCAAAATGCGTTTACAATATACAATAAAAATTTTATCTGTAACTACATGCCCTGGATGCTGTGTTCTCCATTTTCTGATGTAGTGTCTAATAAATGCTCTGTAGTTTTTATATTTTGACTTGCTGTGTGTATGATTTGAAAGAATCGTTGGATCTTTGCCAGAAGAGACAGGGGTTATGTGAATGTAGTTTGAATATTTGGATTTGTGTTTAAAGTTTTGAGAAAATGGGTGAAGGTTTCAAGAAGTGTGTTTTAGCAATTGTGAAAAACTAACAAATAAATGAGACAACGCACAGGCAATTTAGTGATGGTCTTGACCGGTCTTCAATCCCGACTCCTCTTTGTCCGAGACAAGGCCGAGTAAAAATGCAGTCGATTCTGAGACGAAACCGAGACATTCAACAAGTAGTCTATTGAGTAGTAGAAATGACTAAATAGTATGGTAGTCTATTGAGTAGTAGAAATGACTAAATAGTATGGTAGTTTGGGTATTGGGACGCACACAGACTGATGCAGAGTGGAAAAAGAAGAAGAGAGGAATTGAGGAATTCAAATAGATGGCAATGATGAGAGACAGACAGAGTGGTAGAGAGCGATTGATGTATGAATAGGGACAGTTCCCCAATCCAGAAGTCCCATCCCAAACCGTTCCTCTCTAATACTAGTTCAGAAATGTTTCCTCCCGTCACCCCTCTTCATATGAATGTTCCTAATCAGCCTTGGGTTTTCCTGCCAGTGCCCCTGCCCTCTTTCCTTTTTCATGTACATATTTTTTTTTTTTTTTTTTTGTTTCTTTTCTTCTCCTCTCTTTCCTTCCAAACCCCACTGTACGTCCCATGTTGTGTCTTATCGGTGGCTCACCAGAGATAAGAGGTTGCTATCTTCCCCTGCCAGGGCTTTGACAACACTTTAATGCATATTAAGTTCACTCATCTTTTAATCAATTCAGCCAAATGAAGATTTTTTTCGAGGGCTGACAGACAACCGTTGGGAGGATTTAGACTGACAACACACTGATAAATTCAGCAAAGAAGCCTAGAGAATTTTTGTAGAGGCAGGTATGCAAAATGTGTATAGGCACTGTATTTCTCAGGTTTACAGAAGTAATATAAAATAAGTACTTTATCCTGTCCTACCAAGAGTTTGCATTTATTTTAGCTTAGACCTTAAAGAACACACAACTTTAATAAAACAATTCTGTTCTTTGAAAGCTCAAAAATCACTTCCACAAAATAACGTATTGTATTTCTTGCTGCGACGTTTATAAATAGGTTTTCTGTTTGGAATTTTCCCAGTTGTTTTTCTTGCTTTTACTGCTTTTAACTGTACTAAGTGACACTGCAGTCCTTAAGTTTCTGTTAACCTTTATAGATTTATAAAGGTTTATAGCATGGGCCATTTATAAAGCTTTATAGCATGGGCCAGCTAACCAGCCCACTCTACACCACCTACTCAAAGATCTAGGGTGGCTAAACTCCCACCGGGCTCAGAGAGAGGCAGGCGGGCATGGGCCAGCCAACCAGCCCACTCTACACCACCTACTCAAAGATCTAGGGTGGCTAAACTCCCCCCGGGCTCAGAGAGAGGCAGGCGGGCATGGGCCAGCCAACCAGCCCACTCTACACCACCTACTCAAAGATCTAGGGTGGCTAAACTCCCACCGGGCTCAGAGAGAGGCAGGCGGGCATGGGCCAGCCAACCAGCCCACTCTACACCACCTACTCAAAGATCTAGGGTGGCTAAACTCCCCCCGGGCTCAGAGAGAGGCAGGCGGGCATGGGCCAGCCAACCAGCCCACTCTACACCACCTACTCCCCCTCCCCTCCCCACTATTAACACCTCCACCCCGCCTTTTTTTCTACTCTCCAATCCGCTTTTCAGCCCCCTCCTTCCCCTTAGTCTGTGCGCTGAGTTCATAGGTCACCCAGCCGACAGGGCCGGAGTTTGGAGATAAGACAGGCCCAGAATGGCCTTACTATGCCCAGCCTTCTGAGTGGTGACACTAGGGTGGTGGTGGTGCAGTGGAGGGGAAGAGCGCTAATCTGCAGTCGTTTGAAGCTCATAATACAGTGAAGATAATCATCTTGACATACAGAGAAAGAAGGAAACCTACACATACACACAATCACTCAAACATAGTCAGACAGACAAAGAATTGGACACATACACACTTGAAAAAACGCACATAAACAGTGGCACACACACACACACACACACACACACACACACACACACACACACACTTTCACAAATCACAGACACTTTGTGTCTTGTACCCAGCCATTGCCACTCCCCATTGTGGATATCAGGCTGGTGCAGAGGGGCTCAGGCCAGCTGATAGCAGGTCCTTTGGGGCCTTGGAGGCGGGGGACAACAGGGGCCCACAGGGGCCCTTGGAGTAGGACGCTTTCCCTGCTAGCCGAGATATGGGGTCAGGGGTGGGAGCAAGCAGCAGGAGTGGCTTTGCAGAAGAGGGTTTTGTACGTGTGTGTGTGTGTGTGTCTGTTATAAGTGTGTTTTGGGGAAACGTGTGTATGTACCTTATACATATGTATATGTGTGTGTGTGTGTGTATTTGTGGGGGTGTTTGTCCATGCTGTTAAGGAGAGTTTTTTCCATAGCCTAGAAAGATTATGTTGGTTGTTTGGGGTTGTGTGCAAGCCTTTATTTGGACCGTTTTGAATGATGGTGAAAGTATAATAAATTAGGGAAGCATGTTGCTCACCAAGGAAGAAGCCAATTTGACCCATGTGGTGAGCCAATCCACATTCAGCGTGTGAGTCACTGTCACAGGTGCAGAAATGCAACCAGCCCACCTTTCAACATTAGTGGATAAAAAGCAATTTCCTCTTCACTGAATATCCACTGATTGTAAGAGAAAGAATGCATTCAAACACTTTGTTCTCTTTGAAATATAAATGTGCTTGTTTTTCTTCACTTCAATTATTTTTTCCTTATCTATCAGTCCAGATCCTTCTATCTCTATGTTCCATCCACACTCCTCCTTTCTCAAAACTCACTACTCCCTCTATATTTCTGTTTCTCCCTCTCTTCCTCTCTTTTCTCTTTTTATTGTGCTCATGCTCTCTCCATTCCTCTGCTTTGCATTACATTTCTGTTAGATCTGAACTACCTTCTTCCTGCTCCTGTAGTTACCCCATTCCCCTCTATCTGCCCCTCCCTCCCTTTTACCTCCCCTTTCTCTCTCTCGCTGCCTCAGCTCTCTGCATGCTTATCTCCACGCTGCCTCCCTTCCTAATTATTATTATGTGCAGCCGAGATAATTCCAAAGCTGTGTGGAAAAAGAAGGAGGGGATGAAAGAAAGAAAGAGTGGCTGTGGCTTCTTGGGCTCTGGAAGGCTTATCTGACCTTGGGCAGAGCCACTTATTGTTAGGCAAATCTCATGTGCGGCAAAAAATATAGCGTTTAGGAGAGAAGCAGAGGGAGAGGGAGGAGGCTGTAGGGAAGGGAGTGTTTTATGGCAGAAAAAAAGAGAAGGAAAGTGAGAGGGATAGAGGGATAAAGTGAAAAGAAAACCAAGGGGTGGAACTGCAGTCAGAAAGTGACAGAGACTGGGTGCAGGACAATGGAGGGATGGAAAAAGAGAAAGAAAACAGGTGAAGAATAGATGGATGGATGCACATTTGTTTGTGTAAGTGTCTTTGTGTGAGTGTGTTTTTGGAAAGGAGTTCCATTTTATCATTGCTAGTAGAAGAGAGTCCAGTCCATCACTGACCCTAAACCTAACCATTTTATCATTGCTAGTAGAAGAGTCCAGTCCATCACTAATATGGAAGGAGACACTTTAGCCTATGTCAATAAATAGGATTACTAATAAAATACTTTGACGTGTTTGGGGACATTTGTTTATGCTACTTGGTGATGTGTATAGAAGTGTTTTGAAAACGTCACTTCTTTATTCCCTTCCCCCCCGCCCCGCCGCTCTCTGGTGTACAAGCAGTCTCTTTTTATATCTCTCTATTACTCTAGCGCCATATCTTTGTCTGTCTCTCTTTTTCTCACACACTTTCTCTGGTGCTATCTGGATTGCTCTAGAAAGAATTAAGCTGGGTGTGCTGGCTGTGCAGCCAGTCTTGCGAGGGAGAACCATAAATTCCCATCAGCGCCGTGGCGGGGGCCGTGAAGGGCTGACGTGTGGCCTTTCCCTCTGCAGCGGCTCGCCTGCCTTTAATTACACTCTGTGTGAACAACAGGCCGTCCTTCCAGCACAAACGCCAGACTCTTTGTCATTAATCTGCTAGGCACAAAGTATGTGTGTGTGTCTTATTATGTACATAAGTTATCTGCATGGTGTGTGAATCAAGGGTGCATGTTATTGTGTATTTGCCCATGTATGTTGTGTGTCTGGTTGTGGTAACTTCTGTTTTGTGTATACATATATATATATATATATATATATATATATATATATATATATATATATATATATAGGAGTGGTTTTCGTACTATATATATATATATATATATATATATATATATATATATATATATATATATATATATACATTTCCCACTTTTCCCGAGTCTTTTAATCTAGCTCCCTTGTTTTTTCTCCAAAATCCATGGCTCACGTTCTTGTCTTGTCTGTCTTTCTCTGACAAAACCTTTTCAAGATTTCACCTTTCCATTCCCTCTCCCTCTCCCTCTCTCCCTCTCTCCCTCTCTCCCTGTCCTCTGCTGTCTATACTGCTGTCAGAGCCAGAGGTCTCCAGCCTGGTTTGAATGGCTGATGCCCCTGGCAGCCATCTAACCCCTGAAGAATGGCGCTGCCATGGCCTCATTGAAGGCAGGTACCACAGGCCTCCCTGTGACTCTAGTCTGGGGTATCAGGTATTGAGCGCTGGCCTCATTGTCAACCTTGAGACGAAGGGATGAGGACCTGACCCCTAAGGAACTGGAGTAAACTGTCATAGACAAATACACACAGACACACACACACACACACACACACACACACACACACTACCGTCATAGATGCATACATCTACAGAAAACCTCCCTCCCACCCACGCACACACACACACACACACACACACACACACAATGCCACCAACAAGCTCCCAAGACCGTGTGCCCTTTGATATCTGGCCCATGCACTTCACTGACACCTCCAGGACCAAAATCCCGCTGGGCCGCTGGCCTCCTGGCCCCCTCATTCCCTTGTCTGTCCCTTCCTGATATCCCCTCAGCCCGCTCTATTCAGCTCCATCAGCGGAGGAACACACAAACAAAACAGCCCAGGGTAATGAAGACGCCTCTGGGAATAGACCCTGTGAAAGGACTCCTCACTTATTGATGTAGGATTGACTGCTTATTGAGAAAAGAAAGACAAGGAGAGAATGAGAGAGAAGAGAACAGTGGGTGTGTGATCTGATTAGCAGGATTGAGTTGTCTAACGCCGCTTAGGGTAAAAAGATGCTAAAGCCCTGGTCAGTAGAACTGGTGGGGACCACGGTTGGCCTATTGTTGTCCCTGTGTGTGGTGGTGTTATATACATGTTCAGAGGAGTGTGGTGTTTCATGGGGGCTTTCCCACACTCTAGACAGACTTGTGAGGTGCAAGGTCCAGCAGGACCCTACATAGTGTATGCCAAATTTTTCAATTCTAATTCTATTTTGTTTTTATCTTTGTATATTTTTATGTAATACAGTTGAAGATTAGCGGTAGATTTGGATTACTTACAGTTTTTTCTGATTGCTTAAGCACTATCATTGGAACTGGAGACTATTTTTGCACAACTCTACTCACAAACCACAAACATTACACCATACCAGCCAAACATCTCTTGCAAAAGAAAATTATTCTTGCAACTCTTGAAACATTTGTTTTTTGGGTCAATACAGTACACACAAACATCATTTGAATAAGTACATGAAGCACCAACTACGCACTGATAGTATAGATTAAAAAGACTTGTGGCTTTTGCTTTTTCTGTGTGCAGGATATAGCAGTGTGCAATAACGTTTTGTCATACATGTAGTACGCAAACACACAAACACACAGGTATCCAAATGTGTGAAGAATTTTCTAACACTCCTCAAACAACCAAAGCGCAGTCAAGGAAAACTAAAACATTTGTGTGGTTTACAGTAGTGACAGATCCTTCTCATTGTGAAAGTACTGTACATACACTATTACTGTACCAGTAAGACCACAGAACTTACAGTTACTATTATTGTACCAGTAAGACCACAGCACTTACAGTTACTATTATTGTACCAGTAAGACCACAGCACTTACAGTTACTATTATTGTACCAGTAAGACTGCAGCACTTACAGTTACTATTATTGTACCAGTAAGACTACAGCACTTACAGTTACTATTATTGTACCAGTAAGACTACAGCACTTACAGTTACTATTATTGTACCAGTAAGACCACAGCACTTACAGTTACTATTATTGTACCAGTAAGACTACAGCACTTACAGTTACTTACCGGTTCTCATTTCCAAATATCCGAATGATACCTGCAACAGTATAGCGGCTCAGATTTGGTTGACCCCTCTGTCTGTACTTTGTCCAAAATTGGCCTCCATTGTTGTCCAAAACAAATGGTTACCGGAGGCCTATTTATAAGCTCAAGCTCTGATTTGTAACTGAACTCATTATCCAAAAGTGTATTGGCATGTATCATTGTGGAAAGGCAATTGGCAAAACAGTGAAGTACTGTAGAAACCAACGTTTACAGCTTTGCAAAAAGTGTGTTAATAAATTGCAAACTGAGTGGAAAGCAGTGAGTTGTGTTTACAGCTTTGCAAAAAGTGTGTTATAAAATTACAAACTGAGTGTAAAGCCGAGAATGTGCATTCAGTTTGGCACACTTGGTAAATGCATTGGCTACAAGTGTTAATGGTTTCAATGATTGTGCCTCAAGAATCACTATCAGTGTGTAACCCATTAGAAAAACCTGTGAGAGAAATTTACAAGCTGAAATGCAAATGGTAAAGACTACGTTACCTGATAGTGGGATCATTGTGTGCAGACTTGCAAAGTGCAAAGCAATCACAAACGATGGAAGAGTGGAATGTTTAACATCCAAATGTTGTGTTGGAACCTTAGCGCTCGCTCTCTGACTCTGCATCTTTCAAAGGTTTTCAGTTTGCTCAAGTTTACTGTTTACTGCCAATTCTCGTTCCATTATTATTTACTTATGGCACACGATTATACATTGATCGAGTTTGATTGATTGATTGAGTGAATGAAATAAAATAATACGCAAAAAAATGTACAAACCTTTATTATGTCTAAAACATAAATAACCTGTTTGTGAAATGGTCACTGTCTCATAAACAAATCATACCTCATTCTGCAAATTTTGTTTATTAACACAATTCGTATAATCATATCTTAATAGCTATATTAGTAAATTATATAAATTGAATATATATATATATATATATATATATATATATATATATATATACTGTGTATACACACATATATATACATATACACACACACATATAAATATACATATATACATATATAGGGATAGATCCTTTATATATATATATATATATATATATATATATAGAGAGAGAGAGAGAGAGAGAGAGAGAGAGAGAGAGAGAGAGAGAGAGAGAGAGAGAGAGAGAGAGAGAGAGAGAGAGACCACCAACACTATTGTAGTCTGATATTGAACCCCGGGCCATAATGAAGGACAGCTGCCATTGCCTGAACCTGTGCAGTCCTAGCAAATGACTGGCCCGATCGACTCCTTGTTGCAATTACCCAAATGGGCTCATTCAAAACCTCTTCATTGTGGAATCAGTTAATTAATTAGCTGTTTCACTGACAGGATAATGGTGAGAGCATGCTAAATAGATTAGACTAGAACTTGATTTATCATTGCAAGCCACCTCCCACACCCATCTCTGTTTATCTCACTATCAATCTCCCTTTCTTTCTCATTTTCTCTCCTGTTAGTATCTATATAACCCACCCACCTAGTGTTCAAACCCCCTTGCAGACACAAAGCTCCAAATCTTATAAAGTACTATTCTAGATTTGGAAACAGCATGGTTGTACTAGACAAACTTAAAAGTCATAGTACAGTATTGTTAATATTCATAGCACACATGTGCTGTTAGAATCAGCCCTCCGTAGTGGGATGGGAGTACATTGTATTCAGGCTCCTAAAAGGTGTGGTTAAGCAGTGCGTTGAAGAAAAAGCCTTGCTGCTGTTTGTTGGTAGATATACTGTGGACAAAGCATGTGGAAATATCAACACATGTTTTTCTCAAACTAGTTGTATAGAGGGTCTAACATAGCTGGGTATGTGCCATATGAACAAACTCTTCTGGTCCCTCAATAGAGTTGTTCTGGCATCCTTTCAAATATACTACACATTCTATCAAAATACTTCAATCAAATGAATGAATGCCTTTCAGGTGGTGTTAACAATCTGTAGGATACAACATAACAACCATGTCCATGACATTTACAAAATATGTAGTATAATAAAAAGGAAAAGAGAGGAGAAAGTGATCTTTGTTTTGAGAGTGTGACCAAACAAGAGACAGAGTGAGAGTGTGTTAAAAATAGTGGCTTTATACAGCGTGCTCTGGAATTAGTTGATTAATCAAGAAAGAGTGGCAGGGCTCTCTCCTGCTGATGGGCCAATCAAAGCAGGAGCGGCTCTGGGGTGCTGCTTGGTAGGATGGCCAAATCCTCTTGTTGCCCCACCAGGAGCATGAAAAGCCAGGAGGGGAGTCTTCTTTTGTGGCCATAAAGGCAACCCTAACGCGCTTTCACAGCAACAAGAAATGGGAGGGCTGTTTTGAGGGAGCTGAAAAACAGCCAACAAGAAGTGAGAATGAGATGCCTATTCATCCCCCTGAGCTTTGCACTAATTCCCGGGCCGCTGGCTTTTCTTCTTCTTCACAAAACAACAAACAGAGCCAAAGGGGGAGTGAAACACAGAGATGGGAACGTCTTAGAGGCTGACGTGTAATCCTCACCACTTCTGACCCTTCATCGGTGTGTAAGTCCCTGACCCAACAATTCAAGGGCCGCTGTGCACGTCTACATTACAGCTGACCCTCCCACACACATTTGCACACAAGCACACAAACTATTAGTACCACCACAGCCCCCTTCACACACTACTCACACTCCAAGGCTTTTAAAGAGGCAAGCTAAGGAATTTCTGCTTTGGAAACACCTCAGGGCCGATGAAAAAGAGTCTCTAAGTAGGGCTAGGACTGATGGTGTTTCTTTTCTCCCAGCATTTCATTCGTCTTTAAAGGCCATCTCGTTAACACCATCTTGCCTAGCTTTTTCTTCCTCTCGTTAACACGATCTTGCCTAGCTTTTTCTTCCTTTCATACCCCCTTGCCATCATCATCATCATCCCCAAACCTCAGCAATACCTCAACATCAAAGACCCCCTCGCCAGTCAAAGAAAAAAGTCACCTCTCACTCAATCTATTCTCTCAATGGCTTTCTTTTCCTACTCTCCTCTCCACCTCTCATTCCACCCAAGCAGACGTGGAGAAATCTTCTCACTTTCCGCTGCTGCTTTGCATTTGAAAAAAATAATGAATTAGCCGAGGGCTGTGAATGAGCAGAAAGTGCTGAAGGATAAAGGGATAGTAGGGGTAAGACAAAACAGACCTTCTCTCCGTTCACCTGCTGTAGTCACATTCTTTTAGCATGCCATGGAATTAGGCCATTGTGATGGTCACAGCAAAATGTAATGGTTTGATATTTCTTGGTTGGTTGCATTGTTGTTGCTTTCTCTTCAAATAATTTCAGTAATTTTTTGTAATAGCTGCATCTTTGAAGCAAATTTCATTTGCATTAGTAATAGAAATGGATTTGTTTGTAAGGTACTGTAGATGAGGGTTTCTAGCTGAAAATACTAGTCATATATATAATTGTTATGTATTTAGGTTGTAACAAAGGGGTTTACTGGCAGCCTAGAAGTCTTACAATCACAATGGGAGATTGTGTATGTTTTGCCCTTCTGATTCTTAAAAGCGTAATAATAATAATAATATAAATAATTATTTTATATAATTATTATTTATATATGTCAGCATCCAAGACAACATTAAACATCGTAACAAAATGACTTGCCATTCTGTAGTTATTTAATCTAAAAAATAAAGTAGTAATATGACATCAAATGATTCATTCCCTCAGGCAGGTTGTTAATAATCTGCATGCGGACAGAGCCGGCCTACACTCATGTGAATATCTAAAGATGCTGTGTAATCCTATAACATGCAAATCAGCCAGGAAAGACCCCCATTGCCCTTTGGGTCCCTAAACCCCCGATGTAGCTGATAAGGACCCAGTGTTATCTCCACACAACAGAACAATTGAACACACTCACCTACATTCACAGAACAGAAACACAGGCAGGCATAGCCATTTGCACACAGCTGCTTCATGTCACAGGGAGTTCTTAAATGCCAGCCCAGACCACAGACATGGCACACGATTATACATTGTACACAAAGCACCCACACATACAAAAATATAGTTGTCCCATTTTTTTGTTTACAGTAAAACAGTAGTGAATCAACATGGGAACCTCTTAAGATGTATTGGATCTGAAGGAGTTGCCATCCAAAATCCCTATGGATCCAATGTGATAGAGAGCCCAGTCACAGACAGTTGGCTAATGGAGAGAAGAGGAGAGGACAGGAGAGGAGAGGAGAGGAGAGCTACTGGTCTAATCTAGAAGAGCACAAGAGGACCAGGCTATTAGCTTAGTCTGGGCTTTCCTGTTGGTTTTGTCTGGTTTATAAGCTTCTGTGTGCACAAGCTTATAGCATTGTATTGCTTCGTTCTTATTTGACCGTGGTTTAAACCCTCCACTTTTTTCTCTATTGCTACAAATGACTGTCGGATTGGTCAGGTGTAGTTTGGGGAATTACCTTGATTTGCTCGGGGTGATAATCGTCAGAATAAAGTATCCAACATTATTTACATATGATCAGTTGTTTTTTTCATTTTGTGGCCAGAGAGGATTTTGTTTGATTATAACAATTAACCTTCCTTTTGGCCTGAACAACTGGCACAACAAAACTGGTGTTGACTCATGAAATGGACCATATGGGCCATCCTGTTTCTTCTTACCTCTGTAGATGGCATGTGCTATGATTGTGGATAGTGTTGACTTATAAGCAGAGCCAGGCCTGGGTGCTGATTGGCTTGTGTACATTTGCTGTCAGGGCTCCCAGCAGTGGTGGTGCGCTCTGCTAAAGCAGGAAGTAGCACGGCTGTTTGTCCACTTTCAAACATATTGATCCCCTGCAAAAGAGAAAACATTAGTGATAGCGTTTCGCAGGGGGCTGAGCTGGGAGGTGGGTAAATAGCCTTGTCAGGTCTAGCAAGCGCCTCCTTCTCTCCCAACGGATAAACTAGCAGCTGTATTTGCTGAGTTTTTGCCCAGCGAGGGAATCTTCTGCCAGGTTTAAACGACAGACTGCGCAGTGGGAGAGCAAACCCCCACTTTCAGGGCGCTGATGTCTTGTGCTGTGTGTATTTTGCATGGTATGGTGTGTGTGTGTGTGTGTGTGTGTGTGTGTGTGTGTGTGTGTACAGAAGACGGACCAGTACAGACAAGACAGCATAAATACTCCACTTGGCAGAGACATATTGCTGACTAGCTTAACCTTTATTGCTAAACTCTTATACTAGTAAGCATTTTAAACATTTTGAAATTTGTCACAATGATGAAATGAGATCATAAGATTCATTGCCATGGTGTAATTAAATACAGTTGGAAAGGTTTTTTTGTGCACAGTTAATGTCAGAATATATCAAGGTAAGGTGTCGTACACATGCATGCACATGCACAAACATTCACAGGCAGAATCAAACACCAGAATATGAATATTTAACAGTAGCGTCTTTTGGCATGGAGCCTGCCAGTCATTGTCAAATAGGACTTAATCTTTTCAATTTCTGGGTGCAAATATTCACACTGGCTGCTGTTTGTCGCCCAGATTAATGATGCTCGATTCCCATAATCCTTGACTGCTAATTCAAGTGGTCGCCAGTGCGGTTAGTCTGAGGAGGACGGTATGCAGGGACACATACACAGTCAAGATTACCCCTCCCCCTTCCTCCTCCATTGCTTCTGCCCAGTCCTCTCTGCAAGGTCTGTCAGTCCAAAGGCTGTGCTCTGATGACCAACTGGAGCCATCCTGTAGCAGGTGTTTCTTGAAATTTTTTACAACAAAACAGTTGTACTTGGTTTGACTGCAGCCAACACTATTTAGGAATATATAGAAATATTTCATAACTAATTTAATAAAATAAGTAAATTCACTAAGAGCTAAATATAAAGGATCATGTGCTATAATGCTGATTATGCAATAATCCAAAATGAGCACCTCAGACAGCAATATTTAGAAGGGATTTTCAAGTGGGCGCCCTCCATTGGGGATGTTCCATTAAATTGAGCACACAACACCTCCTGAAGACTTAACGATGAGCTTTGACCTCTTGAGCCACTTCCATCTATATCGGCTGTTGGCACGGCCAGACATTCTAAATGAAAATAGAGGCTTTCAGTGGAGGTCGGTCACGGTGAATGAGGCCCGGTGTTATCAGTGGAGGTCGGTCACGGTGAATGAGGCCCGGTGTTATCAGTGGAGGTCGGTCACGGTGAATGAGGCCCGGTGTTATCAGTGGAGGTCGGGCACGGTGAATGAGGCCCGGTGTTATCAGTGGAGGTCGGTCACGGTGAATGAGGCCCGGTGTTATCAGTGGAGGTCGGTCACGGTGAATGAGGCCCGGTGTTATCAGTGGAGGTCGGTCACGGTGAATGAGGCCCGGTGTTATCAGTGGAGGTCGGTCACGGTGAATGAGGCCCGGTGTTATCAGTGGAGGTCGGTCGTTATGGGCCGGTGGGGCCGTGCCCCCAACAAAAAAAAGAAAGAAGAAAGAAAGAAATATACAACAATACAAGAGAATTTTAAACTGAATGGCAATTAAAAGTTCCCAAAATGTGATGCTAGTAATCAAAACGCATACGGAAAGTTGTGAAGATCATAACAAGATAATAATAGGATTGCGAAGCACGGGTGTGCTACTTACTGGGGCCGGCCCCACGTCTTCACAGAAACAACAGAGATTTCTGACAGAAATTCAACCAAAACGTTCCAAAGCATGCGCTTTACCGTCTTTTTATGAGAACTGGTGGGGCACGTCAGGCTTGGCCCCTTGCTTTACTACGCATGACCTGTCACTTACAGCTTGCTTGTCAGTTAGCCTGCGACTGCAATCAAAGAAAATTAACACAGTTGAGTAAGCCTACTGTGTTTGAACAAAAACTGGAAATCAAACGTTTAGGCCCGCATCAACTGATCGATCTTGTGATAAAGGAAAATTATAAACTGTTTTTAACACTGAATCTTTCACAAAGAAAAAGTGGCATAGGAAAATCTTTATTTCGTTTCCCTTGTCTTTTACTTGGCGTAGTTGGAGTAGAGACTGTATGGACAAAATCTGGGGTATGAGGATTTAAAACACCTGTCAGACAGGCCAGTAAAAGGTGGTGTGTATAATTTACTATTGATGTTTTCTGAGAAATAGCTTATCACTGTGTACATGTCATGAATGTAGGACAGGCTATAGCCTAGTATCCATCAAAATAGTCGTTCATAAGTAAGAATGAAACAATATAGGCCTAAGCTTTTTATTTAGTTGACCATAGACCTAATGTGCTGCATTGTCAAACGATCAGCCGCATTTCCGTGGTGCTATAGTCTGCACATTAACATGTGGGTCTTGTCTATCGAATATTAATGTTTTAGCGCATTTAAATGTTGCTCGTTTTTTGTAAATAAATCCATCGACTGCCACTGAATAAGCTGTGTGATGTCCCAACTCCATTCCTGCAGGCTCTTCCAAAATGTATGCAATTATGCTTTCAAGTTTCTAACCGTGGAAATCTACTAATATATGACTAAATACAAAGGAAAAACATCATTTCTGCACCCACAATTATTCCAACTCGTTAAAGCATGACCACACATGCAAGTGCAGCATCCAGTCGTCTCTGAGTCTTTCAGAATGCTCCTCAACACAGCAGGACATACCTAAAGATTGGAGTTTTAAAACTGTTTCACAGAAAAGTTGTTAAACTACACTCCACTATGCCCTGAATTCAACCTGTTTTTTGGCCTTGCCTGTTGTTTTGAGGCTTATGCACAGACATGGGGCAGGGTGGAGGGTACATGTGGTTGCATATTTCTGTAGAAGACCGGACAGCAATTGGTTAGCAGAGAGAATTATGCCAAAAGGTGGTCAACCGAATGAGCCGTCATCCAAACCGCTAGAAAAAAGCAAATCTTCTCTCACAGATTTTATAGGAGTTAATTGTAATTAAACAAAACCATACAGATTTTATGGAAGTGAATTGTAGTTCAACAAAACCATACAGATTTGATAGAAGTTACCTACCACTGGGGTGCATCCATTGAATTCAAACGGACAGAGAGCCTTTTTCCATTTGGACTCGTACACCTAAGAGGCTTTCTCTTTCTCTGGGCTCTGAGTTATGTTAACTGCCACATCACAAAGAAGAACTGTGGATTATGGAGTTGAATACAAAATGTAAATTCTACTTTAGGAATGTTATACAAGAAGATGAAATATACTTTGGTCATTCTCCCGGCTGTGCTGAGGTCACAGCCTCCAGACAGAAGAAATACATCAAAGATCTTTATAAAGAATGTGACAATAACGTTGTAGGAACACTGTGAATGACTTTGTTCTGACATTTAAAGTAATATGATTACCATAATATAAAAGGGTTATACTTGTTTCACTTGAAACCAATAACCAACTGTTGTTTGATCGTTCCTTCAGTATATTATCCTGAAACCCCCATCTCATCTAATCTATAGCAGTAGGTTAGGTGTATTAGCAATGTGTTGAAGAACTCTAGAATGATTCTTTTGATTGGGGTAGATTTAGTAACATAACAACACTGCATTACACACCTACATAGGAGTGTATGGCAGAAAACAAAGAAACTACAAAAAGGCTGTTGAGTGATTTACAGGTTTTGATGTGTGTGTGTGTTTTCTTATTGCAGTTTGATTCACTGTTTATTGCAGTATGGTTAAGAGATGAGCCTCCCTCCTGTGTTTGTTTTCTCAGATTGTCCCCCCTGTTGAGACTACCACAGTCTTCCAATAAGAAGACATTTATGCATAGTTGCTGAAATGTTCTCCACAGTACTTATATATGTCTGATGAAGCATTTTAAAGGGGTTGTAACCGTGCAGTGCTTTCAGTTTCATAAATCATAATTATTATACTTTATTTTATTTAAAAAAAATGTTTTGACAAACCAATTCACTTGGCTTGTCTCTAAATCCTGGAGTCTAAAAAGTAGGAAATAAATGAGTTTTGAAGTGATTTAGATGCCTGGAAGAACACTCTTCACAAATATAATTACCAAAATGCAGTCATTTAAGGGAGTTAACATTTTCATTTATCAATTTTATTTAGTTATTTTGCGCAAGTGTGGTTTCTTTTCAACAGTATGTGCAATCTGTAGTTACGGAAACTACACACGTTGGAAAAAATGGGAAGCAAGTATATTACCTTTAATGATTGACAGATTCTGTGTCAGTTGTTTTTGTTGTTTAAAGTTTGTTCAATATAGCATAAATGTTCATGTTTATTATAGAAAATCATGGAAGGCAACTGGTTAATGTTTGTGAAGATATCAATATATTAATACTGTAAATGTGTTGTGGTTCTGCGCCCCACAGTGCAGGTAAGTGTATTTCTATAACATATATTGAAGGCTCCTATAGGATGGTGTTGGTGGTGGGCTCAGGAAAAGAAGGGAAGACAGTTGGAGCAGGAGCTGGGAGCTAGAAGAAAGAGAGCCCCTCAGGCGTGTCCTGGCCCTGATGGCTCCCCTGACAGCCGTGGCTGTAATGGCCTCCCTCTCTCCCTCTGAGTGCTGTGAAATTGCGAGCGGGCGCGCCACAGCTGAGGACTGGGCTGAGACAAACGGCCTTTTAATTCAGAGCGCAGTGAGGTGACGGAGAGGGAGGCCCTAGGGGAGGGCTA
>JAPMUY010003625.1:85000-278820 GCA_026901105.3 Galaxias olidus
AAATTGACTTTTTCAGGTAAGAAATCATTTCAAATACTGCCGTAACTATAATTGTATCTGTCCCCCACGATCATAACAAGTATAGGCTATATGTTCGCACACGAATTATTTATTTAGCTGTGCTATCCTGTTTGAAGAATGAGAATCGTATTGCAAATGAAAATGATTTATAACTGGATTCTTTGCATAGTTTAGAAAGGTACATTTAATCTAATTTAAAACTATACAAATATGCATTTGTAGCATATTCGTAAATAGTGGCATGTCCTAAATTCCAGAATTTCTGTAAGGGCATCGTTAAACAATTTATTAAACACTTTTAATAAAAATCGCTTTTAAAAACAAGATCAAACCTATTTGTTTGTGGTTCGAAAAAATACAGTCAACAGGCAATACATAATATATTCTATAAAATTCTAGGTTACGTGTCTTATCCCTGCAGATTCTTCTTCTAATAAATGTATTTCGTTCCAGAAGTAAAATATTCTTATCAAATAAAGTATCTGTATATGGCTTCACGATTCAAATGCATTATGTTTAAAGCAATACAGTTCCTGAAATTGTTACATTTAATTGGGTCCTTGTTTGTCTCATAGCACTCATCGCATCATTCCATTTGTAGGCTATGTCAGCTTTGTTTCTACCTCAATTGTTTAATGACATGTTAGGCCTTCCACTGAAGGCTCTGTGGTGGCATTATTTGGCCCGAATGTCTTTGACCTTCATATTAGCCAAGTCCCATCATGCCGTGGATTTAAATGGCCAGCCATTAAACAGGCGAAACAGTAATCACCCTAATGTGTCCATTTGTTGTGTAGAGTTCTACCCTTTCGCTGAGGGAAGCTCCCCATGCATGTGAAAGGGTATATTGAAGTGTTACCATTGCCAAAACAGAGCATACATTAGTGTTAAAATAAAGCACAACAAAACGGGGGATTCACTGCTCATGATCCCCCCAACAAGGCGTCCTACGGAGCTATATAAACCCTCTGCTCTGTTGCAAACGACATGAGGCCTAAATGCCGTCATGAATGTGAAAATGTAATATCTAAGAATTTTTACAAGATGGGACTAATGATGGAAAAACAGATGGACAATTGAGAATAACATCTGCATGAGCATAACATCTGCATGATAAAATGTCAGTCATGACGTTATTGGTTTCTCTTTGATAAGCAGGGATTGGCTGGAGATTGGGTACCAAGAGATAGACCAAATCTACGCAACCCTTGTCAGTGCATTTCACGGAAAATTCCTCATGTCAACTTGTTCAGGAAATGTAGAACGCTTGCGAGAGCTAATGAATGAGATGAGAACACAATGAGAATTTCTGCATAAAATAATAAGAATGAAAACCCTTCATTCTGCATTTTAATAGCGTAAATTTGGATTATTGAAAAGATATACCTGCAAATTTGTCCCTGCACTTCTTAATACTGCAATATATATAATTTCTCACAATGTGTTGATTGTCACTAATGCGTTAACGGGAGTTTATTGTCAGGACATCCTCTTGAAAATTGTAATATGGCCTATAGCATTTTTATTTTTACTATTTGCATAGTATATGCAGGAGTATTAGTCCAGATACAATTAGAATGTAGTTACATTTTCTTGCTCAAATTAAAGTAGTAGCCTAGATATTACTAATACAAGCCCAATAATAGTAGCCTTATTTAATACAATTTTTGTATTAACCTTAAGATAGATATATTTTTAATGATAACAGAATATACAATTTTTTAATTTAACAATAGACCTATTCAATAAAAAATATTTTTGCATTCACTTGAAATTGTCCCTTTTGTCAGCTAACTGTACGCTATAACCGTCATTGTAATTGTATTCCTTTTTGTTCAAGGCGGTTTGGCACGAAATGTGCGGGCTGTCTTCAAGGAATCTCACCTAGTGACCTCGTCCGCAAGGCTCGCAGCAAGGTGTTCCATTTAAACTGCTTCACGTGCATGGTGTGTAATAAGCAGTTGTCCACGGGAGAGGAATTGTATGTCATAGACGAAAACAAGTTTGTGTGCAAAGAAGATTATGTGACCTCTGGTGCCATTAAGGAAGTCAATTTAAATTCAGGTAATTTCGCCAAAGTAATTGAATTCCTAGCCTGTGTGTGTGCGCGTGCGAGTGCTTGAGCCTTGGTAGCATCCTTTTTTTTTTGTTGCCAAATATTATATATTACATTTCCATATTACTTGAAGATATACATATAATCCATAGGCAATCGACCAAGTAAAGGATTGACTGACAAATACCCAATATTTTATAATAATAATTGAAATCTTAAACACAGCCAGTAATTTCCTGGCCACACATTTTTGTCGAATGAGCAATGCATTCCACACGGACAAAAACATGCCGTTATCTTTAGCTGCAGGTCCATTTGGGGATGCTTGCTACCTACATCTTATTCCTATTCTTTCACAAATGTACAGTTAAAATATATTCCATTATTCAGTTAGATTCACAAGGACATGTTGGTCAATCCCCAATCCTGATATTTTTTGTTGATAATGTGCAGGCCTACTGGCAAAGTCCAGATTTAAATCGTGATCGTAGCCTTATTAAAAAGCAATGCGTGCAAAACTGTCTTGACCACGCTATTAAAGAGACACAATATCACTGCTATTTAATTTTGCTCTAATTTTATAGGTTAAACAGACAATTGCGGCAGGAAAAAATGTAGGATTGTGCTTAAGGCTGGACTGAACCTTTTCTGTTATTCTCCATTGCTCAGTGTCCTCGTGCACTGACAGAAGTTTATCGCCAGATCTCCAAGACCCCATTCAGGATGACACAAAAGAGACAGACAATTCCACATCCTCAGATAAGGAAATGAACAATAATGAGAATGAGGAGCAGAATTCGGGTACCAAAAGGCGAGGGCCACGAACCACTATCAAAGCCAAGCAACTGGAAACATTGAAGGCGGCCTTTGTCGCAACACCAAAACCCACGAGGCACATCCGCGAGCAGCTGGCCCAGGAAACAGGACTGAACATGCGAGTCATTCAGGTAAGATTTTACAGCTTGTCTTGTTATAACATTTCATCTAGGCTACATTTAATTGAATAACCAAAAAGCACGATACCCACACAGTTCAAAGTCCTAAATTATCGATAAGGTATAACTGATGGGATTGCATTTTTGTATTAGTAAAAAATAGCATATTATGGAACGAAACATGTCATTGTGGTTTATAATTGTGAAAACAGGTAGCCGTTAACACGTATGTGAATGATGCTAATGTTTGGCATTCGCATGTATTTTATTTAGCATTAAGCACACACAAATAAGGACACAGACAATTATATTTAAGCTATAGGCCTAGGCTATAGGTGTATTTCAGTGTCCATGAAAACCATTGAATATATACCATTGACAATATGACACATCTCTACCCTGACAACATTATTTATTGTTTCTTATACCTAATTACTTTATACTTTATATATTTGTATTTTTTGATGTAGTCGTGATATAATATTCTCATCTATTTTAAATAATAAAAAATAGTTGTGGCAATAATGGAAGCTGAAGAGACTTAGTGCTTCAGTCAAAAGTAAAACATATATATATATATATATATATATATATATATATATATATATATATATATATATATATATACATAAAACTTATAATGAATTTAAATTGCCTCTGGCATAATTTGATCATAGTGCTCTTCTTTAGATTTAAATAGATATTTATGTGACGAGCATTATTTCTTAAAGTTGCATTATAACTAAGGCACTTCATTATTATGTCAAAACAACACCTGCCTGGGCATTACTGATTTAAAATGCTAAGCCATAGAATAGATGTTTTGGCTATGAAATTATAACCTCAATGCACTCTGCCCTGGATTACTTGCTTACACTCGCACCCTCTCTCTATCTCACTCTCTCTCTCGCTCTCTCTCTCTCTCTCTCTCTCTCTCTCTCTCACACACACACACACACACACACACACACACACACACACACACACACACACACACACACACACACACAAACACAAGGTTGGTGTCTGCGGGATCAGACCTTGTCAGGGTGATTAGCACCATTTCTGCCAGCTATGATGTGGCTTTTCGTGTGCCTCTCTGTAATTATCACTGATTTCACAGATTTACATACTCTCCGCCCCTCACCCTCCTCTTGGTCCTCACTCACTTACAGCCCTATCCACCTCTTATCATACCAGACCAGGGCTTGTAGAGTAGACTACGTTTTCTGTGTTTTTGTCTGTGTGTGTTTGTGTCTGTGTGTGTGTGTGTGTGTGTGTGTGTGTGTGTGTGTGTGTGTGTTCATAATTATTCTGTATAGAACAATCTATACAGAATGACCATCAACCATCAACTAACCATCATGATACATAACAGAGCAAGAATGAAACCTTGTTTCATTGGCTCACCATTCATGTATTGTGTTGTTGACTACGTCTGCGGTCTATGTGGGGAGTCTTCTGGAGCCATGCCACTGCTCTAGCATGTGTCCATGTAATCCCTTAGCAACACTCTCTCCAGGGGAAAGGGAACATTTCCATAAAAATGTACCCTACAGTTCAATTATTGTTCTCAATAGACAGGTGTTGCCTTGCTGCAAGATCGTGGAAAGGAATGCCTGAGCGGTTTTGTGTTATTTGTGTGTTTGTGTGGTGTGCATGTGTGTGTGTTTCTGTGGTGTGTGGTCTGTATGTGTGTGTGTGTGTTTGTGTGTTGTGTTGTCTGTATGTGTGTGTGTGTGTGTGTGTGTGTGTGTGTGTGTGTGTGTGTGTGTGTGTGTGTGTGTGTGTGTGTGTGTGTGTGTGTTTGTATGTGTGTTTTGTTAATCCGCCGCACAGTGGGATTCTGCCTCTGGTGTAGCCTAGCTGTTAACATACATCATTATGCAGTGGTGATGCAAAGACAATCATGGATGTGTTAGGTGTTTGAAATGCAAAGATATTCCTCCTTATGCTCATACTATGATCTTCTTAAACTTCTTTTTTTTTCTCCTCCACAAAGTCAGTTTATAGTTACATATTTTTTTTATGATTTTCCTTCTTTCTGGTGTAATTTAAAAAAAATAAACAAGTTAGCCATTTCCTGATAGACCTGTTAACTTTCCCGAAGTCAGACAAACAAAGTTTAGAATTGGTTTCTGTACATGTGTGTTTTTAGGCTTATTATGTCCCAATACTTAGAAGCACAGAGTTGATGAATTAATATAATGTTTGAAACAGAGCCATATGTCTAATTTCACATGTTTGAAGTCACACTACCCAGCACAGACACCCAGAGCTAATTGTAAGATTCTCCTACCAGACAGTATACATGCTGTCTTTATGCATATGTCTGCATTCTAATCAGCTCTCTGAAGTCAGATGAAGAAGCAACATCAACACATGTTTGTAACATTCCCTCTTCCGTCTTCCCTCCCCCTGCTGCAGCACTGGGCACTCCACTTCTACTCTTCTAAACGCTGCACATGTTTGAAACTATCTACTCCTTTTCACAACATTATTATGTTTGTCATATTCATTTTACATAGACATCTTTATGTGAGCACCTCATTAAATAAAAATCACCCTGATTATGCAGCGATCACATTGGGAGTAATTAAAATGATTGTGGGGGGGGGGGGTGCATTACCTGTTTTTTTTGCAATTTGAATGAGTGTCTGGAAGACAACAACAATTTGGCGGGACAGTATAAAGATTTGTTCAGGAAAAAATAAATAAATAAATAAATAAATATACCTACCTACCAAAACATGGTACAAAAATATACAAGACATACATTCTCAAAATACATTTTACAAAACACACAATATTTCACAAGAGCTATAAACATGATAATTCTTTCTTTCTTTCTTTCTTTCATGAAGTGGGCAATATACTAATGGCTAAGAACAGTTCAGCTCTGAAACTAAACTATAATAAGTTAGGTTTGATTAAACTAAAGTACAGTAAGCAAGGTTTGATTAGGAATGATTAATATTAAACTAAACTACTGTAATTTAGGTTTGATATTAAACTAAACTACAGTAAGTTAGGTTTGATTAGGAATGATTAATATTAAACTAAACTACAGTAATTTAGGTTTGATATTAAACTAAACTACAGTAAGTTAGGTTTAATTAGGAATGATTAATATTAAACTAAACTACAGTAAGTTAGTTTTGATGTTAAACTAAACTACAGTAAGTTAGGTTTGATTAGGAATGATTGATATTAAACTAAACTACAGTAAGTTAGGTTAGATTAGGAATGATTAAAATTGAATTTGATAAAGACATTTAAAACATATTTGGTTTTACCTTCTAACCCCTAACCCTTTGTTTCTCTATTAGGTTTTTAAGTATCAAAAATTAACAATATTAGTATGTTGGTTTGAAGCGGACCAATTTCTTAGCTATTCTTACAGCAGGTGATGATAGAATGACGATGATGAGATGAGGTCAGCGTCCTGTCTAAACATGATATCAATGGTATTTGAGTTGAAGAAAACCTTCAGTACAGTTCTGAGTTTACGAAATCTGAATTATAAATCTGTATTTTTGCGGTGTTAGGTGTGGTTTCAGAACCGGAGGTCCAAAGAGAGGCGCATGAAACAGCTGAGTGCACTTGGGGCCCGTCGGCACGCCTTCTTCCGAGGGCCGCGAAGGATGAGGCCACTAGGCGGCAGACTGGAAGACCCAGATATCATAGGACCCGGGGCCTATGGCTACTATGGTGGTGAGGCACATCCTGAAGAGAGATTTGTTTTTGCACATTTGGAGATTTTCTAAACAATTAATGTTTCTATATATTGTAAAAACAATTGAGTGAATGCACACTTACCATTACAAATGTTTGACTATATCAGCAGACTTAGCATAACAATTAAATGGAAAAAGGTTATTTAGTATTCTAAGCTTAGTGAAGTAAAAGACTGATGAATGAATTATTTCTGAATTTTGAAATCATTTTAACATACATAGCAAAGTGAAATTACAACCTTTACAAATCTCACAACCTCCATTTTAGTGGTCAGACCTCTGTTTTAGCTTAAGAATGTATGAGAAAAATCTACATTAAAAGAGCATGCTGTCATAAAATGGAGCCTTCGAAGAGTGAACAAGGATTGGTGGGAGGAGAGAAGGGGGCAAATCCTTCCTCCCTCGCTCTTAGCTCCTTTCCTCTCTTAGCAGGCCTCTTTTCACGCCCTTTTGTGCCACCACGGCGCAGGGAGTTGGCTCTCTTTTATTCCTCCTCCCTTCATCCCTTCTGTTTGTCTGCTTCGGATTGGGAGAGAGGGAGACTCTTTTTGCATGTCTGAGTTTTCGTGTGTACTTGGCACATGTGTGTGTTTGTGTGTGGAGGGGTTATTTTCACACCCCTCACTTTGGGCAGCTCTTCCCTCCTTTTCTTTGATGAGTGCCCTAGGTCTGTCAAACTAGCAGGGTTCTGTTTTGTGTGACTCCATAATTAGCTTGTTTATTTTGTCTTAAGGAGAAGGGAAATGTGTTCTGTGCTGTCTGTCATGGTAACCCTCATTATCGCTACCTTTCACAAAAGATATGTGATAATGTGACTACTTAAAGAGGGCACTGGGGATTATGGTGAACATATACAATATCATGAGATCAGATGAGGCAATTCATGAGATATGAATATTTAGATTTTGGATTAAAGATCTAACTATTCTTACTTTATTTTGTGTTCACACTCACAGAGTATCAGGGGGATTACTATGGACCGGGAAGTAACTACGACTACTTCCCCCACGTACCCCCCACATCACAAGCCCAGTCACCTGTAGAGTCGCCATACATCCTGGGCTCTGGCCCTGGAGTCATGGAGGGCCCTGTGTCTGCCCACCATCCGGATGACCAAAGATTCACGGACATGATTTCCCATCCAGACAGCCCTAGCCCTGAGCCAGGCTTACCCAGTTCAATGCAGCCTGTCCCTGGAGAGGCATACGGCAGGGTTAGTCCTCCCTTTTCCCTTGCCAGCAACTCCAGCTACAGCACTCCCATGTCCCATACCGGCCAGGAGATGAGTGAGACCACTGTGTGGTAGAAAGACATGTACCGGGCCTCTTAAAACTCATCAAATGGGATTAAATGAAATTCTATTAAAAAGTGTCATTCAAAACCCCATCAAGGATTTATTTTCCCAAGTCATGAACTGTCCATTTACTCGATTGGAATTGATATGGGAGAAAGTCCCTGAAAAAGACAAAGAATGGCCCTTGAAAAATTGGGTTGACTTGCTGGAGAAAGTTGCATTGTGATATCTGATGTCCCTGTAACCTGTCTTAGCTGTCTTCAGATCACAACCCAACCCTGCCTGAAACACTGGACTGCCATTATAAAAGAAATGAGAATATACCCCACCCACTGAACCTGATAGAGATGAAGCTACTCATTCAAAAACGAGAAATAATTCAAGTCAGAAGGGACATCTGATCAAATATATATGAAGAAGGGTTAAAAATATTGTTGTCTCTTGCGTATTGCTGATTGCCAGACTAGCTGCTTTAAGATTAATAATCAAAGCATCTCCAAATGCAGAAAACAACATTTTTATTCATGCTTTCAGTATTTAGATTTAACGCCAAAAATGTATTTTTATCTTCTTGAAAACAGAAACAATTATGTTTTATTATTTCAAATACAGTCCTCACTGTCACCTTATTATTGCGTATCATCTGCTCACTGATGCAACAACATTTCTAAATCTGCCAGCCCCGTCCCCAGTACACTTCATAGGGTGAGCCTTTACATCAGTTATTCCTCATACATAATGAGGTCGCCTTGATCAGCGTTTCTAAGGTGAGATGTATCAATAACCCTTTTTTCCTAAAACATGATCTCTCTCTTTGTTCCTCTATCTCGTTCTTTCTCTTACACACCCACACACACCCACACACACCCACCCACCCACCCACCCACCCACACACACACACACACACACACACACACACACACACGCACACACACACACACACACACACACACACACACACACACACACACACACACACACACACACACACACACATCACCCCTCTCACCACTCACCCTCTCCTGATTAGGCCCCCTCACCCAGCTCTCACGCCCGTACAGACGCCCCTGATAGTCCTTCTCTCTGCACTACTTCACCTGACCTTCCCATTGTGGCTGTCCCTTTTAAAAAACATGTTTTAATGGAAATGATTTTCAAAAGAACATTGAACCCATAATGGAGAATCTCCTTCAACAGCTGAGGTCTCCTTTCTCAATAGGGAGAAAACAAAAGGAGGGGCAGACAACATCTGTGACTTACCACCGTCTGCTGTGAGACAGTCAGCGCTCTAGTGGTCAAGTGTTAGAACTGCAGAGAATCATGTTGTTCAGTGCTACAGCCTTTTAAAGGCCTTGTAGTCCAGTATCTATGGTATGGGGGAAAATGCCCGGACAAATAAAACAAAAACATATTCTCTATTATATTGCTGGTAAGCTATTACACTTTTTTTCTTATATAAATGCTTCAAGACCAGATTCAAGGCCAAGTGTGTTGATAACATTCCGAGTTCTCCATGATTCTTTGTAGAATCTTCCCTGGTTAAAGTACCAGTGTTACAAAAAACACATTTCAGATGAAGACACCTACACAAAAAGTGGCAGTCAAGTCCTTGATTAAATTTATTATTGCATTTTCATGTCCTAGTTAATAAGTACAATTCTTCATCTTATCTACAGGAAGAGGTAGTCACATTTGCCGTTGCCAATTAAGTACCCATTGCACAACATACCATTGAATCAAATATTGTTATTAACTAGACTACATTCATCCATTATAAGTTCTGTCTTTGTGAAGTTTTTTCATTTTTTAAATCAGACATTTGGATATTGTATGTGGTATATAAGGTTGAAACATAATTATATGGCATTTTAGATGTACCACGGTATTTTCCACAATGTAGACTATGGATTGAGTGTGTGTGTGTGTGTGTGTGTGTGTGTGTGTGTGTGTGTGTGTGTGTGTGTGTGTGTGTGTGTGTGTGTGTGTGCTGCGTGCATGTGGTCATGTGTGATTGTAGTACAGGCATAATGTTGTTCAGTAAAAGGGTTGGGCCTCTATTGTTTTCATGTAAATATTACTGAAAATAAACAAATCTTCTCTTGCAACCTATATTACTTGTCTTGTTTACAAATAGTTACCCTTAATAGAAAAAACAGTGTAACTAACATTTTTGTTTTACATACTGCAATATTGCCAGTGTGGATGTCAAATTGATACTAAATGTTTTTTTTAAATTATACAATAAAGAGCTGAGAAATTATTGAAAAGATTTGTCTATGACGTATTATCATGCACAACCTTAATGCAGTGTAAAGAAAAACAACCATCTCCCTCCCGAGTGAGACTTGATTCTGTGCAGAACACTGATCTAGTTTCTAGCTCTGCTGATTACTTAGGAATTTGATTCAGATGACACTTCCTGTTTAGATCTGTTAGGTATGACAATGTTCTGGTATGAAATGCCAACATGAAAGCAAATCATCAAAGATGGCTAAACTCACTTCCTCCGTCTATAACATGAACATTCCATTTTGAAGTTAGTTTCGGATGCTGTCAGACGAGAATCCTAATGCTGACTTTAAAGCATAGCCAATGGCCAGTTCCCTCAGTAAGCTCCAGCCGTAACCTTCATCTCCTCATCTGCTCTTCTACTCGCCCCAACCCCCCTTTGCTTTGGGGGCCAGGTGGGTGATGGAGGCCCAATCCAGCAGTCATTTTCCCCCTGACTGGTTTTAATGTAAAGGGTAATGTACAAGCAGGCTGGTCTTATGCCTGCGCGCACACACACACACACACACACACACACACACACACACACACACACACACACACACACACACACACACACACACACGTACACAGACGCACACACACACACACATGAAAAGACCTCGGCAATGGACGTGGTCCTAGCTGGGTGCTATAACCAGGGAACCCTTCATCCTCACTATTTATTCCGCCTTCGCTCCTGTTCCCTCCTTCATTCTGGCCTTTATTGTGCTATCTCTACTAGCAGAAAAAGAGGGAGAGACAGAGAGGAGGACAGGGGGCGATAGGGCTGCAGCAACTTATTTTCCCCATAGAAATGTATAGAAATGTTTATGTACACGTTGCCATACATAATGTAGGTAAACACACAGAGTACAAACATACCGTTGGCCTGGTACATTGTAGCTGACTTATAACTGCCCCTCAACCAATAGATCACTACCTTCATCTTGTCTTCTTCTCCTACATCTGTTTTTTTCACTGTTACACAAACAAAAAGATATTCACAGTGAGAAACACGAAATCCACACATACAAATAGGCAAACAGCCATTAACACCACTGCTTTTAGAATGGATTTGCTTGCTCGGTTGCTGTGGGTGAGAGAAGAGACCGGGTGTAGCTGTTATAAATCACATGCTCGTTGCCCCTCCCCCTGCCTTCTGCTACACACACACACACACACACACACACACACACACACACACACACACACACACACACACACACACACACACACACACAGTGTATCTCTCTCTCTTTCTCTTTATTTTGCATCATTGCACACTGGAGTTCACTAGCTCCTTATCCACACATGGACATACATGTACAAATCACACGAACACACACACACTGGCCTCTTCCTACTGGCACTATTAAATACTGGAGTTCCAGATGCCTTACTTTCCCCTTACACACAAACATGCAAAATACACACACACACACACACACACAACCATTCCCCTCATAGCCCACCTTTGCTGCCTGAGGCAGGGAAATCCTATTACCCTATGAAGAGGAGGAACACATCATTAATTACATTCACAAAGTCCCATACACACACAAATGTGTCAGTGCCAGACATAATAAGAGCAGATTGCTGGCTTGCATGCAGACACATGCAAACACACACATAATCCCGCAAAACTGTGACGAATTGCTTTATGGCACAAGGAAGTGTGTCACTAAATCAAGAAGAGATGCCCATACTTAGAGTATAGTGGCTGATCGTGCTAGCCATATGCAGTGACCACAAGCATTCTGCATGTCTTCTTTGTGACGGTTAGGGAAATTAATTTTACTAAGCAAACCGTAGGGGTCGCCAAAATCATCTCCTTCAGATAAACTGCCTCTAGTAACTTTAAAGGATGCTTATCAGAAATAAGAAAAACAATGGATTTGTCAGTCCTAAGGCCCACAACAAATTCCTCCCACTGACACGCCTTGGACAGCTAACAATAACACTATGCTGTGCTTATCTGATATCAGACACAACCATACAGAAACCACACACACACACACACTAAGATACAAACATACACAAACACTGATCTCAGCTTCAGTAAAGAATCTGAGAGAAAGCTTGAAGACGGCCAGTTCAAATCACCAAAAGTGATTCTCAAGCCAGTGCTTCATATAGACGACAAGATCTAGGACTGTCACAGATTTAGACTCTGCTTTCTCCCCTGCCACAGCTGCCTACACGTGGTTGTGTGCCAGAAATACCATAAAATGATGCATGCACACTATTTAAAGAGTAGGAGGTGCTAAGCTATGCATTGCCACAGAGCCACTCTAAGGATCTATATACTACACCGGTGCCTATAGGCTGGAAGTCATGGAAGCACGGGATGAAACACCACACCCATCATATGAAGAGTGATTCACTGTTCCAAGCATGGAAACTGTTTTATTATTAGTTTAAAACTATTGAATTGAAGCATTGGAAAGTGCATTTATTACAGCAATGGGATATGAACCGATTTTTTGGTACAATATGATACATTCAGTTTAAATAAGAAATAAACAAGACCAGAAAGTTTACTTTCATCCACAGGAAATAGGTATTCATTCATGAAAGAGAAGTTTGATGAATGTGAATTGTTGTTATTCATTGCAATCAATACAAGTAGCATAGTAGGATAGTGCTGATGCAAGCAGTCCAATTATTGCTTAGGGGGAATGGACAGGGAATGGAAGTTCTTGGTCCAGACCTCGTCCGAAAGAGCTGTCTCACAATTACAGCTACACAGTGTCCCCATGTGGTAGCTTCGAGAACTTAAAAAAACAGAGAATCTATGTAGCTCCCTCTGCTGTGGATCTGTCTGAATTGATGTCACCTCCACAGAAATATTATTTTCAAATACATCTTTATCAGAAACATCCTAAAAAATTCTAATTGCGTTGGATGACTGGGCGTAGTGGAAACAATTACCTGGACGAATAGAATTCTAAACCAAATTATCCAATGTCTAATATGTTTAACAATTTTCTTTCATTCTCAAATGTTCAGATTACTTTATCAAAATGGTAGCTAATCCCACTATTAAAGTATAGCTGCTAAGACAATACTTATGCCAGCAATAGTATTTTTATTATTATTCACTGCGCAAAAACGAATCAAATTAATTTATGTGCGTATTTGTATATAGTCAGGTCCAGAATTATTGGCACCCTTGATGAAAATGAGCAAAAAAGGCTATATAAAATAAACACAGATAATTTACTTATGGGAAAACTATATTATTTTATCCGAACATAATTTGTCTAATTTTTATTTTATTTTCATGGAGTAATATTTTCTATGAATAATGAAGGCAAGATTATGTTAAATAAAAACCAAACAAAGTTAAATAAGTAGAATTTTACTGCAGATTTAAGTTAATCATCAGTTTTAAAGAACTGTATGGCTTTCCATCACTTCCTGTTTCACTAGGGTATAAAAACGAGGTAACACACATGTAAAATCCCTTTGTCAGAACCCAAGGACCACAGTTCAAGAACTGCAGACTTTAGTTGCGTCTTGGGGTCACCAAGTCTCAAAATCAACCATAAGATGCCACCTCCATACCAACAGGCTCTTTAGAAGGGTTGCATGAAGAAAGCCTTTACTGAGAGCAACCAACAAATTGCAGCGTCTGGAGTTTGCCACACGTCATTGGAACTATGACTGGGACACGGTGCTATGGTCAGATGAGACCAAAATTGAACTTTTGGCCTTGTACACCATTAGCATGTTTGGTATCAAAAGAGGGATACATTCAAGGAAAAGCTCCTCGTACCTACCGTCAAATATGGTGGTGGATCATTGATGCTTTGGGGCTGTTTTGCTGCCAGTGGTCCAGCGTCTCTTAAGATCAATGACATAATGAATTCCACCAAGTACCAGGACATTTTAGCCACAAACCTGGTTGCCTCTGCCAGGAAGTTGAGACTTTGCCGTAGGTGGACCTTCCAACAAGACAATTACCCCCAAACATACTCCAAATTCAACACAGAAATGGTTCTGTGAAAACAAAATCAATGTTTTGCCATGGTCATCTCAGTCTCCAGACTTAAGCCCTGTCGAAAACGTGGTCTGAATTGAAGAGGGCAGTCCATAAACGCAAACCTAAGGACATCAAGGATTTTGAAATCGTCCAATATCCCTCCAAATGTGTTCTCCAACCTTATTAAACATTATAGAAATAGGCTCAGTGCCGTTATTCTTGCCAGGGGAGGCTGCACCAAGTATTAAAAACAGGGGTGCCAATAATTGTGAAAACTTTGCTTTTTGGAAACACATTTATAATTTGAAAATGTAATTTTGGTCGATTCCATTGAATCATTAATAAAGTAATATATTTTCCACACATTGGAAAATTACAATATATCTCAGTAATGGTAGTATTTGTTTTCTAGTCTTTTTTGCTCATTTTTGTCAAGGGTGCCAATAATTCTGGACCTGACTATATATGTGTATATAAATATTTACATATCATATTTTTTATTTTCTACTATTATTTTTTTTTTTACAACTGGTTTTGCTGTCTGGCAAGGGCGTAGGTTTGATTTGGAAAGTGGTGGGGTCATAAATTTGGCAGAGTCAAAATCTTTCTTCGCATTTCCTGAAATTCTACACAATATAGGCTAACTATATTATCTGTTAATGCTAGCTAAGTAGGCTATCGATTTAACAATTTTTGTTTGTACAACCCTAAAGGTAGCAAGACTAAAACAATTCCTGGTCTGTATACCCAGAACAGCTGACTGTGTCCTTCATATTACTGAACAATCAACATTACGTGTTTAATTTGATACGGGTACAATAACATTAGATCACAGAAGGTAATGCACCTGCGGCAACTCTCTCTCCTGTCTAAGGCCCAATCCCAATTGCCTATTTTACACCCTTTGGCCCTAACCCTTTAGCCAAAACCCTCCATTTTGCACGTTCACATGTAGGGGTAGGAGTGTCCCAATTCTCGTGTGATCAAGGGTTAGGGCTAAGACAAAGGGCCATTTGGCCCTTGAAACAGAGATTTTCCAGAGGCACACTTGAAACCGAGGGTTATGAGAATTCTCCCAGAAAGCCTTGCGAATCACCGGCAAGATGGATGCATACTTCACTTGTAAAAAAAGAAAACCAAAAATTTAAATATTTTCTTTGCTAATAAAGAGTGAAAAATTACGATAACCATCGTATTTTCTTAGTTTAATATTGTTTCAATTTAATATAGATCTTTTCTTTATAACAAGCATAACAAAAAGATTGATAGTTTGCTATTGTTTCTAAGTTAGCAAACGTTTCAACATTGTTAGGCTGATTTGTGCATATTTCCATGTCGTACTTTGCACTATGATGGCATGTCGATATGAAATATGTATGAAATTTAAACTTAAGTCCAGCAGCAAAGTTGCTGCGCTTGTCCTCTAACGTCACAGTGCAGACTGGTAGGGTAGGTAGCCTACACAGTACAGAGCACTGCTTTTGTATAATGATGAAGTGGCCTGGTTATGTTCTGAAGCAGTGTTATTCTTTATTTGATAATTTGTTTGATCGATTGATAGTGTGAAACATACGTTTTGAACTTGAGCTTTCATGCTTTTCTATCTCCACCAGATAAACAGCAAATGTCTTTGTGATAATACCATTAATGCCATAGGTGGGAGGTAAAGCTAGAAAAACCCCACCTGAACACATGCTATTTTCAGTATGATTCACCTGTCCTCTATGCAATAAAATTAACATACCTGTTATTTTGATAATCTGGGCTTGTTAACCTTACAGTTTACAGTTATTGCAAGCAATAGCATTGGTTTGTTTTAAATCTGATCAATCTGAACAAACAATTTTTTGATATGAGAATGGACACATCCTTTTTATGCAGAAATAAAGTTAACATCGTTATGACATATTGTGTGTAACACGATATGTAACACATCGCCATATCATCCAGTTCTGGCATATAATTAATTCTCATTTGTTTTGGTTTATTTCAGATTTTATAGCTCACGATGAGTGCCGACACCAGAGCCCGATCCCTCTACTTTGACTATAGTCCCGTTTTTTTACTATAGTTTATATAGCAGGGTTTTCTGCTTTTAAATATTAATTGATAACACAGATATTGTTTCTAGAAGTACATTGAAGCCGCAGCGTTTAATGTTCATTCATTGCATATTGTTGAAGTGATGCTTGCAGCGTTTTTCATGTTGCTTAATGTACCTGATTGAGAGGGGTTTGTTGATTTCTAAATGTATATTATGAATAGTTGAATAGTAGATAATAGCAAATATTTGAATTAGAATTTATTACGACGTCAATAGCTATTTTCCGCAAAACTGGTGGATTGGAACCCATTCCGAAAGGGAGACATTTCCGATCCTGGTTACATCTTTAAAGTGTAAAATAAGCAACATAGTCCCCCATATATGAGACTTCGTAATAAAGGTACTTGATTTAAACATCCCCGTTAAACCCTGATAACAGTAAATAACAAAAGTCATATTCAGATTTAATTCATGTTAGTTTCAAATTACATTTGAAGTTGTAACTTGTGCGATAAACAGTTTGGAGTGTGTACACACTTGTAACAACCTCACTCACATACTCTCTACACATAGGTCATCCCGTACGAGTAGACACATACACATACATATAGTTATACTATCACCATACATATGGGCAAATTTATACGTACACATATTCCATGCGTAATAGTTTGAAAGCGGAGAAAACCGTTTGTGCTTGTGTTTTCTATTTGAAAGCAGTAAGCGAGCGTGTAAACAATGGCTGCTGGTTTGTGGATGTTTGAGGATGATATAAGGCTTGCATTTGTATTTTGAGCATTTGATTTTGGTAATCTAGAGATATGACTGATGAGCGATTTTGTGTTTTAATAATTGGAAATTGTGGTGGTGCTGGTGAACTGATTGATTGTGTGTGTTTGGGTTTTGTTGTGTGAGAAGGTTGATAAGAGAGAATTGATTAACGATTTGGGAAGCATGGCGTTGCCTCACATTCATTGAATTTTTTGTAATCCAGTAGTTTGCATTTCAGCATCTGAGTTGATTTTATAACTTTTTCATCCAAATATATGGGCCTGATTATTAAGAGATCTGTTTCGTAGCAGATTCTAAAATTTTGCAGTTGGCTTTATTGGTTACTTATTGATTAATGTTCTCACATGCAAATAGGTACAGGTCACTTGCTCTGCAGTAAAAAGTGAAACATTGATTTAAATTGAAAACGAGATTTGAGAATGGTTTGGAAAAGGTTTGGTTCAACCACATGCTGACTCGACCCACACGCAACTACTTGTAGCACTAGTCTCATTAGTGGAATTGCTCATCCAAGATGCGCGTGGTGTGGACACTGCGCGAGGGGGGAGGGGGATAAGGAATTATTCAAAGATGTCCTATCACCTGCACTAATGATGCTCGCATGCAGACTAATCATATGATCTGCATGAAATACACACTGATTGTTATATGGCAATAAATTAATTGTTACCTATAAAGTTTTATTTCAAAAGGCACAAGCAGTGGCAGATGCTCCTCTAGAGAGTGAAACAGATCTGGTCCAACCAGGAGATCAGATTTATGTAAGGGTGGTTAGGAGAAATAGAAACGAGGCTAGATGTAGAAGTTAGATGGAGTCGGTATGTGCAACATGCAGGCTATATACTGTAGTGTGCAGGTAATGAAGGTTTTAGGAAGTGGAGTAATAAGAAGAAGGAAAAAATTTAAGTTTGAATGAGAGGTACTGGCCATAAATGCCTGAGTAGGAAGACAGATGGTCGAGAGGGAAGTACAGAAAAGAGACGTTTGGTTGTGCTGGGATGACGAGATAAAATACATAAAACAATCAACTAATTAGGAGCCTCTGGGTAATATTCACACCAGTCTATGTTAGTATCAATGTCCAGTGTAGGTGCATTTGTATCAGGTGTTTTCCAATGCAAGAACTGTACGTCCGGTAGTTAGCCGATTCACTTTCCCCGGTGCGTGAGTCCACGGTTCGTGCTGCGTCTGTCCTGGCCAGGAAATAAAAACAGGAAAAGTTTACTCCTTCAATCGTTGGGTAACCCCAATAGCACTCACGTAGCCGTCGTATTTCGTGTGCTCTGACGGTAGCTCTTGAAACGGGTGTGCTGAGTGCGTCCCCCCTCGTTGCGTTGTCTGGCTGTCTTTTAATTCTCGACGATCCGTTTGTCGGGGTCAAGGATTGGTCGAGCGGGCTGAGTGTCCAGGTTGCAGGTGTTCTACGTCAGGTTGATTAAAAGGAGGCTTGCCAAAGTGTCTAAAGTTAGTGTCCACATGCTACACAGCAAACTAAAACAATAAAACCGCACAGCAAACAAAACACAAGTTTAAAAAGTAAAAGTAATAAAACACTGCATGCTTAATAAAACACAAGTTTAAAAAGTCAAAGTAATAAAACACTGCATGCTTAAAAAGTACAAACACTAAAAACCCATAATCATTTAGAGTTGGCTTCATTAATCACCTTACTGGCATACATGACAGACACACCTCAAATAAACATTTAGACAAGAAGACAAGTTCATTTGGCACACTGAAAACATGGCTTTATTTAAAGTTTAATATGAACTGAAAAAATAGGGCAGCATGGTGGCTCGGTGGTTAACACTGTTGCCTCACAGCAAGAAGGTCCTGGGTTCAATCCCAACTTGACCCAAGGGCCTTTCTGTGTGGTGTTTGTGTGTTCTCCCTGTGTTTGTGTGGGTTTCCTCCCATAGTCCAAAAACATGCAGGTTAATTGGTGACTCTAAATTGCCCGTGAGTGTGAGTTGTTGTCTGTCCTTATGTGATAGACCGTCGATCTGTCCAGGGTGTGCCCTGTGTCGGCTGGGATAGGCTCTCGCAACCCTGCAAAAGATAAGCGGTGTAACTGATGGATGAACTGAAAATATTATTAGTCCTACATGGCATGGTGAAATTATCTAGGAGTAAAATAGTGTACTTAACATATAATATAGTCATAACGCGTTTGTCACCTATCCTGTTTGTGGTATTCATGGACAGGATCTCGCGAGGGAGGGGGGCTGCGGGTTGGTGGGCAGAGGATTGCATCACTGCTTTTTGCAGATGATGTGGTCCTGATGGCATCATCGGTCTGCGACCTGCAGCACTCATTGGATCGGTTCGCAGCCGAGTGTGAAGCGGCTGGGATGAGGATCAGCACCTCCAAATCTGAGGCCATGGTTCTCAGCAGGAAACCGATGGATTGTCTACTCCAAGTAGGGAATGAGTCTTTACCCCAAGTGAAGGAGTTCAAGTATCTCGGGGTCTTGTTCTGGAGTGAGGGGAAAATGGAACGAGAGATGGGCAGGAGAATTGGAGCAGCGGGTGCGGTGTTGCAGTCGCTTTATCGCACCGTTGTGACGAAGAGAGAGCTGAGCCAGAAGGCAAAGCTCTCAATCTACCGGTCTATCTTCGTTCCTACTCTCACCTATGGTCATGAAGGGTGGGTCATGACCGAAAGAACGAGATCGCGGATACAAGCGGCGGAAATGTGTTTCCTCCGGAGGGTGGCTGGCATCTCCCTTAGGGATAGGGTGAGAAGTTCAGCCATTCGTGAGGGACTCGGAGTAGAGCCGCTGTTTCTTTGCGTAGAAAGGAGCCAGTTGAGGTGGTTCGGGCATCTAGTAAGGATGCCACCTGGCCGCCTCCCTAGGGAGGTGTTCCAGGCAAGCCCAGCTGGGCGGAGGCCGCGGGGCAGACCTAGGACCAGGTGGAGGGATTATATCTCCACACTGGCCTGGGAATGCCTTGGAATCCGCCAGTCAGAGCTGGTTAATGTGGCCCGGGAAAGGGAATTTTGGGATGCCCTGCTGGAACTGCTACCTCCGCAACCCGACCCCGGACAAAGCGGATGAAGATGATGATGATGATGATGATGATTGACAAACTGGGCAGTCACGACTCAGCTGCACCACTTTAGTGAAGTTAAAACACAACATTGAAAATGGAAAACGACTAACACAACCCGAGATACTTATGTAAAGTTGAACAGACATTAGGAACAGTACAATGACCTGAAATTATGAATTGTCCCACTGAATTGTAAAGGAAAATTAACTGAACCTTAGGTACATGGACCCTACTGTAACAAGTGTTCCGTTTTTCTACATTTATAAGTAACGTTGGTCAAGTTTAGCTAAATGTCCACTCGGTTTATCTATCTCATGTTCCAAAAACAATCTAAAACGCAAATTCTTTAATTACGTCAGAGCTATGACAGTTTTACCTTGCTAAATTAGCATGAAGAAAATGGAGCTACGAAACTTTGGCTGTTATCGTCAGCAAAATTGTAACTTTCGCAACGTTATAGACAAGGAGCCTAGTCTCGTCAGTATCGTTGTACAAGTGCAATTGGGAAAAACAAGCATGCTAGCTAATGTTAGACGCCACGGAAATAACATTAACTCCATATCCAAATTGTGATGGTTAGTTCATTAAATTGAAATAAAATATGTTTTTAACAGTAATCAAGAGCGTCGCTTATCATTCAGCAGCGACTCTGCACCGCGGTTGAATAGCCAGGGGAAACACTGAAACGCTAGCTGGCTTATCCATAATACTGACTCTTCTAAATAGATCCTAATTTGTGAAAACAAACAAAACACAAAACAAGTGAACTGACCAATGTTTACTTTAATTAAACTAAATTAAAAACAGACCTATCAATATACACAATACAACCGAAACGCTAGTGTTAGCTAACCCCTTCTGTCACATTAGCCCCGGGCCTTAGCCCTGTTACACAACAAAAACATTTAATTTGAGAGTAGGCCACTTATAATTACTGCTGTTACTCAGGGTAGTGAATCCAGTCCCATTGAGAGTAAGCCACTTACAGTTCCTGCTGTTATTAACGCCATATATCGTAGTAGGCTAAGCAGTGGCGCTCCTAGACTCTGGGGGGCCCCTGGCAAAGAAGCCTATCGGGCCCCTTAACTTACAATAATGCTTATTAGAACTCTGTAATATTCACATACACTATATAGAGACACTATATAGAGAATTAATTAGATATAGAACTATGGAGGCAGAAAAATAACTATAAAAATATTTAACCAATATTATGAGGATATGCAAGAAGGAACATTATAACTAATTATTAGAGAATTACGTATATAGAGTGTATTAAATACTATTGTTAGAAATGGGTCAATAAACAAACCTTTCCTGAAGTATTTCATTGACAACAAGACTACATGAGGTTAATGGGTTTAAGAACTTTTTTTGTAAGTGTGGGACCAAAATTGGCAGAACAAATGAATGATCCATGGCCAAAAGAGGCTGTTGATGATTATGGGGATGGATATCCAAGCAACATTTTTCTGAGATTTTTCAGAGGGCCGCAGAAAAAAAGGACTTACATTGTTAAGTGTTCGAATAAAACGTTTGGTAGGCCTACTGACTGGAATAAAAAAAAAATCTCAAGAAAGTGATTGATACTATTGTAAAACCAATAACCTACATCTTCAACTTGACCCTCAAAATCGGCACATTTCCGTGTGAAATTTAAAATTGCACAAGTTATCACATTAAATATTATATACCGGTGGAGAAAGACACTCCTCTGGCCTGTAAATTTCTCTCTCAGTTCTCGGAAAAACTATTTAATGAAAGGCTATAATTGACCAGAATTTGGTAGCAAGATGAAAAGAACAGCCGGCATAGGATAACTTTTTTTTTTTCTACTTCTTTTTTTAGGTTTTACAACGTTACTGGCGTCAAACTAGGCATGTAGCTAGCTGACTGTCTTAACTAACGGTATCGAGTTGATATACGGGAACTAGCCGAGAGATAACTTTTGAGTGAGATGCCTTGTCGTGTCCGGGAATTAAACACATTTTGCGTCGTGTTGTAGAAGGTTCGATTTTTTTAAAGAAAATCTGTTTACTATTTGTGCAAAGTAAGCACTTGGTGGCTTTATGTTTTTGTGCTTAGCATCATGAAGTGGCCAACAACATTAACGTTTAGTCATACTGTAAAAAACAGCGTGTAAAAACTAAATGTTTTATAATTATAACGGCAAGGTGTTTAAACTATTCACAACATTGTAAACCATTTATAATTGCAGCCTATATTTTATTTGTATGCTCACTGCTCATCACTTTTTCGAAGAATAACTGATATTAGCCATACAGCCGATACTTCCGCCACTCGCAGTGTGATGTTGTGACGTCAGGCTGATTGTAACAAAGGGGCCCCACCGAGGGGGGGTTTTCGCCCAGCGGCAGTGTGCTGTTTAGGCCTTTTATGGGAGGTATAGTTATGTGATGCATCGTCAGATGCAGCACATACTGTTACCGGAAAGTCATATTATTATTATTATTATTATTATTATTATTAATAAGCCTATTTTAGCGCGCCTATCTATGCCCGCAGTTTTGACCCAATCGATTCCATTCTAGTGCCCACATGTCTTGGGTATTGCAGTCCGTTAAAATAACACACAGCTAACTGATCAGTTATCGTTTTATATTTTTAATTATAATTTTTAATCGTTTTTTGGCCCCATTGAAATGAATCGGGAGAGAGTTTTCACGGTCTTTTGCCGCCATCTAGCATCAATGTTATGTAATTGCAAGTTATTATGTTTAGCTATACTGACTGTCTTGGCTTGCAGCATTGGCTTGCAGCAATGACCGACTCCGTCTGGTTATTATGTGATTGCCTCGTAAGACGCAATACTGTTATCCTTAAGTTTCGTAATTATTATTATTATAATAATAACATTAGCCCCATTTTCCGGCACCTAAACACCTGCATTTCGCTTCCATTGCAACGCCAAAATGTCAGTTCGAATGCCACGGACTCAGTGGTAATTTTGACAAGCATTTTTCTTTTTGTCTTCGTCTTCGTCCTTACTGAAAATTGTAGTTGCGTTTAAGTCAAATTTTGGTCATTTCGTTTCAATATAGTTAAGATTTAGTCAGTGATAGTAAGTTTTCGTTTTAGTCAAATCTTCGTCAATGTTTTAGTCCTGACTCCTAAGGGGAGTTAACATAAATGTCTCTGGTTTATATGCACACTTTTACACATAATTAAGCAACCACTTGAACAGTAGGCTAAAAGCGGCGCCCGGCCAACGCAACAAGAAGGAAGTGGCTGATGTTAACCGTAACTAGCTTATGCAATGCAGTCTAGCTAAACTGAATGATGAAGTTAGCAGCACCACTCTGAGGTGAGTGTCACTGCTTCCAAAGCGAGAGCAGGCACTATGACACGTAACGTTAAGTTTTCCTAATGCTATCAAATCAATCATATAGCCTAATATATATTTGCCGTTACCTTGGCAGATTTGGAGCTCTCACAAGTTTACGTGTTAGCTTGTTCAAATTATACTGTATTTGCTACAAATTGCGCGGACATACAGACTCAGAGCAGGAAAAAATCTAAGTAAGTAATCAAATCAAATAAGAAAGATGCAAGAAGGCAAGGGGAATTTGTATTAAGTAAATCGTTAAAAAGTAAAACAATCAATGCCTTGTGTCGCGTCCCGCAGTTCTGAGAGACGACAGGACTAAAGGTATAAGCAATGGCAAGCTTTAATCAATAAAGTAATCAATACAAAGTAATAATGTCAAGAATACGATGATATCAAAAGATAACAAAGGGCAACACCACGCTACACCAGTCTGCTGTCCTACACACACACAGACACAGACACACAAACCCAGTCTACCCAATGCCACCACCTGGGAGGGGTGTGTCCTCCTTTTATACAGTGGAAGAATACAAGATCATATGTCAACTGGATGGAGAGAAGTCATTGGTTTAGACGTTAGACCCTCCCTTGTTGGTGCGCAGGCTCAGTCCTAAGCCTCTAGGCACGCCTCTGCCATTGTGTCGTTGTATCAAATACAGGAGTGCGCTGTAAGAGAGGGGGAGAGTGTACCGAGATCGTAACAATGACCATTGACAGACCTTGAACAGATTATAATGTGTAGGATTGTTCTTTTAATACACAGCACACAATATATGTAATTAAGTGGTCTAATACACAGCATATAAAATATGTAACTAAATGGTTAAATCTTGTGATGGCAACTTCCATCCATCTATTAGCTATACCGCTTATCCATGACAGGGTCGCGGGGGGGCCGGAGCCTATCCCAGCCGACACAGGGCGAAAGGCGGGGTACACCATGGACAGGTCGCCAGTCTATCACAGGGCCGACACATAGGGACAGACAACCACTTACACGCAATTTAGAGTTACCAATTAACCTGCATGTTTTTGGACTGTGGGAGAAAACTGGAGTACCCAGAGGAAACCCACGCAAACACGGGGAGAACATACAAACTCCACACAGAAAGGTCCTTGGACCAGGTGGGGATTGAACCCAGGACGTTCTTGCTGTGAGGCAACAGTGCTAACCACCAAGCCACCGTGCTGAGACGGGAACTAACACACTGCAAAAAATGATTGGCCTTTAAGGTAGTTTAACTTGTTCTAATAAGTTAGTTGTACTAAAATTAAGAAAACATTGAGTAAACTTGTTATTGCAAGTTGGAACCCGACCAACTGATCAAGTAAAACATATTAGTCAATGCAATTTAGACATTCAAGTTTACTCAAGAACAATTAAATTAACATACTGAAGACGTCACCTGACTCTTGACCGCATGAAGTAATAGTCATCGTTACTGCTATCCTGATAGGCCATTGAGGTAATGCATTTTCATATATCCCGGCAAGTTATAAGATGTAATATTAATGATAATACAATTTATTTGGATTGTGCTTTACTTTGCTAGAGTAATCTCAAAGTGATACAATCCCTGTTAAACATACATAGCAAATTATATAAGCATAAATATATTTTTTTGCAACTCTTACTCTGAACACTGTTATCATTAATGACAACCCCTGAAATTACTGCTTCAAAATTTATTATAATCACGTTTTGTGGTTGCATCAGTCTAATTTTATTAGCCTGGGTTGAGCTGAAGAATCTTAAAGCAGCTACATGGATGTTGTATTGGTGCTTAAGCTAGGCGGGGCTTGTTTGACATGAAGTGATAACCGGGAACAAAAGTCGAAGTTCCCTTGGGAGGCAAGTCAAATGTATGGTCCCCTCCTGTTACCTACTGTGAAAAAAAAGATGTTTGTTGGGGGTTCCTGACGCGTTTGCGTTAAAGTGCTGTATCGAGAAAATGTATTTATTCAACTTTCAAATATATGTCAATATCATTAAATAATCAGTTTGCTGTATGTCAATTTCGTCAAATTTACTTTTCATAGTGAGTTGCATGAACTTAAATTGAAGTACATCAATTTAAAATAACGAAGTTGCCAGAACCTATTCTTTGCTCATCTTACTCAAAATCTTAAGGCAGCCAGGTTACTCATAATTATAAGTTGAGCCAACTTTATTTTTTTACAGTGTAGGTGGGCTTCCCTGTAGCACATCAAATACAACTGAAAATTGAGCCTCCCCTCCAAATGGGCTACCTCAATTGAAAAGTATGAGGTAGCCCATTTTGATAGGGAGAAATTACTGCTCATGCGCTACCCTGTTCTGAACTAAATGCATACTTTTTGAACACATTAAAGCATTGTCGGTGAAAGCCTGACCTTTTTGAAAATAAAATCAAACGGTAGTACTTCATCGTCATGTGTCCACCATTATATTATGATGAAGAGGCACTACCAATCTAGCGGCAATAAGCCACCTTGTCAACAAGCAGGGTTTGGACCGCAGTCCGCTTGTGCTGCAGGGGTAGGTTCTGCACGCTAAGGCGGTCAGTCGAATAACTGTGATGCATCACATCGCATTTGCGCAGGGAAATGCATTTATAGTTGTCATTGCAAATTGTGCCAATATAAGTGGCAATTTGGGGGCCCCTTTCTAATAATTTTTTGGCGGGGGCCCAAACATTTACCTGGTTTGCCTGTCCTGTTGGGGCGCCTCTGAGGCTAAGTGAAGTAAAGTCCCGTTGCCAGTATGACTAATGTGTGCACTGCGCAGTGATCAGCTGAGCTGGTGAATTATTTTCCTCACGGGGGTTGTGGTCTTCTCTTCCCATTCATTTCAATAGGGGTAAAAACCGAGAAAAAATTATAATAAAAAATATAACACGTGAACCAATCACTTAGCTGTATGTAAGTGCACTGGACTGTACTACCAAAGACCTTTCGGGAGTGGAATTGATTGGGTCAAAACTGCGGGCGTTGTTATGGCGCCAAAAACCGACCTAATAATAATAATATGACTTAGCGATAACAGGATGTGTGCGTCAAATGACGCATCATATAATAAGAATATGACTTTGCGATAACAAGATGTGTGCATCATGCTGAAGTCATTCTTCTTCTTATTATTAGATCTGTTTTTGGCCGACTAACTACACCCGCAGTTTTGACCCTATCGATTCCATTCCAGTGCCCACACGTCTTGGGAATTGCAGTCTAGTGCGCTTACATATAGCTATGTGATCGGTTCACGTGTTATATTTTGTATTATTATTTTAATTGGTTTTTGGCCCCATTGAAAATTATGGGAACAGTTTTATCACAGGCATAGACTGCCTTCTAGCATTGATGTTATGTATTTGCATGTTGTTGAATGACAGTCAGAATACAGAGCTTTCAATAAGCATCGGCCGGCTTCCTGCCAAACAGCCGACTGATGCTCTCATACAGCCTGCTACTTTAATTTATAATGTTTTGATTAACAAGTTGGATTCGCTATGCGTGCACATTTATGACCACGGCCTCTTGCGTCAAAACATTGCGAGCATGCTGATAGAGAAACGTGCCAATGCACAAACCTTAGCTAGTAAACAGTCTGGTCAGATCGATATTGTCTTGATGAGAGCCAAGACAATCTTCTGTCACAGCAAGGTAACGAGCAAAACCTGGTATGGATTTTCTAAGCGTAGGCTATTGTCACGCAATGAAAGCGGAATGGATTCATTTGGAGATTGCTGATCAGCCAAAATTGGCATAGGTTTATTTTATTTATTTAAGGTTGTTAAACAAAGTGAACACAGAACTAGGTAAATCAGCATTCAGTTTTCTTGCCTCGGATAAATGGTACAAGATTTAACAGGAATTGAACAGGGCACTGCTGGAAAAGAGACGGGGGGGGGTATTCCATCAACCACGCTAATGAAATCGGCGCTTAATAGAAAAAGCCTGGCTTGAACAAACGTCAACTTTCACTTAAGCCTCAAGCCGTTCCATTAACACAATTCAGCCATCTCCAGTCAAGGTTAACTCAAGTCAGGCTTGTACAAGCTGGCATTGTGTGTGCGCACGGAGAACAGAAGCAGCCCGGAACAATCGATTGTCAAAAAGCAGATAAGATGTCGTAAAAACCAGAAAGAGCGGTGCTATTCTCGTGAGAGAAACACGTCAATGGAATTCGCCATTTACTGTCTCATCACCAAAAAGGACAATACTGCCGTGATTTTTAAGGGGAGTTAAATTGCGTGGCCAAATATTTCAGACAGATTAAATGCGTAATTTAGATGCTTCCTTTTTTATATAAATTAACATTGAAATCGTTATGAACAGACTGTGGCTATATCATCAGCAGGCGCAATAATATGTGATTTCTGTTTAATTTACAAGGAAGAAGAGTTCCCTGGTAGCTCATCAGACAAAGAACACGTCTCATAAATGACCAGTCCTTATAGCAGGTACCCGAGTTTGAAACCAGCCGAAAGTTGTCTTCTGTCAATCTTTCCATTAAAGCATAATACTTGGGTAGTTAATACTTATTTTAAATATGGTGAGAAAGAAATGTAATTTTCAATGTAACATTGTATTTTATATAGATTTCTGTTACAAATAATGCAGCTACAATTAGGAAATGGAATGCCAAAGCGGATATTCATTTGTCATCTCGACATTTTTTTTTACGTTTAATGTGGGAAGGTTATTGCCAACACAGGAAATGTCAAACTATAAACACTTATATTCATGCTTGGTCACATTGTGAGAAAAAGTCTGAACCTAGGTATGTTTCTGAACACGGACATAAAGTAAGTGACAAAAGTGGAACGAGCGAGAAAAGACACTTGACAGAACTGTCTTTTAGGATTTTGTTTCCGCCTGTTGGATATTCTTTGTAACACAGCTAAACTAAGCTTGACAGTTAGCCTGCTACAGAGCAGGCTAGTTCAGTGGTATTAATTACCTTGGTAACTGAACGGGGATTCGTATAAGCCACAGTAATGGAACGGATCTCTCACTAAAATTAGCGAGACTTAAGCGAAAAGCCTGGCTTATTTAGATATCTAGCTTGATTGAATACCCCCCTGGTCTCAGTCGGTTAACCCTGTATAAATAAAATAAATAATAAATTAATAATAAAAAACCTTTATAAAGTGAAGGTGTCAATAAATAAACTAAAAAATTATAAATAAGGTCTAATGATTCTTAATCACAAAACTAATGATCAGCCAGGAATTGGTGTGTTTTTGAATACTAATAGTTCTTCACAGAATAAACACACAAGAAGCCTAACTCTCCTTTACAATTACGAACTAAATGTTTACAACTGGGTAGGTCAACAAACGAGGTCTGTAGTGCAGTCCCCTTGTGCTGTGGTAAGGCAGTCAGCCCAATCACTGAACGCATCACATCCGCATTTGCTCATGGAAATGTATTTTTTAGTTATTCTTAATGTTTTGTGACCGGCAATGACCTCCAACCTCAACACTTGGTTGCTACTTTGTGCAAGAGAACACTGTCATTGTATACTGCACAAGAGATGGCTAAAAACAAAGGAGGATAGAGAAGAATCAAACAAAATCGGCCAACTGTTCGACCAAAATATGACTTTTGGATTTAAATTAATAATAATAAATTAAATCAAATAAAAAAAAAAATGGAAAAGTCAAAGTCAGGAAAGTCAAGTGGCAGCAGTGCCACCAATAATTTTTGTTTGTGGCACTGGACGGCTGACCACTTGGAATGTCAACAATGGAGTACAACTAATACAAGCGACAGGAACTGTTATGAAGCGGTCTGGGCCATTGATCATCATCATCATCATCATCATCATCTTCATCCGCTTTGTCCGAGGTCGGGTCGCGGAGGTAGCAGTTCCAGCAGGGCATCCCAAACTTCCCTTTCCCGGGCCACATTAACCAGCTCTGACTGGGGGATTCCAAGGCGTTCCCAGGCCAGTGTGGAGATATAATCCCTCCACCTGGTCCTAGGTCTGCCCCCGCGGCCTCCGCCCAGCTGGACTTGCCTGGAACACCTCCCTAGAGAGGCGGCCAGGTGGCATCCTTACTAGATGCCTGAACCACCTCAACTGGCTCCTTTCTACGCAAAGAAGCAGCGGCTCTACTCCGAGTCCCTCACGAATGGCTGAACTTCTCACCCTACATCAATTCTGTATTGATGTAAACTATAAATGGATAGCCACTGCAGTTGTAATTATAACAGTAATCAAATAATCATGCTTGCTTTTAATGTTCTGGTATTTCCTTGCAGTTTCCTAGTGTATTGATATTTTCCTATCAATGCTTTAGTTTAGAAGGGTAATGGAAGCAGCCCTCCTGACAATGTTTCATCTGTCAGTCCACCCTCTACCTATATGGCTCCCCCACCTCAGAAATCCCAATTAAACCCCTGTTTACATATGACGTTTATAAATTGATTTCACAACTAGTAGGTCTACAGGCTACAAACAGCCGTCGCAGTCTCGACCAGGAAGCCTAATGTGTGTGCATGGAAAGTAAAATATAAGTTATTGCTGGGAAACACATCATGAACAACATTAACTAGAACATGAATTTTTATATTTTTACATTTCTTTTTTCCTTTCTGTGTGGAGTTTGCATGTTCTCCCCGTGTTTGCGTGGGTTTCCTCCGGGTACTCCGGTTTCCTCCCACAGTCCAAAAACATGCAGGTTAATTGGCAACTCTAAATTGCCCGAGAGTGTTAATGTGAGTCTGAGTTGTTGTCTGTCCCTATGTGTCGGCCCTGTGATAGACTGGCGAACTGTCCAGGGTGTACCCCGCCTTTCGCCCTGTGTCGGCTGGGATAGGCTCCGGCCTCCCCGCGACTCTGTCAAGGATAAGCGGTGTAGCAAATGGATGGATGGATGGATGGATGAATTTTTATACACAAAAAAAAATCTGGTATGGATTTTGAGAGTTCCATACCGAAATAACCTAAAAGACTAGAAAAAATAGTAGTTCATTTCACTGAACGAGAGTTAAAGAACCAAGTCACTAAAATGAACCGATCTTCCCATCACTAGTCTTCAGAGCTCTGTTTGTGCCTGAACATGACGAGAAGAGGGGGTAGGCAGTGGTCGACGTTGGAGGCGAGCTTTAGCCTGTCCACCCAATCAGAAGTTTATACGGTACTGGAATTTTCTGTCCTATTGTTTCATTGGCTGAAAAAAAAAATCTTTCTGTGTTTTTCTTAACTTTTGATTGGGTGGGCAAGACGCACGTTTGGACGGGCTGAGACCACCCTCGCCCCTGTCTACCGCCGGCCTTGCCTTGTGATCAAATTACTAATGGAGCAGAGCCTGGAAAGGGGAGAAAAAGGCTGAAAGTTTTGCGTTATCTCGAACGATAGCAATATGGCCAAGTACCCATTCTTCACTTTTCCACTCACACAGCCATTGCTGCCATTCAAAAGTGACCTTCAAGACCAGTACCCTTCAAGCAAAAGTAAACTTTTCCTGTTTTCTTGGTTCTCTTTCGCTTGTTCACCGAGGCTGTGATGGTATACTCGTTCGCTACTGATTTGAGTTTGTGGTGGCTTACACCCCAATACATCAGGGGGAACCAAATGTTACAGATCGCAACAAAACATTACGAGTGGTTACGAGCAGTGTTGTGCTAATTACTGGAAATTTGTAATTAGTTACAGTTACTCGTTACCTCTTTTAAAAAGTAACTAAGTTACTTCACCGATTATTCCCTTAAAAAAGTAATTGCGTTACTAACGTTAGTAACTTTTGCGTTTCCCAATTTACTCAAACTCTGAAGTTTAGGCTTTATTTTATATTCCACGCTGATTTGATGTGATTGTTCTGTGGTACTTTCTATTAGCCAATAGGCCCCAACATATACATATAATTTAAAACAGCAATACAAATAAAAATCTAATAAACCATGAATTGTTTGCTAAGCAATTGAATAACCCACACACAAAATGTTTGTTCAACTTATTTATTCTAGTCTCAAATGGCCAACCAGCAAGCCTCAAGACTCACAGCTTACATTCCCAGCTCAAAATAATATTCCTACATTCAAAGTGGACGAAATACACTGCCTGGCCAAAAAAAAAGTCACCACCTGGATTTAACTAAGCAAATAGGTAAGAGCCTCCCATTGAATAATTACTGCATGGGTGATTATGTTTCAGCTGGCAACAAGTTATTTAACCCTAACTGACACAGTGAGAAGCTTCTCATTTCTTAAACAACGATGTCGAAAGACACATCCTGTGGTCGTGGAAAAGATGTTAATCAGTCTCAGAAGGGTCAAATTATTGGCATGCACCAAGCAAACAAAGCATCTAAGGAGATTGCTGAAACTACTAAAATTGGGTTAAGAACTGTCCAACGCATTATTAAAAACTGGAAGGATAGTGGGAAACCATCATCTTCCAGGAAGAAATGAGGTCGTAAAAAAATCCTGAATGATCGTGATTGGCGAGCACTTAAACGTTTGGTGAAATCAAATCGTAAAAAAACAACAGTACAACTTAGGGCAATGTTCAATAGTGAAAGTAAGAGCATTTCCACACGCACAATGCGAAGGGAACTCAAAGGATTGGGACTAAACAGCTGTGCAGCTGTAAGAAAACCACTTATCAGTGAGGCTTATCGGAAAAAAGGCTTCAATTTGCTAGGGAGCATAAAGATTGGATTCTGGAGCAATGGAAGAAGGTCATGTGGTCTGATGAGTCCAGATTTACCCTGTTCCAGAGTGATGGGCGCATCAGAGTAAGAAGAGAGGCAGATGAAGTGATGCACCCATCATGCCTAGTGCCTACTGTACAAGCCTGTGGGTGCAGTGCTATGATCTGGGGTTGCTGCAGTTGGTCAGGTCTAGGTTCAGCAACGTTATGTGGCCAAAGAATGAAGTCATCTGACTACCTGAATATACTGAATGACCAGGTTATTCCATCAATGGATTTTATCTTCCCTGATGGCACGGGCATATTCCAAGATGACAATGCCAGGATTGATCGGGCTCAAATTGTGAAAGAGTGGTTCAGGGAGCATGAGACATCATTTTCACACATGGATTGGTCTCAACAGAGTCCAGACCTTAACCCCATTGAGAATCTTTGGGATGTGCTGGAGAAGACTTTGCGCAGTGGTCCGACTCTCCCATCATCAATACAATTTCTTGGTGAAAAATGAATGCAACTCTGGACAGAAATAAATGTTGTGACATTGCAGAAGCTTATCGAAACAATGCCACAGCGAATGCGTCCCGTAATCATAGCTAAGGGCGGTCCAACGAAATATTAGTGTGTGACTTTTTTTTGGCCGGGCAGTGTATAATGATATAAGTTTCACAAAACGCTCAGCAATGAACGTTATTTCGGTTTAAAGTAACAATATATTTCCCGTACTGTTTGTGTCCGAGCCACCCTCCAGATCAGCCGAGCAAACATAAGTTCTGTTCAAGCTGCCGTTGCTGTGACTTTAGCTAGCCAGTCTGCCAAGTTTACCTAGCTAACAACTACAAGTAGCCTACAACCACTAAAGTCGAGCGCTTAGCAAACGTTCATTACCAGTTTAGTTACCACAGTTTCCTCCAGAACCAAAACGTGTGAATTTAGAATACCAGAGGCACCCCTTAAAAAGTATTAATTCGTTATGAAACATACTAACATTAGCAAACCCAAATAGCATGTGTGGTTTGCTGTAACCTTCTTCCTCACGCTAATGAAATAACTTTGAGGGGACAAGGGGGGCTATATAAAACGGTGAGCTCCCGAACTGTAACAGAAATATAAACAGGAAAGAGTCACGTTTGAGCATAAACAGTAAAGAGGGACCAGGAGGCAGAAAATTACACACTTGTTATCAGTAAAATGCACAATATATGGGAAAATAACAGTAACTAGGAACGGCCCCCTTTACATATTCAGTAAAAGTAATTTAGTTACTCAAATGTGAATAATAACGCGTATACTTTACTAGTTACTGCGAATAGTAGTGAATTTATTGTAACGCGTTGGTCCCAACACTGGTTACGAATTTTAAAAGTGTTCATATTTTTGAACTTATTCAGTTAAGCTGCTCTCAAAAGTATTCATAGTTTAAGATAAAATTCCAAACTTTTCAAAATAAGTACCGCTGTGACCAAAACGAACAGTGCTGTACCCAGAAACCAAACGTAGCCATCCAAAGCTTTCGTCAGCGCAGGCTACCACCCACCATATACTTGGACCAATCACATAGGATCTTCGCTGCTTTTTGCTTTTGCCGCGTTCGCCAAGCTAGAAAAAATGGGCTGCGCAGTTTCAGGCGAACAGACAACCAAATTTTAGATTTTTTGTTCGCCTACCCGCGGCGAGAGCGAACTATTTCGCTTTCGCTTGACGTATAAAGGAGCCTTCAGTGGCTGATATTTTCGTTGTACTTTGTTTTATGTGTAGTGGGGCTGGAGCGAGTAGACTGTATGCTTATTTCTTTGCATTGCCAGGTATACATTGCATTGAATTGATAAAATATGAACTGGATTCTTGCTTTGTGTAAATCACATCTAGCTCACATAATATGGACTGATGTTAATTTAGAATTGGAGAAAAACTATACAATCATCTACATTTGTTTTGTTATACAAATTTTGAATTTTAGAAAACAACAAGACGATCATCTGCATTTATGTTGTGTAATGTAAATTTTGAATAGGAGAAATTTATATAATGAATAGCCCTTTCTGTATGTCGGTGACGAGATTTTGGGGCTGGAGCGAGTGGACTGTATGAAGTACCAATTGTTTATTTCTTTGCATTGCCAGATTCAATAAAGCATGCATGAATCTAATACTGTGTGTGAGTGAAGTTCTGCAGCCAGGAAATTAAAGGGCTGCATGGACACTATGGAGCCCATCAAGAGCCCTTCATCAACCCATCTGGGCTAACCCATGTGTGGCCTCCATGGAAACTGCAAACAAAATTGGCTGGATCCCAGTTGGGCATCCCACATGGGGCCCACATATCAGCCCAGGTGCAACCCATTTGGGCCCCACATGGGTGTGTTGTAGTGATGGGAAGATCGGTTCATTTAAGTGACTTGGTACTTTAACTCTCGTTCAGTAAAATGAACTACTCTTTTTTCGAGTCTTTTAGTTCATTTCGTTCATGGAGGGTTAACGCATTTAAACTGACGTGTAATAATCCAAAGATCAATAACGATCACTTATGAACGTAGTCATAATTTAAGCATGAAGCAGTCACGTTACAAGTGAATGAAAGACTCAGACCCTAAGGGTGAACAACTAATTTATCCCGATCTCTCGTGCCTATGCAGCTATCACGTGACCAGTGAACAAACAACTCAGGCCACAAGACCCAGTTCAGGGGTGAACTACTCTTTTCTCTTTCCTGTACTGAGCCTATGCGGCTGTCACGTGAAAATTTAACAAACGACTCAGACCCAGTCAAGGGGTGAACTTCTCATTTCTGTTTCCTGTCCTGTCTTTCGAGTCTTTAGTTCACTTTTCACGTGACTGCTACTCTGCTAGGCTTAGCGAGTGTGATTGTTATTTGGCTGTATGGTGTGATATAACTTATTTATTTGTATTTAACATGTTTTATTTAGTAGAGTGTGTAAGGGTGTGTATACAGCACGTTATTGCATTTAAGTGCAAAAAGTTAACAAGGACAACCTTAATAGGCTACGTCTAAAAGCTATATCAATGGTTACATCAATGGTTACATCAATATCAAGATTTTTTGCTAAATACAATGCATCACGTTTCAGTAAATTAGTATATTGCAGCTGTTTTCAGGGGACTTAATTATCGTAGTGAGTCAATCATGACTATGGCATAATTGTGACTACATGGCGAACATTTCTCTTTTCTATGCCGAGCCTATCTATCACGTGAAAATTGAACGAATAAATCAGACCCGAAGACCCATTTGAGGGGTGAGCTACTGTTTTCTCTTTCCTATACTGAGCCTATTGAGCTGTCACGTGAAAATTAAACGAACAACTCAGACCCGAAGACCCAGTCGAGCGGTGACCTATTAATTTCTGTTTCCTACTAAGCCTATGCTGAAGGATGAATTAATGACTCGAACAAAACTGTTGTTCGCGTGCGCGACCAAATTGAACGAATCACTCTCTGAAACTTCTCGTTAGTCCCGAGTCATTTTAAAGATTCGTTTAAAAAGAACGAATCGTTCATGAACGACACATCACTAGTTGTCTGGGTTTCTCACTGAGACATAATTGAGGTTGTGCATCCATTTGTTGGTATCATATTGAGAAATTTTTCTATTAGCTGAGACTCTACAAAAGAGACATACGTAAGATACTATAGAGAACTCACACATTGATCACTGTGAGACTGAACCATGTTTATTTCTCACAAGTGACAATTGATGAATGAGAAAATGCACCAAATCTCTCTTTGGTCTTGGCAAGAGCTGTATTTTGTCGAGGAGATGTAAATGTGATATAAAGGAGATCTCATCTTGTATTTTCCCTAGCTATGGAGAGCAACCATTTTTAATCTATTTCGTTTAACTTTTGTGACAAGCAGCCTATATTCCCTTTTTCAATTTAAATTCCAACCTTGGTAATGAAGTAATATATTTCTCTGGCTTGCCAAACGTTTATATAGGCTATGAAACAACACGGTAACAACGTACGGGCGAAGTATCTAAGATGCGCTTTTTGTGGACTGTAGTTCATCTTCGAGACATTGTAGTTTCTCCACGAACGACCCACAATAACCACCATTCCTAAGTTCTTATGAATTCTCCTTCATATCTTTCCTTAACCTCATGATGTTTCCCCTCAGGGTTAAGGAAAAGTACATAGTGAAAGTCGTTAGGATGTACTTTATTGGACTATTTGTATCCATCTTAGGTCTGCTTGCAGTCTCATTTGTACTCGCATACTCGGTGCCGGACACTTGGCATGTTTAAAAATACGTTTCAAAACTGCCTTAGTAATATACACAATGGCTTGCAAAAGTATTTGACCCCCTTGAAATTTATCAGATTTGTCTGGATTACAAATGATACATTGAGATTTTATTCTGTTTAATATTTTATTTCAAAAGACTGAACCTCAAAATAAATTATTTTAAAGGGGATCTATTATGCTTTTTGGGTTTTTCCCTTTCCTTTAGTTTGTTCTATAGCTTTTTGTGCCTGTAAAAGGTCTGAAAAGTTACAAAGCCCATAGTCCGCTCCAAAGGGAGCTACTCTCTCTCACAGAAAACACTGCTTCTGAACTGCCTGAAACGCCTTGGTTGTAGTCCAACATTTTCTTACGTAATTTATCTACGTCACTAAGTCACACATTTTCATATTTCCCACCTAGTGGCTAGTTTGGCACGCCCTCAAATAGAGCCAGTCAGGAGAAGGGGCAGGCTGCAGACCTGGAGGCAGATACAGGCCCCAGAGGCATATGCAGGCCCCAGGCAGTTTGAGGACCCTATTACTAGACTTGTAGTATACTTATCGTCCAGTTGGTGGTGGTAATGCACCTTAAACTGGTTTGCCAACCGCCAATAAACACTAAAAAGAAGAACACGAAAAAGAAAAAGAAGCTGAAGACACTCAAGTTAGAGGTATGCTAATTGATTTGCTAAAGTTATTGTTGTTCAGCAATCCCGTAATGTCGGGTTATTTAAAGAATTGCTATCTTAGGGTTGATGATGCAATATTTCTCGGGATTTTAACGTTTTGAGCACCATGCAATATTAACTAGGGGTTATGTACATAACCCAGGTTCTAATAAGGAGAGGAGTGAGACTCCTCTCCATGGGAAACGCTCCAAAGGAGCATGCATCATTCACTGAACACTTATACCACAGCGCCTTGTAATCAACAAGGCTCGTGAGACTTTAAGGGTCACGCGCATCCGCGTCAGCTACTCTATAAATACAGTAGCAGACCCATCTCACTCCAGATTTGAATCCAGTCATCATTCAGCCATGGGGCAGACTTTGGAGAGGAGTATCACTCACGAGTCTCAGGAGACAGCGCCCACGAGGAAGCAATTCCGCGAGTGGAATGTGCGCATATGGCCATAGGCGATGCGCTTCCCATAGCGCCTAAGGCTAACTGAATAGCCTGCACTAACCTCTTAGCCAGTCTGATTTTGGACAGCACCTTCCCATGGAAGGGTGAACAAAACAGACAAACTACTGATCCGTGGAACGAGATCCCCTCGTCCTTTCCATGCAACAGCGCAGCATGCGTACAGGGCACAGACACTCCAGGGAGCGCAGAGCCGTATCGGGACAGAGCCGGAGCACCTCAATAGAGTTACAGGTGTAAGTCATGCTCAGGACCTTCGGCACAAAAACTGAGTTTGGCTTTAAGGTCACCTTGGCATCTCCGGGGGCAAACTGAGTACACGAAGGATGAACGGAGAGGGCCTGTAAATCACCGACACGCTTGGAGGTGGCCAAGGCCAACAACAAAGCCGTCTTGAGTGACAACGCCTTTATACTGCAAGTCTCCATGGGCTGGAACGGAGCCCGAGACAGCCCATCCAGAACCAAGCCGAGCTCCCAAGAGGGAGTGAGTGGTTTAGACACCGGGCACAACCTGCGTACACCTCTCATGAAACAAGACACGAGCGGGTGAGCACCAACAGTCTTTCCATTAAAGCCGACATGGCAAGCCGGCAGGGCTGCCAGGTAAACTTTGACCGTGGAGAAGGCTCTGTCGTTGTCCAGTAGCCCCTGGAGGAATAATAGGATATTCCCCAGGTCGCATTGGAAAACACAAAATTCCGCTACTCGCACTCTGAATAGTGGCGACCACCCTGGGGTGTTGGGGTTCTCACCATTCGCCTGGGACAGTAAGTCCGGGTGCAACGGGAGCAGCCAAGGCTCCCCCACCACCTAGCTGTATATATCCGCCGCCCATGGTTTGGTCAAACATCGAGGGGCTACTAATATCAGCAACAGACTCTCTGTGACCTCAGACGGGCCAGCACGGCCGGGATCAGAGCTGTAGGGGGAAACGCGTAAAGCAGCCTGTCAGCTGGCCATGCGTGCGTTAGAGCATCTACACCCAGAGGAGTGCCTGCTTCTTCTGCTCGCAGAGAGAAGTAAAGGCGACACTGGGCACTGGCCACCGAGGCGAAGAGAACGACGGACGCTTCTCCAAAGCGACACCAAATCTTCTGTACCACCTCCGGATGCAGACGCCACTCGACGGGAGAGAAGGTCTGCGCCAGTATTCAGGTGACTGGGGACATGAATCGCACTGAGCGACCTCAGGTTCACTGCACACCACAGCAATAGCTGCCTGGCCAACTTGTGAAGTGTCCAGGAGCGGGTTCCGCCCTGTCGATTCACAAAAGCCACCACGGTCGTGTTGTCCGTAACACATCTTGGTTGCACAGCAACGGGAGAAACTGTTTCAGCACTAGGGAGGCCGTGAGCAGTTCCAGGTGATTGATGTGGAGACAGCGTTGAGACGCTTACCCGCACCACTCACTGGACGTCCCTCGCAGACGCCCCCCCCCATCCTGTGAGGGAGGCATATGTCGTCACTACGCGCCTGCGTACCACAGGGCCCAATAGGGTGCCCATCAGCAGTAGCGTTCTGTCCCGCCACGCCGCCAGCGCCAAAACGCAGCGGTTGGTGACCCTCAGGGATAAATCCTCGCAGGGCATAACACTCTGGCTGCCAGCCAGTATTGGAAGGCCCGCATGCGGAGGAAAACCGGCCAGGCACTTATAAAAGGCGTGGGCGTGGTCCTGGGAGAGAAAAGCATGGTTCAGAACCCAGTGGATAGATATTCCCAAGAACGTTACGCACTGGGAGGGAACCTGACAGCTCTTTTCGGGGTTCACCACAAAACTGAGGGAGGCTAGATGGTACAAGAGAACACTCGTGTGCTCCATCGCCTCCTCTCTCGTGCCTGCGCACAATAACCAATCGCGCACTTGGTAAACGTTCGGGGTGCCAGTGAGAGTCCGAAGGGGAGAGGCTCCGAGAGCTAGCATAGCAGTAGTTAGCTAAGTAGCTAGAGGTACCCCATAGGCCCGCAGACAAAACGGGGAGACACTAACCACCTCGCTTACTACACACTTGGACTGATAGAAAATGGCGGGGCACAGGCTAAGTAACACCACATGAGGTCACCGAAGCTACAGGACGTGAGGTACCGAGGAGGCTGTTTGCTAGCTGGCCACCACACGGGCGCTAGCCTCGCAGTAGCCTAGCAGTAGCTTAGCGGTTAGCGATGCCCCGCAGGCCCGTAGGCAAAAAGGGGGAAACGAACCATGGTTACGACTATAACCAGAAAACAGCAAGGCACACGTTCGAAAACGGGGCACAGGCTGTTAACTAACACCCCACGAAGTCACCGAAGCAACAGGAGGTGAGGTACCGAGGAGGCCGTTTGCTAGCTAGCCACCACACGGGCGCTAACTTAGCAGTAGCCTAGCAGTAGTTAGCTATGCGGTTAGCGATGCTCGCAGGCCCATAGGCAAAACGGGGGACTAACCACGTTCCCGACTACACTCGGACTGATAGAAAACAGTAAGGCACATGTTCGAAAACGGAGCACAAGCTGCTAATTAACAGAAGTGAAAAAAACGTGCTGAAAAACCACAACGGAAACGCCGAGAAGGAACGAAGTGGCTAATAGGCTCGGTGGAAAGGAACTAGCTCGCCACCGGGAGCTAGAAACCTTACCTGCTGTGGTGCTACGTTAAGTAGCGCAACGGAAAGTAGAAGAAATGCCGAAGGCAAGAGAAAGCTTTTTACCTTGCTAGCAAGTAGAAAATCCTCTGACCGAACAGCGTCTTCACCGAAGATAAGGTTCACTATAGACAGGAGGAAACCGTTAATGTTCACACCTGGCTGAATGATGAAAATCTGGAGTGAGATGGGTCTTCTACTGTATTTATAGATTAGTTGACGTGGGTGCGTGTGACCCTTAAAGTCTCACGAGCCTTGTTGATTACAAGGCGCTGTGGTATAAGTGTTCAGTGAATGATGCACGCTCTAAGACCGTTTCCCATAGAGAGGAGTCGAACGTATTGACTGTAATAGAACTCCATTATTATCTCAGTCCAACGCAGTATTATCTTAGCCGAGTTAACATCGTTACTAACTTCAACCTGGAGGCAGAAGAGAAATTTATTAAAGAACCTGTCATTGACATAAGGCACTGTAAGGATCCCTATAAAGGAAGTAATGATAAAACATTGACATCCTGCCATTATTTACGAATAACCATTTTCTTTCCATCCATCCATCCATCCATTTTCCGCCACTTATCCGGGGCCGGGTCGCGGTGGCAGCAGGCTCAGCAGGGAATTCCAGCCGTCCCTATCCCCAGCAACGTTTTCCAGATCCTCCTGGAGGATCCCAAGGCGTTCCCAGGCCAGACGAGATATATAATCCCGCCAGCGTGTTCTGGGTCAACCCCGGGGTCTCCTACCAGTAGGGCGTGCCCGGAAAACCTCCAACGTGAGGCGCCCAGGAGGCATCCTAATCAGATACCCGTACCACCTCATCTGGCTCCTTTCGACGCGAAGGAGCAGCGGCTCTACTCCGAGCTCCCTCCGGATTACCGAGCTCTTTACCCTATCCCTAAGGCTGATCCCAGCCACCCTAAGGAGGAAACACATTTCAGCCGCTTGTACTCGCGATCTTATTCTTTCGGTCACTACCCAAAGCTCATGACCATAGGTGAGGGTTGGAACGTAGACCGACTGGTAAATAGCGAGTTTTGCCTTTCGGCTCAGCTCCTTCTTCACCACGACGGTCCGGTACAACGCCCGCATTACTGCTGATGCTGCACCAATCCGCCTGTCAATCTCGCGCTCCATTTTTCCCTCACTCATGAACAAGAACCCGAGATACTTGAACTCCCTCGCTTGGGGCAGCAACTCAATCCCAACCCGGAGAGAGTACTCCACCGTTTTCCGGCATAGAACCATGGGCTCAGACTTGGAGGTGCTGACTCTCATCCCGACCGCTTCACACTCAGCTGCAAACCGCTCCAGTGCATGCTGAAGGTCACAGTCTGAAGAAGCCAACAGAACCACATCATCTGCAAAAAGATTTCTTTCCAACTTTCCTTTTATCTTCAGTGAGCAGGAGGAATCTAATAGAAAAAAATCAAAGCCAGTTGGAAGAAGAGTGGTGACGGGCACAACTAAAGTCCCATACTCCCATTAGTTAAAGTTTTAATAAATACTTTTAGTTCACAAAAAAAGTTGTCTTTCTTCTCACACAGCTAAATGGCCCTTGACATTTTAGAAAGGGATGACGTGTTTGTCTTCATAAAATGCTATGTAGAATTATGTTCTATAGGCTAGATGTAGCCTATGACAAACAATCGTAGTACATCAGCTGTTTCGTCAATGGCGCATATCATTACACTATGTCTTAAGGGGTTATATATTTGAATTTAACGTTTATATATAAATTCAGAACAACTAAAACTACATGTAGCCTATCACTCAATTGCTCCTGTATGTCAAAAAACCGTAAGTGGATACAACTATATGCTAAAACACTAAGGCAGAATTTTTAATCAATAGCATAGTGCTTTTCATTACATTGTACAGCATAGTGCAGCATACTCCATATTAATATAATGTTCATCTTTAAATTCACAAAACCGTCTCAATGGGAAGCAAAATAATATTTAAGAAAAATTTTCAATGTCGATAGACGGTTATTAACGTACAATCAATTCGTCAAAGTCTACAGAAGGTTAGGCTATTAATGTATAGGGCCTATGTTTCGACCGCGTATCTGTGCAGCATACTTAATCTCATATCTTATTATAATGTTTATATTTTAATTCACAAAACCATCGCAATGTAAATCTAAATAACATTAAAAAAAACTCCTAAATAAAGGTATGAACCTGAAAATTTGCATAATATGGCCCCTTTAAAGTCACATTAGTTTTTATGTCAGAAACATTTTGTAAGAAAAATAAATAACTGAAATATGCTGTTTGCATAAGTATTCAACCCCTGTGCTTCTGAAGCTACAAGTTGACACATATGAAAAATATTGCCCTAACGAGGACACTGTAGGCCTTATAATTGGCCTCACCTCAAACATTAGAATGTTTTGTGGTCTGATGAGACGAAGATAGAGATTTTTGGCAAAAATTCAAAGCGCTATGTGTGGCGCAAACCTAACACTGCCCATGCCTCAAGAAACCCCATCCCTACAGTGAAGTGTGGTGGTGGCAGCATCATGCTGTGGGGATGCTTTTCATCAGCAGGGGCTGGGCATCTTGTTAAAATTGAAGGAAGAATGGATAGAGCAAAATACAGGGAGATACTACAAGAGAACCTGCTTCAGTCTGCAAAAAAACTGAAGCTTGGGAGAAACTTCACCTTTCAGCAGTACAATGATCCCAAGCACAAGGCCAAAGCAACACATGAATGATTAAACAACAAAAAGGCTAGTTAATGTCCTACAGTGGCTAAGTCAAAGTCCAGATCTTAGTCCCATCGAGAATCTGTGGCACTGTTTGAAAGTCGTGGTCCACAAGTGTCATTCAACCAACCTGGAGCAAATCTGCCAAGAAGAATGGGCAAAAATCCTTCCCGAACAGTGTGCAAAGCTGGTAAATACTTATCCCAAAAGACTTAAGGCTGTTATTGCAGCAAATGGTGGCTCTACCGAATACTAATACTTATGCAAGCAGCATTTTTCAGTTTTTTATTTTCTTTAAAAGATCTGCTCACGGATAATTACTATTGGCATTGAAAATGTACTGTTAGAGCATATGAGTTTGCTATAAAAATACTGACTGAAAGTATAAAAATACTGACTGACTGTTTAAGTATCATTTGTAATTCAGACAAATCTGATAAGTTTCAAGGGGGTTGAAAACTTTATACTTGTGCTTTATTGATTAATTGGGACTTTAAAATGAACAGCCTGAACCAATGTACCAATTTGTATTGCCACTTTTTAGAAAGGGAATTATTTTTAATTGCATTGGTTGATTGGAAGCTCTATGTGCAAGACTTTTTACGTAATGACAAAGAGGAGTAGAGCTTTGGTACTACATTTCTGGCCTGTTTGTTGGTGCAAACCAATGGCATTAATGTCAACTTAGCACCCCCTATTGTTGATATTACAAAAAAGCTGAAAAGATGTGCTCATCCTTGCGTTTTGAGTTTTAGTTTGAATGATCTAACCAGATGTGCAGCAAAGCCACGCTTACTCTTCCAAGATAGTGACTATCAAGAATAATTTAATTATATGCGCTGCGCTGGTGGATGACACGCAATACTCAAAAAATACACACACAAAAAATCAATCCAGTATAAAGTTTACACATTTTTTGGGACCAGAAATGTAACATGGTTAGCAAGTGAGCGATGCTGTCTGCCCTGGACTGGCCATTTAAAACTATCTTTAGCCAGTGCTAGCGAGTGAATGGAAGAGTCCAACTTATCTTCACTGCTGTCATCAAGGCTGCCAGTATTTTAGGGGACAGCAGCAGCTGCAAAATCATTTAATAGTCTATGAACGAACAATGACACTAAGGGTGTCTCAGACCTGAACACCACGGATATCAGGGGACTGCTGTGGAGTTGTAGAACGGATGAGTAAGTGCAGGAAGCACTTTTGCATGTTTCCTGTTATATATCCCAGGATAAGCCTGTCAAGATGTACAGACGTGAAACCTGGGTCATGTGAATAGCAATCTGGGCTGACACCGATGGGTTTTTTTTTTTTCAACAATAGGATTCAGCAGAAGTCATATTAATCTGTATAGTCAGCAAGAGGCGGGCAACATACGTAGCAGTCTTGTTGACTTGAAAAGAGTGCTACTGCAGAATGTATGTTGACGTTTGCTCCAGGGAACTCAAGAGAGGTAGGTCATGTGAGGGGTACACAGCACAGCTTTAGAGGGGGCACGTGTCATTCCAATTAAATGAGACAAGTAGACATAGGGGTTAATCTCTCTCAAACCTTCTGGAAAATTATTAGACTTTACAATGGATTGTCATAAAGGACAGAATTATATAATTTGTCAGTGATTATTACTAGAAGTTTTAAGAAGGTGTAGCTAATGTAATTTTAATGATAGTAAAGGTATTGTGATATATATTGTCATTCTTCATTTTTTATTTTATTTTTTAAGTTTGATTGAAAAGTTATCAGCAGCACCTGTTTATGGAAGCAGCCAGCTAGACTTTTCTCTGCATGGATGAACATGAAAAGACAGATCGCTTGTTAAAAATGTTCACCTATTTTTTATCTTCCTATCCCTATCAAAGATATATGAAATGTTTGATATGAAATCAAATATATATGTACAGTACTATGCATAAGTTTTAGGCACGGGATGCTGTTTTGCGGGTGAAGGGTGGTCACACCAAATGTTGATTTAATACAGATTTACTTTTCCCTCACTTTGTAGTTAATGAATTGATAAAAATAACATTTATATTTTTATACATTTTTATTCTAACTTTAAATACTGCATGCCTGCTGAAGACATTTGCACAGTACTGTATATGTCCTCAAAGGTATAGTGCATGAGTTAGTGAGAATTGTGGTTGTGGTTTGTGGTGGTTTGTATGCTTAAAAATATAAGACACGCTTTCTGGGTGCATTACGCCAAAGCGTAAGTGATTGTCCCTGGCTAGTTGGCATGTCTACACTGCTGCAGACAAACCTAAGAAGCCAACCATAAAATTGCAAGATATAAAATATATAGGACTAGACAGAGTTTACACATTTTCACTTGTGGATGATTGTACCTTTATGTCTTGTTTTTTGAACTCTAAAATGTAGTTCTAGATTATAAATGGTTTGCCAGCAAAGAGAAAGGCAAACTATATATTGACTGAAAGGATTTTCAATGGGTGCACAGTGAGTTGGATGCGTGTTTGTTTGTGCTGGCGGGTTCCAGGGCATGCTTTGTGATACCTGACACATGCTCCCTTGCAGGCCTTTTTTTAGGACAGACTATATTAAGCACTCTTACCCACTGAAATACAGCACCAGCTGTCCTGGCTATGTGTAAGGCTGGTTCTGCAGTAGAACTGAAATCTATTCACCCCTCCATGGCTAGCCTTTTTATCTCATAAAACATTTCACTTTAATTAAATTAGCCCACATAATAATCCTTTCATTCTAACCCTAACTCTTGCGATGTTTTAATCATGGTTTTAAAAGCCTAAAGAATAAGCCTCAAGGTAATGATGTGGTAAACAATGGGACTGCTTGCAAAGTGTTGCTATTTTCTCAAAATGCTATGGCTCTGCTATATTGCTGAATTGAGCCAGATATCAATTACATTTTCAAACGATAATTTTAACATGCTACAAGTGTGGATTGCATAAGTCAGTTTGGTCCTCAACATTTTAACTACCTGCTTTTATTTTTATTCAGAGAGTGGACACCTGCACAGTGTGGACATTTGGAAGAGGTGCTCCATCAAGATTAACTGACTACCCTACGTAAGGTTGGGTGAGACTGGTAGAGAGGATGGATGTTTTTGGTGGTGCACCACGCTTCCTGGCCTACCCACGTCCTGTTGGGGTACATACTGGCACTGACGCTGTCCTCAAGTGTCAAATAGGAGGGGATCCAAGGCCTGCCGTTATTTGGGAACGAAACAACGGAAAGATTGACCCAGTGGGTCGATATAGAGTATTCGAGGATGGAAATATTTACAACCTTATTATTTCGGCTGTGACAACTGAAGATAGTGGCCAGTACATATGCAAGGCCAAAAACAGCATTGGTGAGACCTATGCAGCTGCCACCTTGAAGGTGGAGGGAGAGGCACAAGAGATGGAGTTACGGGAGGAAAATAAACCAATATTTCTCATCAAGCCCCTGTCCACCCGTGTCGGCCGGGGGGAAGATGCTGTATTTTCATGTAAGCTGTGGGGAAACCCTCGGCCAGAGGTGGTCTGGGAGAAAGATGGTCGAAAGCTCAATGACATTTTTGAGAGCACACATTTTCATGTAGGCTACCAAGATGGAGGATGGTTCCAGTTAAAAATCTTCAAGGCACGTGCACCAGACGGCGGTGTGTACACTTGCAAAGCCAGGAACAAATTTGGAGAGGGTTTAGCTGGAGCTGTGTTACTGGTTGACGCAGGTCCTGGTCATGAAGAGGAAGGTAACCGGAATGGCTATACTATAGGTCACTGGAAAGCTCAACAGGGAAAACAGCGGAGTGGTAGACAGGTGTCACATCGGCTCAAAGAGGACTCGCTGACCAGCTCTACCAAAGTGAAAATGTTTGCAGTGACAGAGGGCAAGCATGCCAAATTTCGCTGTTTTGTGACTGGGAAGCCCAAACCAGAAATAATCTGGAGGAAAGATGGCCGGCTGATACTGTCTGGCAGACGTTATCTGTTGTACGAGGACAGGGAGGGATACTTCACACTAAAAGTGCTATACTGTAAGCAAAAAGACAATGGAGTGTATGTTTGTGCTGCATCTAATACTGCCGGTCAAACCATAAGTGCTGTTCACTTGACTGTGAAGGGTGAGTGATTATGATTACTTAAATCACATCTATCTGTCTATATATCTCTCTCTCTATCTTAATGTATTCACCTATTTCTTTATTCAACTTGATTTGTTAAGCTAGTTGGGAATTCTAATATAAAGAAATATAAAAATCAAAAAAATTTTGGGTGATCATACATAGATCCACTAAACACATGAAAGTTATCAGATAGCAAATTATTTAATTGGGCCTACCAGTCTTAAGGGTTGCCAAATCATTTTTTGCATTTTACTTCAAAGCTACTTAATATTTGGTTGGTCCTCAAAACTGAAATTTTACCTGGGGGATGACATAACCTGCAGGATAAGCCCATCTACATCCAGTTACAGCCCGATGTCTGCAAAGTCACTTCGCTTTTAAAAAGTCTAAGGCTCATCCATGTGATCATTGTCTCAGAGAGTTGGATTCACCTCACGTGGCTCATAAGGGAACATTTTTAAAGTTAGCACTGAAAGCCAGTGGTGGACGAAATAATGAAAGTACTCACTTTTATATTTAATAATATTTTGTAGAATTATATTACATTATCATTATTATATTATCTTTTAATCATACATTTTCCCACACTGTAGCATTTGCATTAGATTTAGATGCAAATAAGTCTTAGTTGAGACACTGCCAACCAATGGATGCATTATTTGATTATACATAGAAAAGTTCAGTAGACATGACTTTGGTTGGTTTCTTCATATCGTATCAATTTAACAAATATTTACCCACATGGCAAGTCAAATAAATTCAAAAAATGCCACTGCATTGATTTTCAGAGATGTAAAAAGTAAAGTTGTATTGACTGCTTTAAGTTCAATATATATATATATATATATAACTGAGCAAAGAGCTGAATGAGAGCCATATGAACAGGCTCTTTTTGGTGAACGGAGCCAAATGAACTAGCTCACCCAAAAGAGAATCCGAAATGCCCATTGGGACGTGAACATTTGTTACTGACGTGGGAGTTTGGAGACAGTTTGAGGGGCGGAGCTCTAATTTGCTCAAAGTGATTGATTTGATATTTGGATCACCCTCAATAAAGCCTCCTTCTAGGTCCAGTTAAAAGATCTCCAACTAAAGATGTGTTTTGGGGTGGTAGCAATTTGTTATAATGGCTTAGCATTATATAAATGTAAATAGTATTGAAAGTATAATAAAAAATTATTCATTTTTAGTTGCTAGACAAACATAGTTTAAGTCAGAATTATAATTTTACAATTTAGTTTCTCAGGGTTCAATGAAGCATAATTGTACTAAAATGTCAGTTACAATTTAAAATGTAGTAATAACAATGCAATTGCACACTACCATGCTCTTTACTAGTTGGTTTTTAGCTAGGTTTCATTGCTCTTAACTTGGTAGCACCATCTGTCAATGCACTGATTTCTGGGTGTGTAAATACTGCCCCGGTAAAAATACTTATTCTGTTTGTTTGGTCAGAATGTCCTAAATGTTGGCAAAATATAACAAAATGAATTTTTTTTTACTGAAAATGCCGTAGCTTTTTCTTTTTAGCTAAGCTATGTTTTTGTTTCGGCTTCAGCGGGCTTGATAGATTTAATGTCATGAATATTCAATGTCATGAATGTGTTTAATTTGGACATTGTCAGTCATTTTGGGAAGACTATTTGAGATTGCATTGCAAAGTAATTAGTTGGATGTGGTTAACTTTCCCTAATCCTTTTTTAATGTGAATGCCAGAGCCGCCTGTGCGGTTCAAGCAGCCTCTCATTGATCTAGAAGTATGGGAACGGGACCTGGCTGTTCTTGAGTGTGAGGTTCCAGAAGACTCTGTTCCAATCACATGGTACCTGGAGGACAGGCGACTGCAACCAGGGGCCAAATATGGAATGGAAGAATGGGGAACTAAACGAAGATTAACCATCCGAGACATCGGGGTGGACGACGATGGAATTTATCTTTGTGAGATGCCAGACGGGGGCAGAAGCATTGCAGAAGTAGCTGTGAAAGGTAGTTTTGACACATCTGTCTCACTCTTAAGCTTCTCAATCAGCTTGACCTTAACAAATGTCTAGTTTAACTTTTTTATTTTCCACTGCAGGTACAATTATGCGGAAACTTCCAAGAAAAGTTGATGTTTTAGAAGGAGAGAATGCTGCGTTTTGTGTGGAGGTGGAAGAGGAGGAGATGGATATACATTGGTACAAAGATGGCACAGAGCTACGTGAGACACACCAGACAATCTTGAAGTCTTTTGGGAGAACACACATTCTGGTTTTTGTCAACACAATACCCCAAGACTCTGGACTAGTGACCTTTTTTGTCGGCAGGTCCAAGACTTCTTCTCAGCTTAGGGTCAAAGGTCTGCTATTTCTGTCTTTTATATTTTACCCGTTGGTAGACATCTTAAAAATTCATAGTATTTCATAAAATATATAAAAGCTTAGTCGTATTACACATATATAGAGTAATTCTTCGTTTCCAGCGGCCAAACACTGCCCTCCAAGCTGTCCAGTGGGCGTGCAGATCAACACAGAACGTGCAAATGCTGTGCTTCTCTCCTGGGCTCCTGCCCAGGACACTCGTAAGAACCCTCCCTCTGGATATGTGTTAGAGAGACAGGAGGTGGGCACCGGGTCACAGGAATGGTTGCAGTGCTTGACCACTGACTCAGCTACCTCTGTGGAGATCCTTGGTGACAGTGTTCCTTGCGAGGCAGACTATTGTTTTCGCATCTGCAGCGTAAATAAATATGGCAGGAGCAACAACGTAGAGTTCCCAAGGGCAGTCCATTTGGGTAAGATAAGTTAAGTAGCTAGGACAAATAGCAAGATACAGTATCAGATACAGTAGGGTCTCAATTTCAAAAATCTAAATGTGTTTGTTTGTCTGACAATTTATTTTCTTTTAGTTCCAGTGGCAAGAATACAAGCACCCTTACAAGATGCATTGGTACCAGAGGGGCAAGACGCCTGCTTCTCAATTGAACTCTCTGCTTCAGTTATTGGAACATGGTTCTCGAACGGTACGCAGCTTCAGGAGGATGACCGTTACTCAATGCGGCGGTCACGAACCCACCAGTCTCTACGCATTCGAGGAGTACGAGACGCTGACAACGGGGCCGAGATAACATTCATTGCCTCTGGAATTCGGGATTCTGCAGCATTGTATCTTCAAGGTGCAGTTTAATTGCAATTTAAAATATTACAAAACAAGATATTTGCTTGATATTCATTTTGAGATTAGAATATTTAAAAATGTTTCCAGGGCAACTGAATTAGTTTATTTTTTTGCTGTATTTCATCATATCATGCACTATTGTAGAGAAAAGTCTAAGTGAACACTTGGAGGACACTTATGGGACAGTGGTGTACCTTTAATTAAGTAGCATGATGTCACAGAAACTGAAAAAATCCTCAGAAACCCATACAAACAACTCTCTTTAGCGAAGATTAAAAAGAAATCGGTTAAGGTGTATTTATGGTAATAAAGCATTTCGGAGAGAATTCTGGCATTCGAAGAATTCTGGCATTCTAAAAGTGATGATTACACAATACAGGCATGATTACACAATACAGGCAATCAAAACAACAATATCTGTCATTATTACGTGACCGATTAAAACATAATTATGATTAGTTTACCTAATTATAGTTTTTTGTCTATGGATCTGTTTACTGGATACGAATAGATATTTTATATATAATAGATGATATATATATATATATAGATATATATATATATATATATATATATATATAAAAAGATACATTTTATTATTTATTTTTTTTGCAGCTCCACTGGTGAAGTTCTCACAACTATCCGAAATGGATCGTAATAAATTTGTTGAGGTTGGGAACCCTATTGTGCTCTATTGTGAGTTATCAGACCCTGCTGTTCCAGTACATTGGTACAAAAATGGCACGGAATTACACACAGTGGAGGGTCTACATATCCAATCAGAAGGCACCATGCGGAGAATTGTCATTCAATCAGCCGAATTCTTTCATTCTGGAGTATATAGCTGTGATGCCATTGATGATGTCATCAGATTCAATGTGGAAGTTGAGGGTGAGTGGCAAGTTCCTGTTATTGTTAGTTACACTTTCTCATGGCCTTTTGACGTTTTTTTTAACTGTTTGTCTTACATGTTGCATTAGACATATAAAAACAAGCCACTATGATATATCAAACATCATACAATGCAACCGCTTATAGCGGTTCCTGTGAGGTTCTCAGCATTTCCAGATTCAGAAAGAGACAAATCCATCCAGGCAGGCTGCCCTATTGCTCTCCAATGTGAGCTCTCAGATCCTACTGCCCAGGTTCACTGGTACAAAGATGGTTCAAAGCTTCTTCCTCAAAGTGGAGTAGACATTCTTAAGGATGGCATCACAAGGACATTGGTAGTCCAGTCTGCAGAGATACTCCACTCCGGGGTATACAGCTGCAAAACAAAGGGTGATGCCATTAGGTTCAATGTGGATGTCAAAGGTGATTTAAAACTTTATTTTGACATAGAAACAATACTAATCTCAGTCTTAGCAAAGGTAATAACAGCAATGATAGGTCGTTTGCTTCTTTTTAGCTGCAGAATAATAATATTTTCACATTGGCAAACCTGTTTATCCACCTTCTGTCATTTGGGAAATGTACATTAATCCTAAGCATAACTTTGTTATGTTTTCTATTTATAATTCATCATGTTTCTAGCTCCACCTGTGACATTCACACCACTCCCAGAGGCTGAAAGGACCAAGGCCATTGAAGTTGGCTGCCCATTAGTATTACAGTGTGTGGTATCAGATCCCATTTCCAATGTCTGCTGGTACAAGAGTGGAACACAGCTCAAAACAAACTCGGTATTTGAAATAAAATCTGACGGAAACACAAGGACTCTGGTTGTCCACTCAACAGAAACGTCTCATTCTGGGATTTACAGTTGCACCACATGTGATGATTCAATGGAGTTCTATGTGGAGATCAAAGGTGATTTTACTCTTATTGCCTTTTTTATATTCTTCTAACCTCAAAGTTATTTGATTCATCTCAATTTAGAAAATCTGAGCCTTCTTTTCTAAAAGGTCTTTTAGGTGTATGGGTTAATCTTCTGCTTAAACCCATTATGTGTGTATATACTTGTATGTTGGTGTGTAGTGGTAAGAATCAATGTGATGGTTGGTGTGTAGGTTCTCTCATGGTTTGCAGTTTGGAAGTATAGTTGTGCACATCTATGATGACTTGAAAGTACAATGCACTTGACATAAATGTAAGTGTTTTTGTTCTGCACACCTGTAAAGCGATGCCAGTAAAGCTACTTGACATTGACTGTCACTCTATTTTTTTTTACACAGAAATTGAGCATCACTTGTGCATTTTTAAATTGTGAAAAAAAATCACAGATTTGGGTCCAGAGACCCGATTCTGTTTGTATAAGTTACAATTTGAGGTGAATGCTCATGCTGTTATAATTTTGGTTCTTCCAGACTGACTGCTTATGCTAAAGTCGTAACTAGTTGCATCGACCTTAGTGTTAACTAATCAAGGACTCATATTAGGTGAGTGTGCATCCCTTAGATCTTAAAAACAATGCAGGGTTAGGTAAGGCTACGCCATTTAAAGGCATGTTTATAGAAATTACAAATAATTTTTTTTTACAAATTCTCCTTCCAGGGAATTTATTTCTAACACATGACGATAAGCCGCCCCAGTTGGAAGTGGTGTTTTGGGCGGCTCACTATGGTTTCCCTGCTGTGTATCTTGAAATCTGAACTCTTTGTTGATACCTAGTTCATATAAATATGTTTACAGTCACGTCTTACTCTACAAATATAGTATTACATTTCATAATTTGCTACTTGATGGCTTCAGTAGTACTGAAAACTTTGGAAAAAAATTCAAATTTGTGTCAAAACAAAATACTTCCTTTTGAGGTTGTAATTCAATTCAAATACAATTTCATGTGTAGACATGTTTTTCACTACTTATTCAAATACAAACCATCATGGGTGTGCAGAATTGTATTTAACTTACATACAGTCAATCACTGTGCCGCATGATTCTTATTGCTACACACAGAAATACTCACATCAGAGTGTATTTATTTATAAATGCTCCAAGATTAAAGTCAAAAGTTAGTGAATAATGTCGACTTAAAATTTCAAGAATAATGGCAATATTATATTTAGAGATTCAATTAAACATTTCTGCCATATCACGTAAATTGGGGATTCATTCTTTCCCATAATTTGTATCGTTTTCTTTCCCGGGAAATAATTACATTATTTCCGGGACTTCCCGTCAAAACCGTAATTATAAACATATGGTTGGCATATAGGGCCGACTTATACCCGCCACAAAATAATTAATTATGGAAAAAAAAAACGCATTGAATTTTTTTTTTTTGCAGTTTGAACAACATTTTACTTTTACCTAGTAGATGCCGTATATCCAAAGTGCCCACTTTTATTTTTCAAGACCTTTACTCAAAATAAAATTGTATGGTTAGTAGTGAGGCCTAAGTTTTAACAAAGAAGGGCAAAATAAACGCCCAGTCTCTGCAAAATAGTTTGCTTTCGCCCGGTTTAAGCGAAAACAAATCTACAAAACGACATCGCTTTGGTTTTTCATTCATGTGCTGGTACGCAGCTCATTTTGTCTAGCTCGGCGAACATCCTATGTGATTGGTCCAAGTAAATGGTGGGTGGTAGCCTGCTAGGACGAAAGGTTTGTATGGCTGTGTATGGTTTCCGGGTACAGCATTGAAACTGTTCGTTTTGGTCACAGCAGCACCTCTTTCGAACTATGAATACCTTTCAGATCAGCTTAGCTGAAGAAGTTCAAAAACATGAACACATTTGCAACTCGTAACAAGTAACTACTCGTAGTGTTTAGTCGCAATCCGTAATGTGTTTGGATCCCCCTGCTGTATTGGGGTGTAAGCTACCGCAAACTGAAATCAGAACCGACCAAGTATACATCCTCGGCAAACAAGCGAAAGAGAGCAAAGCAAGCAGTGAAAAGTTCACCTTCGCTTGAAGTACGGCGGCCTTAAGGGAACACCAGTAGTGCTTCCGGCCCAGCGTGGGGAGCATCACATTACTCAATTATGATTGGTTAGTTTATTTCACATCTGTAAAACGTCATAATGCTCAGTCTAATATTCACCCTGCCCTCCCTTTGCTGGTGATGCTCCCGACTGCATCTTACCAATAGGCTGAGGGATTGCCATTCCTATGATGGAAATCGAAATGTCTTTAAAGACCACTATGGCTACTTTGTTTTAATATATTATTGTACCCCTATTCTGTTGACCTTTCTAAAGGTTAGCCACAGCAATGAAGCATGTGCAGATATTTTGTTAACAAAATGGAGATAAATGACTTGTCAGTAACTTGCCAGAATAGGCTGGATTTATTGTCGTAGTGTTTATAGATGATATTCTCAGGATATTGTGTTTAGAGATCCTGTATCAATTCTGAAAAACGGAATCGATTTGTCTTTTAAGATTTTTTTTGTTGCATTTTTTGGGGGTGTTTTTTATATACGCAAATAAGCCCGCAAATTAATTGATATATTGTACCCTTAGGGATAGGGTGAGAAGTTCAGCCATTCGTGAGGGACTCGGAGTAGAGCCGCTGCTTCTTTGCGTAGAAAGGAGCCAGTTGAGGTGGTTCGGGCATCTAGTAAGGATGCCACCTGGCCGCCTCCCCTAGGGAGGTGTTCCAGGCACGTCCAGCTGGGCGGAGGCCGCGGGGCAGACCTAGGACCAGGTGGAGGGATTATATCTCCACACTGGCCTGGGAACGCCTTGGAATCCCCCAGTCAGAGCTGGTTGATGTGGCCCGGGAAAGGGAAGTTTGGGATGCCCTGCTTGAACTGCTACCTCCGCGACCCGACCCCGGACAAAGCGGATGACGATGATGATGATGATGATGATATTGTATCAATATATGCTACTGATGGAGCGTCACATTAAATTTTTTAACAAAATGGAAACAAAATGTAATTCAAGTCATCACTGTGCGACTCCACGTCGAGTCAAGAGTCATGAAAATTGTGACTCGAGTCGAGTACTACAGCACTGCTACATTCTATAACAGTTCTCCAAAAAATTTGATTACAAAAAAATCGCAATGTATCACCTTGCACACACTGTTATGATATGTCAAATCGCAGCACATGTAGGCCTACCGTGATACATATCATATCGCCAGATTATTGCCAATACACAGCCTTAATGCCTACAGTAGGCAACAATCGCAAAGAGACCCCTGATTTGTATAAATTAGTTGTTGCCACACTGGCAGTGCATCATTCTTTAATTAGTATTATTTCCCAGTTTCTTGACATAATTAATCTGTAGCTTTAATGGCCATGCAATTCAAAACGTTCTTATGACCTCCAACATACAAGCATGGCGGGTAGTCATGTGCAGTTCGACTCTTTTGAATCAGAATCAATTCATTCAATAACTATTTGAGACTTTTCCTAAAGCCCCAGGTCTATTACGTTTTAGGATTTAATTTGATTAAGGTGGCCTTTGTAGTTTTTAAGTAGGCTAATTACAGCAGCTTTCTCAGGCCATCTGTAGTTTTGCACATGAATCAGTACTAAATATAGGTCTCACATACAACCAGTCTACCACTCTAATGAATGTTAGCGAAAACAAAAGTTTAAGCTTAATATGTAAAAATTACTTTATTATTATGGCAATAATTTAGCATATTCAATTCATCAAAAGGTGGCACCAAATGAGTGTCAACTTATGTACGGAAACTATACCTTTAAGGCTACATTTAGTTAAGTAAAAAGTATCGAACTATGTTGTCTCGGCCTGTTTGCACACTTGGACACAATTCAACGACGGTATATGCATGCTCAAACTATTCATAGATGTGTTCATCAGTAATATAAACAGAATGTTGATACGAAAGCATTGACTGACTGTTTAGCACAAAAGCATCAATGGCCAGTGAGTCAGAAAAAGTTTGATTCATTTAACATCAGTGACGAGCCGTGCGGTAAATGGCAGGGGAGGCAGAGGCTGCGTCTCAACTATATATAATAATAATTATAGATAGTTACAGATGTAGCAGCAGACACGCACTTATTTCCCACGGCCCCGCGCCCCATCCAGTTTCTGAGGGGTTGCGCAATCAGAGGGGAGGCTAAACTTGCTGCTGCCTCAATTCTCGCCTCGGATATTATCTGCGCAGTTCCGCATATTTGGCGATTTTTAACTATGAAAATGATTGGATTCACACAGGAATTATATTTATAGATCAGGATATTAATCTGAATATTTATTAAAAAAATTATTTAGTCTTAGTTATCTTGGAGTAGGCCAGGCTATGACAGGTGAGGTCCTGCCTCCCCTGACCGCACGTCACTGACCTAATAGTTCAGTTCGATTTGGACACTGATGGCACATTTCCACCGAGCAGTAGTTAACGTGTCGGGGAGTAACGGAACGGAACGGTTATGGCACATTTCAACCAAACACTAGGTTACGGGTCGGGTCAGGTCGTTACTTATCAGAATGGTTATTTTTGTGGTTCCACTGGCAAAGTTGTGATAGTATGGTAGATAACCGTTCCGTTCCGTTCTGTTTTTTGCTACCCTTCTGTTGAGGTTCCTAGCACACTGACCCGGTATTTGGAGGTAGAGCTAGAAACACTGCAGGCAAGATAACCTTTAGATGCAATGTACAAATGCAAACAAACCAGATATTTTTAAATATTCCATCATTTGCGAAGGAGACTTCCGGTACCGAGGTAAACCACATTCAAGCTTCAGGCAAAGAGAATTCTTTAGGGACCTTAATAAATTAAGTTTGCAGTAGGCCTATTTAAATTAAATTTAGATTTTTTATTTAATTTAAAATCTCAATAGCATCTTAAACAGATTTAAAGATTACATTTTAAAATAGAAATATTCAGTATTATATTGCAAGTGACGCACCCCCCTTCCACCTTGAATTTCAATAGCTTTAAGGTCATGTGACCTAAAGGCCCAAAACCTACAGTGGGGACCAAAAGTGTGAGACCACGTAAACCTGGAAATCATCAGAAAGTTGAGGATTCAGAAACATTTAAAGGGGCCATATTATGCAAATCTTCAGGTTCATACTGTTGACATATATGAAATGAGTGTGCTCTCAATTGTCATCATCATCATCATCATCTTCATCCGCTTATCCGGGGTCGGGTAGTGGTAGCAGTTCCAGCAGGGCGTCCCAAACTCCCCTTTCCCGGGCCACATTAACCAGCTCTGACTGGGGGATTTCAAGGCGTTCCCAGGCCAGCGTGGAGATATAATCCCTCCACCTGGTCCTAGGTCTGCCCCGCGGCCTCCGCCCAGCTGGACGTGCCTGGAACACCTCCCTAGGGAGGCGGCCAGGTGGCATCCTTGCTAGATGCCCGAACCACCTCAACTGGCTCCTTTCTACGCAAAGAAGCAGCGGCTCTACTCCGAGTCCCTCACGGATGACTGAACTTCTCACCCTATCCCTAAGGGAGATGCCAGCCACCCTCCGGAGAAAACTCATTTCCGCCGCTTGCATCCGCGATCTCGGTCTTTCGGTCATGACCCACCCTGCATGACCATAGGTGAGAGTAGGAACGAAGATAGACTGGTAGATTGAGAGCTTTGCCTTCTGGCTCAGCTCTCTCCTCGTCACAACGGTGCGATAAAGCGACTGCAATATCGCTCCCGCTGCTCCGATTCTGCGGCCCATCTCTCGCTCCATTTTCCCCTCACTCGAGAACAAGACCCCGAGATACTTGAACTCCTTCACTTGGGGTAAAGACTCATTCCCTACTTGGAGTACGCTCTCAATTGTAAAAGTAAATAATTAGTATTGTATTGTTACATAGGCAAACTTAATGGGTAAATGTAGGTTCTGCGTGATGGCCAAAAACAGCCAATGAGATGCGCTGAGATTGACATGTGTATAACAATGCGCATGTGTCAATAAAGAGCTCTCTTGTTCTACGTTGATTGATGCCCCACAATGTGTGTGTTTATTCCTCCGTAATGACAACATTAATCTCGGCCTAGCACTGGGTATGCACTAAAACTAAAACGCTCCGTTTTAGCTCCTGTCTCTTTAAGACCCCCCTCCTGATGAGCCCAGTCTGCTCTGATTGGTCAGCTGACCAAAGGGAATTCGCCTTCGCACTGACAAAAACAGTGTCATGGAGAAACAACTATACTAAATTCCGCTCCTCTCCGCTCTGACTGGCTTTATTTGAGGGCGTGCCAAACTAGCTGCTAGGTGGGCATTATGCAAATGTGTGACGTAAGTGACATAGATAAGTTACGGAAGAGAACGTCGGACTACAAACGAGGCATTTCAGGCAGTTCAGAAGCAGTGTTCTCTGTGACAGAGAGTAGCTCCCTTTGGCGTAGACTATGGGCTTTGTAGCTTTTCAGACCTTTTACATGCACAAAACGCTATATAACATACTAAAGGAAAGGGAAAAACCCAAAAAGCATAATAGGTTCCCTTTAAAAACACAAGAAGCTATGTCACGTAAAATGAAGAAGAAATATTTGAGTTTCTGCACTGTTTCTAGGTCAGTAATCAAATTTAAGCAAGTTTTTGGCATTGACCAACTTAGCTCCTTTGTACAAAAGGTAAGATTTCCTTGAGTTGTATCCCTTTCATTGAAGCATGTATTCAGATAACACATCAAGCTTTGTTCCCTGAGAGATAGAAAAGCAACGTCATCACAGTTACAGAATTTGATAAATAAAGTACGCAAGATTCCAATCAGCAAAAATACTGTCAAAAGAAGGCTGTCTTGTAGTGGTCTCAGAGAACGAGTAGCAGTTTGTAAACCACTTCTCAGGAGGGTAAACGAGGCCAAACGCTTGGAGTGGACTAAGAAATACCGACATTTCACAGTGGATGACAGGAAAAAAGTCCCATTTACTGATGAATCCAAGTTTATTCATGGCAGTAACAGAAGGGTGTATGTAAGGAGACGAACAGGAGAGAGAATGATACCACAGTGTATCAAACCGACAGTGAAACATGGTGGTGGGAATATTCACGTCTGGGGGTGTTTTGCCTACTCTGGAGTTGGACACCTGCACCGATATGACTACACCCTGACCAAGGAGAAGCACCACTCCATTCTTCAGCAACATGCTATACCCTCTGGTTTACATCTTTGTGGAGACGGATTCATACTGCAGCAGGATAATGACCCCAAACACACCTCAAAGCTTTGCAAGAACTACCTGAAGACCAAAGAAGACCAAGGAGTCCTGACTGTCATGGACTTTCCTCCACAATCACCTGACCTCATCTCCACTGAACATTTATGGGGGCACTTGAAGACTGAGAAAGCCACGCATTCTGTGACATCACAAGAAGCTGTTTGGAACATAGACACAGAGCACATTTAAGCCACGCCCACACCGTGGGGGGAAACAAAACTGCACTTTCTATTAACTTGCATTGGACAGTTATCTTTATAGCTTTAAAACTAAAATCAAGACTATGCCGAAAAGCTGTTGCGTGGTTAGTTGTACGGCAAATAAGTTAACAAACCCTAATTTAAGATTTTATAGGATTCCAAGACGTACAACTGAGCCAAAAAGACGTTATAGTTGGCTTAAGGCTATAAACAGACAGGAGGGCTCCCTAGCAATGGGGACTTTATCCCGATACAATTCACGTATATGTGTGTAGTAAACATTTTGTGTCAGATAGGTCAAAAAGTTAATTTATTCTCTATCTGAGATTCTGTTGTGAATTATTTGTAGCTATGATGATTGCTCTCAATTCCCAGATACATTAGTTTAGCTAGTAGTATTTACAGTAGCTAGCCTGGTTTGCTAGATACGAACGGTCTAAAATATAGGCTACTTAGATTTCCAACCGCTTTTGTTTTGATTTTGGGACAGAAAATGGGCACTGAGCGAGTCCAATCAGGTTTAGATTTTGTACATATCTAGCCTTTTCTTCGGGCAGAAGTGTACGGAAGTAAGCTGTTGTTGACATTTTCTGTTAAAGATCTTTAAAAACGCGGTGTCCACCAATTTCCCATTGACTCCCATTCAACTTCGCGGATTGTTTTCCCTCACTGGGGGCGTGGTCTTCCCTCTGATGACGCGTTGCGCTCTGTGTCTGTTCAACTTCGCGGATTGTTTTCCCCCACGGGGGGCGTGGTCTTCCCTCTGATGACGCATTGCGCTCTGTCTATTGTCAAATCATGCTGGGATAACATGGGTCATCAGGTTTTGCACAAACTTGTGGAGTCCATGCCAGCTCGAGTGCATGCTGTCATTAAAGCAAAAGGGGGACATACCAAATACTAAGATATTCTGAAATTCATGTACGTTTTTCAAAGGATCAACTTTTCACTCAAATTGTCAAGCTGATATTATCGTTTGTAATGAAAAAAAGAGTATTACTTTTGAAACAAATGCAAAATAGAAGTATCTTGACTAGTGGTGTCAGACTTTTGGACCCCACTATACTGTATATCAGAGTACCCAGTGGGTTTTCCCACCTCAGGCACACCTTTAATTACATAAAATTAAATATTGTAAATATTTTGTAATAATGTTTTTCCTGAAAAATAACACTTGACTTTCAAGAGTTTACAGATCCTGTGACTTAGAGGCCCACAACATTTACCAGAATACTCTGTGGGATGTTCCACATCAAGCACACATTTTAGTTTATTAATGAAGTATTTTTTATAATATTATATTTCCCAAAAAATAACACTGGAATTTCAATAGCTTCAAGGTCATGTGACCGAGGCCCAAAACGTTTACACTTTGTTTTGTAACGTGTGTTTTTACCCTTTACCTTCTGTGCAGTTTTTAATGTGTTTTTTGTGTTATTTTGTGTTCTTACATTATGTTTTTATATTGTACAGCACCTTGTAGCTCCGGTTTCGAAAGGCGCTTTCTACATAAAATGTACTTACTGAAATAGCATGTGATACATCCGAAGTGACGCACACTTCTTACTTTGTTGATTCATAATTTGAAATATTTTATAGTATTGTATTTCCATAAAAATAATGTTAGAATTTTAATAGCTTTGGGGTCATGTGACTTAGAAACCCAAAGCAATACTAAAATATTATTTGATATATCCCAAGTGACACACACCTCTGACTTTATTGATAATGTACTTGAAGTAATTTTTAATATGTTTCCTAATAAGCATAAGTTTCATAGTGTCAAGGTCATGTGGCCTTGATAGGGGCAGGCTTAATCCATTATTCACAAGTCGAAAGTCACCACCTCAACCCTGTCTAGAAAAGCCCTTCCACCTCAACCCTGTCTAGAAAAGCCCTTCCACCTCAATCCTGTCTAGAAAAGCCCTTCCACCTCAACCCTGTCTAGAAAAGCCCTTCCACCTCAATCCTGTCTAGAAAAGCCCTTCCACCTCAATGAAGTTATTGGGTGAGTATGGGATTGATCAAAGAAACAACCAAGAGAACTGTGCATAAGTTGCTGAGATTCAGAGCAGAGACGGGAGAAACAATCCATTTGCTCCATAAAGCAGGGCCGTGTGGAAGAGTAGCAAGAAAGCCATTGCTGAAGAGAAAATAGCTCACCAGAAAGAAGGTTGAAGTAACAACCAACGTATTGAAAAAGGTTCATTCGTTTGCTGAAAACACATTTTTACTTTTGAGCAAAACTTATGTGTAAAGCCAACACTGTTCATCACCAATCGTTTTTACTCTTCTTCCCTGCCTCTACTTCTCCCTTCTCCTGGTCTAACTTATTATTATTATTATTATTATTATTATTATTATTATTATTATTATTATTATTATTATTATTATTATTATTAATAATAATATAACTCAACCTCGTGGTAATGTTTCAAATCTCTAAACCCCTTTTTTTCAATTGCTTGAATACAGTAAACATACACCTAATATAATTGGTTCATTGAACATAAATCACAGGTTCAAAAATCAAGTATTACCATTTTAATTCACACATTACATTTGATTTGATTGTCCTTTTATTTCATAGAATGTATCTAACTAACAATGAATAAAACTGCTCAAAATGATTACTGTTACATTACTCCTAATGCATAGCTTTATGAACACTGATAAACAATATTCCATGTTTAGATCATGACATTTCCAGGTTACTAAAGCGATTCAAAGACAACTGTGGAACATAAAATATTACATAGAGATAATGTAGTTCATCACCATCCCCTATCGTGGTGATGTGGTGAAAGGAATGGCCGTATTCCTTCTGAGAGTTTTCCATGGGCCTCCACTAAGAGGTGTAGGGTCGTGGTGGAGAACAAGCTTTTGTATATTACAGTAAGACAGTCAGTTGAGGAAGATGTTTTTGTTTTAATTTTTTGGTTTGATCTAACTTTGTGGTTTTATTTCATTCAGTAAATAGATTTTGACTCTAACTTTATTCAATGATTCCACTGTTTCACTCCTCTACTCCTTTTACAGAAAAGCATTTTGAACCACATTGAAACATGTATCAAGTATTTTATACTATCACTATCACTGAGTTCCCCATCTCCGACCACAAAACTGTGCTCTTTGAAGTGTGTGCCCTCATCACCAAAACAAAAGATGAACAGACCGTCACTTTTAGAAACATCAAACAAATCAACCCATCTGATCTTGGCATCCTGATGAACTCTTACCCCAGTCCTGCACTTTCCTCCTACTCAGATTACTTAGTTAGTTATTACAATGTTTGCCTCTCCTCTGCCCTCGACTCCCTTGCCCCATTGAAAACACACATTGTCTCCTTTGCCCAAACAGCTCCATGTTACACCCCTGCCCCTGTGAGCTCAAAACCATTGGGCACCGTCTCGAGCGGCTGTGTAAAAGGACTGGACTCTCAGTGCACACCCAACTTTACTCGGACCACCTACATAACTACAAATTAAAACTCTGTGCCGCTAAATCCTTCTACTTTGCAAACATCATCTCTGCAGGGAAAGGTAACACCAGAGCCCTCTTCTCTACAGTCAGCCACCTAGCACCCTCCCTACTAATATCTCCAATGAAAACTGCACTGCCTTCCTGAACTTTCTTTCCACCAAAATCAACACCATCCACTTACAGGTGGCCTCATCTGCCACCCCATCAGAAGAACTAGCCTGGACGGTCCCACCAGCTCTGTCATTCGCCAGCTCCCTGTCTGACTTTACCCCAGCATCCGTGTTCTTTATCTCTGAGCTCATCCTCAAGTCTAAGTCCACTACCTGTCAGCTTGATCCTCACACACAAGCCTCATCTAAGCCTGTTTGAGAGCAATCTCCCCTTTAACTGTACCCCCCACTCTCAAACTAGAAAAAATTTCACCCATCCTTAAAAAACCTGGTGCTGATCCTGAGGACCTCAACAACTACAGGCCCATTTCTAATCTCCCTTTCGTTTCCAAGGTGCTTGAGAGGGTGGTTGCTGCTCAACTTCAGTCCCACCTTGACTCCAATAACCTTCACAAACCACTTCAATCTGGTCTCCATCCGAAACACAGCACCGAAACAGCCCTGGTTAAAATCACCGAACTCCTCCGTGCAGCTGACTCAGGACTACCGATCATCCTCATCCTCCTTGACCTTACTGCCGCCTTCAACACACAGACAGATCCGAAGCCACTGTCCAAAGCCACTGTCCCTAAGATCATGATTGATGGCTTCCCTGTACACACCTCCTCCAAAGTCAAGAGCCTCGGAGTTATGCTCGACAACACTCTTTCATTTGCCCCTCACATCAACTCCATAACTCAGACCACATTCTTTCACCTCCGCAACATTTCCAGACTTCGCCGTCTCAATCAACTGCTGAAGTCTTGGTCCACGCATTTGTATGATCACATTTCAATATACACAGGATAGGATGTTATAATATCCATTATGCCATACTCCAAGATGAGCACTTCAAAAGCCAATATTTTAGAATGGACTTGGGTTGAGAGCAGATATGTCATTGGGGTTTTCAAGTGGGCACCTACCATCCCAGATGTTTCATTCATTTGAGCCCACGACAACTCCAGAAGGCTTAACGGTGAGCAATGACGTCTCAGAGCCACCCCCGTCTATATCCGCTCTCGGCACGGCCAGATATTAAGAAAAAGAAAAAGAAAAAAAACTGTTGTTTATAAACCGAGAGATATCCCTATACCTATCCCTATTACCTATTCCTGCAGGCACTTTCTGCCAACTCTGCAGGGATACCACCTGAAAAGCAGATAATCTTTCCCTACTCTCCTGCAGGCTTGAAAATGACGCTCTGCAGGAAAGACTTACCATTTATACCTTTGTCCTGAGATTAAACCACTTTTTATAGTTTTTCAACATGATGTTCTTTACTTTTGTGCCCATATAGGATCCTTCCTATCCTTCTGATCCTTCCACATTTATAATTGCAATGCTGTTCTTTCAGGCCTCCCCACCAAACTGCTAAACCGGTTACAAATTATTCAAAATTCGGCTGCTCGTATCCTCACCCACACGAAGTCCAAGGTCACATGATGTTGATGCTATGCATTGAGCTTATAAATCAAATAAAAGGTGTGCCTGATGTGGGACAACCCAGTGAGTACTCTGGTAAAGATTTTGGACCTCTCGGTCACATGACCTCAAAGCTATTAAATTTCAAATGTTATTTGAAACTAACTATATAGTTAGTGTATATATAACTATAACTAATGTCAATATTATAACTAATATTATAAAATATGTAAAATACTTTATAAATAAAAGAAAAGGTGTGCCTGATGTATTCTGTTATAGGTTTTAGGCCTATATATCACATGTCCTTGCAGTTTTTTAAATTCAAATGTTATTTCTATTGAAAATATTACATTATAATAAAATATTAAAAACACTTCCTAAATAAAGTAAGTGGTGTGTGTCACTTGCAATATAACGCTGTATAGTTAAATTTTTCATATTGTCTTTAAATCTGCTTAAGATGCTATTGAAAAAAACTCCAAACAGTCATTTATTAACAGTCCCTAAAGATCTTGTCTTAGCCTGATGGTTCATGTATGTCGAATGTCCAACGTGAAACCAACTTTACCACGGTACTACAACGGCATAAGCACCTCAAGACGAAGGAAAATTCTATTTATTTGATAGTTACATGGCTATGAACCCCACCTACATTTTATCGTACCTGTTAGCATGGAAACGCAAAGCAGATCTAGGGTGAGGTATTGGTTGCAATGGTTTGATACCGGCTACTGTGCTGAAAGTGTTGGGTGGAAATGCGCCATAACCAGTGGCGCATTAATCTACAAGCAGGCCCCAGGGCTGCAGTAGCTTTCAGGGCACCCCCCCCCCCTCCCCCCTGAAGGATAATGGCATCATAAATGTACAATGGACAGCCAGCGCAAAACAAGCTTGCAAAAACTGGCCTCTTACCTTTAGCAGTTGTTTTCTCCTTGATTTTCGAGCAGAGAAGCCCTTGATTATATTGGTAAAATACAGTTTGTGTAAAATGTCACTTTCAATGGACATAAGGGTAAGGTGATTTACTCTCTGTTGGTGCATGGTAGATCGCAGTCTACTCTTAACCGAGGCAAGCTTTGAAAAAGACCGCTCTCCACTTGTGTTGGTCACTGGTAACTTCAGGAATATCCTTGGTGCAATTTCATTGGGAAACACAGACTATATGTTCATTCCACTTCATAGTTGCATCACTGGCAGATGTGCTCCCCTCATTCACAATTAAGACCCTGAACTGGACCACTTCCTCCACAAACTCACAGTCCAAATCCCTGAATACTGCTGTTGCAGACAGGATGCCGATTTGCGGAGGTCTTCCAAAGAAATAGAGGGGAGAATGTTCAGAAATCCTAAAGTGTCCCTAACGTGCTTATAGGAGTGGTATCTCCTGTCCAGTTCAGCCAGTAGCCTATTGATAACAACTAAAAAGACTTCATAGTTGCAGAAAATGTCTCCCGGCCTAACATCGCGTGTTCTGGTTCTAAGGATTTGTCAAATTGTCTTTTACGCTTTTTGTGGCGTTGTGTATCTGCTTTGAAAGTTGAGACATAGTTGCAGACATATTTTTGTCAGCTGTCTCAAACCTTCCAAATGTGTTGCGTAGGCCTGCCACAGAGGCTCGCAACGAGTTCACCAACTCTACAGCGTTGCACATGTCAAGTTTAACTGCTTGCAGTGCAGTGCTTGTTTTCTGAAACCTCAAATGAATGCTGTTCCACATATTGCAAAGGAAGGCTATCTCCAGCTTATTCATCTTCTTATTTAGTGCCCTGGCCTCCTCACAAGATGTTGCGTTTTGGTTAGGGTTCTCAGCTATTTTCTTTAGCGACTGCTGGATACTTGCGTAGTTCAAGCAAAGGGCAGAGGTAGCATCTCGTATCCGAAAGTGTTTTAAATGTATCCATGCGTTGGTTGTCATTAGGCTGCAGCCCTGCAGTGAGTGTCTGCCAATGTGAAGTGGATTTGAAACAGAAATCAAAAAGCGACTGGACAAAAGAAAAACACTCCACTGTTTCCTGGCAGCAGTTAACACTGTTTATGCCTATCACTAAGATAAGGGTGTGAGCCACCCACTTTGCCAACTGGTTTCTCCCTTTGACACGGGACTGCAGGCCTTTATAGACCCCCGACATGTTACTCTCATTGTCATAGTATTTCCCTCGACAGTTATTTATATCTATGTTCATCTCGTCTAAAACACTTAGAACGGAATTACATAAGGCCTCGCCTGTATGGCAGACATTTCAGAAAACGCTCCTCAACGCAACCTTCTGGAGATACATACCACATAATGAAGGTTAGTTGGTCCACATGCATCACATCAGGCGTAGAATCGACACTGATGGAGAAGTATTTTGCTATATTTACATGGCTAACTGTCAGCAAGCACCTTCTGTCCCATAATATCCACAAATGCCTTGCAGATGGTGTTTTAAGATGAGGTTCCTTTGCTTGCATTTCGCCTGCCTGCATTGCGATATTTTTCAACATGGGCTTTTAAGAAAGGGTCAAACTGGCTTATTAGCTCCAAGATACCCAGATAATTACCTTTGTCAGGTTGGCAAAATTTCCCACTATGACCCTTAAGCGACAGTCCACGTTCTGCCAAAGGTCTGACAACGGCTAGTACTCTGCAAAATTTGAGTCCAGTACTCACACTCATCATCAAATTGCTTTTTTAGCTCTGAGTCTATTGCACCACGATTAGCGGTAGTCTGATGAATGTATGCCAACAGTGCTTGCCTGTGAGTTACAGAGCTTTCGTGGTCAGCTATATGGTTATCTGCTTGTTTCCAATCACTATACCCCGTACAGAATGGATACATTTTAAATCCCAAATAGCTTACACGCAAAACAAAATACACTATGTGCAGACGAAGAGTAACACAGCCACTCTCTGGGCAGATATTCTCCATTGCTTAATTTGCGATTGAAGTGGGATTTAGAGATGAATCGCTCTGAGGCAGAAACGTCCGCTTCTCTGTTGGCATGATGTTGGTCCCATTTTGGCCCAGTATGCCAGCACAGCGGCATCAATCTTATTTCCCCAATGAGCTGGGTCTGTGCTGTAAGTATCGTCCATGCTAACACCAATAAAAACGCCAACATGGGTAGAAGCAGTGGGGGCAGTTTGAGATTCCAATTCCCCCAGCGGCCGTGTAGTTCCCATGGTCATAGTAGGTGCGAGGTCATCGCTTACGGTAGGTCTAGACCCTGGCCCAGTAGCAGATGTAGCATCAGTTGGCAGAGCCTGATTTGTCGCATCATCAATAATTGGAGTTTGCTCGCACTTAGTGTCTTTTTCGCAGCTGAAGATGCTGGTAGTAACATTAACAGTTGCATTGGCTAGGTCTGGTTGTGGCTCACTCTCGTTTTGTTGTTTTTCTTTCGTGTTTAACTTCTCTCTGCTTTTTGCTGGCACTGGTTTGAAAAAGCCAGTGACCTTTGGAATTTTTTTCAACTAATTTCGGCTTTCTTTTTATTTCTGTGCTTCTCTTTTTTGTGCCCCGCTTTCAAACTTTTTGCTTCCATTTTGGCGCTGTTTTCTTAAACAAAATCACAACAGACACATAGCCGCCACACCCCCCTTTATGAACATGTACAGAGATATAACCAGACAGAGGTATAACCAATCAGCAATGATATTACAGGTAATTGAGTCAACAAATAACAAATCACAAGATGTAATTTAACATATGATTTTATGTGTTATTTCTGGCCAATGAAAGGCCACCTGTCAGTCAGGGCCCTGAGGCTTCAGCCCATCCAAGCCTGTGCGTTAAAGCGCGCCTGGCCATAACTATACCGATACGTTAACGACCTGACCCGTTACCTGCTGCTTGGTGGAAATGAACCATAAAAAGATTTGTTCAAAAATATTTGTTTGTTCACTAGTATCGGGTTTAGATGATTTTGTCTAGTTCAAAAATAGCCTACCTAGTTATTTCACCTAGGGCTAGATTAGGATTTGGTTTTCCCCTCAAAGTGACATTTCGTATATGTCAATGTCTTTGCGATATGACTGTGTTTGAGATTGCTGCAGTTTGATGCATGAGAATGGATGGGATACCACTACAGATTCTTATAAATTAAGGGAAATAGCTGTGAGGGGGTCTCCAGAACAGCATGACGAAGACAGCGGAATTGTTTAAATTGGATATCGGAATTGGTTTTAATAATAAGGATGTGGTTTTAAAAACACAATTATAATAACAATCTGTAAAGGCTACAGAGCTCAAACACAGTTGGATCACAAGGTTATTGCCTTACATAGCCTACACGCTAAGTGGCCAAATTTTTTACTTTAATCTTGAAATTTAATGTTGCAATTATTCTGGAAATTTAATGTCACCATTCTACATTACATTTGGAATTCTTTCTTGGACTATAATGTTGCCATTATTCACAAAATGTCTTTTGATCTGAATGCTCTGTCATACAGACAAGAGGTTTTGGCACAAATCTGAGCCCATATTAGTAGACTATGCCATAACAAAACGTACATGCATTTTGTCATTATAACCTATGCTCAGCTGATTACAAATTGTGAATTTACTTGACTTTGTCTTAAACAAAAGCTATTAGCTAGAATATTTGTGCAAGGTGTATATTTGACTTTAAGCAGATATGTCTCTAATGTTAGCTGTACCAGTGAAGTTTACAGCTTTATTTGAAGCGGAAAGGATCAAGTCAATTGAAACAGGCAGTCCTTTTGAGCTGCACTCTGAGGTTGCTCACCCAGTTGCATCTGTCTACTGGTGCAAAGATGGGGAGAGTATCCTTCCTGCACATGGATTGGATATCCATTCTGATGACACTTTGAGGAGGCTTTTTGTCCAATCTGCAAAGCTGTTGCACTCAGGGCTGTACAGATGTGAGACCTATGATGACTCAGTCCAGTTCACTGTCAAAACCAAAGGTGATTTGTAGCTTCTCGATTTAATCCTAAAAAGTGTTACCTCTAGATTTCTTTGAGGGCTAGATAAAACAAAGTTGTATGGCATTGTGTCACAAAGTGGCATTTTTGTGGAATATTTGAAGAAACTCAAAATATTGCATTCTGATGCGAAACAAAATTGTTCAGAAAGTATTTTGTCCTCTACATTGTTGTAATTCTTGGCTTTAGCCCTTTAAAACATGTCTGAGCAATTACAGATTAGTCAATTTGGGAAATCTGTACTTATAGCACACTTTTTTTTTGCCACTTTGAAGTCCACAATTATTTTATAAATACTGATCTTTAGCTCCACTGGTGCCTTTGTCACCCTCGCCGGAGACTGAGTCAACCTACCTGAGAGAACTAGCCTGTGAGATCTCAGACCCTATGGTCCAGGTACCATGGCAGAAGGACAAACCCGTCTCTAACAGGGGGTTTGAAATTGAAGGAATCAAGCATACCCTTGTTATCGAGCCTGCTCACCCTTTCAACTCTGGGGCATATTATTATGCAACAGCAGATGATCTGGCCAAGTTAATTGTGAAAAGCAAAGGTGATTTTTGTTAAATGTTTGTTTTTTCCTTTTCATTTGTCACTAACTATCTTTCTCTTGCTTTTGTATGGTCCTCTCACTTCTCTAGATTATTCTCTTTTTTTAAATCACCTCTTTCAAGCAAATATAAAGGCATTCAGAATAATTTACACTTCACTATTACCCTCATTATTATCTATAGCTCCACTCTGTAAATATCTGGTTGGTTCAGAATTTGGGAAATACAAATCCATAGGAGCAGGTGGCCCAATTGTTCAGCAGTTCGAGATCTCAGATCCCATTGCCAAGGCTTGCTGGTACAAAGATGGAACACAGATCTACCCAGAGCGTGGAAATAGCACAGACCCGGGCAACAGCATAAAGACTTTATTCCAGGAATCAGATGCCTTATCTACTGGGGGAAGGTTAAGCTGCAAAAGATCTGGTGACAGCCAATTTAACGCGGACAACAAAGGTGGTCTTCCATTTATACCTGTACCTACTTAATTAAACAGAAACAGAAGAATTTAGCTAAATGCTTCAAGATATCATCCATCTCATTGTTTTCTCTGTGGCTTTGTCCAAACAGTAGAGCTGTGTCACTCTGGACATGAGAGTGATGAGATTTCTGATGAGTCTGCCAAATACACTGTGGACATCAAAGGTGATAAACTGCTATTTCAACAATTAGCACCCTCCATTTTAACCCCAGCCTATACATGCCATTAACAATGGTGGTACATATTGTTGTTGTGGGTCAAATATCCTATCAATATAAAACAAATGTTCTGAATTGCTCACAAGTCATCTTATGCATTCCTGATCTCATTCCATTTCCTACAGCTGTGTTTTGCTTCTAATAAACATCTGGTTATCTTGTAAGGGGCTGCTCTTAACACTAACATACATGATTTGTGTGTGATCTTGTAATTCTTCATTCTTAACCGAACCAACCTGCGATCCTTGTAACAGCAAATGGAAAGCTTGATTCCAGTTCATCGTCAGATCATCTCTTTTCCTGACTTTAAGTTCTTCATGTTGCAATTAAAACAAACTCTTATCAAACTGTTCAAATGAATGAATGTATGAGTGAAATGGAATATGGATTGAGTTCACAAATATGTTATTACAATATGTATATTCTACAGAATTATGGGTTTAATATGCCTCATACTCAGACCAGCTGGTCGATTCTCTTAATGTTTGTCCTTGCAATTGATGCTCACTTGATGTTGTGCATGGCAGTTTATGAGGAATTAAGCAACAATTGAAAACATTTCTCTATCTACACTACAATGCTTATAGCTACCGCCCCAAGGCTTTTGTCTGGCCAAGAGCACAGCGAGTCTATTGAAGAGGTCTGCCCAACTGAAGATTACTGCATGCTCTCAGACCCAACTGTTCCAGTTGTCCGCTCCAGGACAGGAGAACCTGCCCAAATATATGAACTACATGCTATACCTTCGCCAACCTTCATATCGACGGATGGCCATAACCCCTCAAAAACTATAATGGTCCAATCACAAGAACTACTTGCGTTCGAACAGGAAGTAACTATTCAGTCTCAAGAGTTGCATCATTCGATACAACCAGCCATAACTAATTCACAACGGCTCTATAACTCCCTACAAACTCCAACAATCCAACTGGATAGGTTTTGTGACTCCCTTCTGGAAGCCTCCTTTCAGTCCAATGATCACAACTCCTTACAGCCAGCAACTATCCAATCAAAAGTGCTCTTTAAGTCCAAGGAGCCTTATCACACCATGGAAACAGCAATTATCCAATCATCTGGGGTTCACCACACCATAGAGACACCGGATTTTCAACAAGATGCTCTCTATTGCGGGATGGTCGATTCTGGAACAAAGGATATATATAACTCTGTGCAGGGAGTGGGGTTTCAACCTCTAAAACTTGACAAGCAACCACCTTCCATCAAATCAGAGGAGCTGGATTTATCAAGAGCATGCTGCGGTCGCTTGGAAGGGGATGCAAACACATTTAAGGTGGATGTCAAAGGTGATTTAAGTAGAAAATAGATGGGCATAATGATGACATGCAAAATCAAGAGATTGTTTTTACAATTCTTGACATTTTAACAATTTTATTTAGTACTAAACAAAGAAAATTTAGTTAAGTACTGAAATTTTGAAAATAGTCAATGTGATCATTAAAACTTGGCTTGTTGTAACAGTTAAACAAATATTTTCTATGTTTTTATGTCAGAAGGGAAATCAAAATAACAAAAAAACAAACATTGTATTCAAATCTAACAAAAATACATCTTATTCTAAGACAAATTGTATACGTAGTAAGATATAACATATAAATACGCCTAATTAGTTATCTTGCCTGTTCATTTGACTCTTATTCGGTATTGGCACGTCTAATCTATCATATATCTTCTTAACTTACTGGACAAATCATTTCTGTTTTGGCCAATAGTTCTGAACAATGATACAATTGTTTTCTTTTAATATGAATTCACACATCCCTCAGCTCCTCCTGTGAGAATTACAAAACCATGTGAAGCAGAGTGGAGCAGGTCCGTCAAAGCTAGCTGCCCCATTGTGCTGCAATGTGAGATATCGGATCCTAATGCTCAAGTGACCTGGTACAAAGATGGAATTGAGCTGCATGAACAGGAGGGGCAAAGCATGCAATCAAAGGACTCTATTGCAACATTATTTGTCCAATCAGCAATGCTGTCTCATGCTGGGGTTTACAGCTGCAAGACAACCGATGATGAGATGCAGTTTCATGTGGATGTCAAAGGTGACACGACCTAATTTCCTTCAAATCAAAGCTATCAGTTCTTGTTGCATTTCTCTTGATATTATCTGCTGACCATAAGTGCAGGAAATTTGGAAGTAATAATTATACATTTAATCTAATGTAAATTTAATACTGCACCTTTCTATTCATTAACATAGTGCTCAAATCTCCAATTTACAGCGCCCCTAAAGGGCCATGATTTTTTTTTTTTAAAAGATTAATGTTTTGTATTCCCTCGCAATACTTTCACTTTTGCGCTCCCAAGCAATACATATTAATGCTCCTATCAGTGCCCTGACACAACCACTGCCAATAGAACTGGAGTCAGTTAGTCTGTCTGATCAGTGTGCGCAAAGGTCTGTTGCGATATGTTGGGTGAGCAAGTCTGGCGCAAATTGGCTGCCGTGGTATCACCCAGACTGATTGTTGTGAGTGATAGCTGTCTGTCCGTTCGTGGTGTGTACATAATTGGCTTCCAATTTGTAAAGCGCTTTCAGTCCTGAGAAAAGCGCTAAAAACTAAATGCAATGAATTATTATTATTATTATTATTATTATTATTATTATTATTATTATTATTATTATTATTATTGCTTTTCCTTGCAATACTTTTACATTCTCACACAATGTATTTGCTTTCCCTAGCAAAACTATTGTGTTCCCTCGCAAAAGTATTGTAGTTAATATGAGAGAGGACACAAAGAGATCAGGTTTAATACTTATATTACGTAAACAGATATTTACCAAGAGGTGTAGCTCATTAAGCATTTTTGTTAATATATTATGATTTTCCCATTTGTTATTTTTCTAGTAGGCCTACAGTCACATTATATAAGCAATTTTACTGGACCTAATCTTTTAGATTGTCAAAAACAAAATTTTTAACATATACTACCATGTTAGCCAATGACAAGCCTCTATAGTTTTACTTTATTTGTTGTCATATTGTCTCATATGGTTGTGCCATTACTCCTCAAAATGTATGTGCAATGTATACCTTGATCCCTAAAACTAATTGAATGTGGAAATACACATAAGGCCCAAAAGGCCTAATAGAAACACACCAACATTTATTTCAAGCAAAAAGTATCATGCCAATTCAGATATGGCCAATTGTCGTTTACTCTCAAACACCGTTAGAATAGAAAGATCTGCAGTGGCTTTTTTTTTTTAAAGGGCAATGCGAAGGAAAGGACATTGTGACGAGACTGACGAGTCGATAAAAGCAGACCAGAGATCAAATTCAGACCTATTTAACAAGACAATAAATAGCCTGTCACTCTAAATGTATAATGACCACATAATAATAATTCGTTTGATTTAGCGCTTTTCACAAATTAGTTGCCAATTAAGTAAGCAATTTACACCAGACTTGCTCATACATTGGTCACACAGACCAACTGCAGTTGAAATGGCAGTGACTGGTCAGGGAATTGATAGGAGTATGGAGCATATTTTTTGATGATGGGAGGAAACCGGAGCACCCGGTGGAAACCCACACAAATATGCAAACTCCACACTGAAAGGCCCTTGTGTCAGGGTGGGGTTAAAACCAAGGACATTCTTGTTGTGAAGCAACAGTGCTAACGTGCTAACCGCTGAGCCACCATGCTACCCACGTAATGAACTGGTAGTAAAAACTACAATAGTTACAATTGTTATTCCTGTTAGGTGCTAATGTGCTAACCGCTGAGCCACCATGCTGCCCACATAATGAACTGGTAGGTAAAACCCCAATAGTTTTGCAAGGAAGTGCAATTTGTATTGTGAGGGAACGCAAAACATTCTTTTCTACTTCATGGCCCTTCATGGGCTCCATACAAATTGGTGCAAAGGTGCAAAAATATTAGATTTACATGATTATTCATGCATCTATTTAGAGTAGACTTTTTAAAAGATTAACCCCAATAAATGAACATAAAGCAAAAATATCAGGCATGTTTTTTTCATGAGTTCACCTTCCTAAAGACAAGTCAATGGTCAATTTTCAAAAACAAGAAGCAGTAAAGAGAGTTTAAAGGGCCCTTATGTAGAACAAAGGTAAAGGAATATATAAAGGAATGTTATTTCCATGTAGTATTATATTGTGATCTAGTAAAAATTTTGTTTAACATAAGTTCTGGCAGGGCGTACTTGTCTGAACAACATATAACATCAGCTATGTGTCAGTAGGCCTCCCAGCCCTGAAGGCATTAACCAGGTCTTCGCTTTTTAATACGCTGGTCCATTTTAACATGCTAATGCATACACAGCGGGACCGGTGCTTGAGCTGAGATGTTAATAAGCTACATCCTCCAAACTAACCTCTTTCTGTAGGTTAAGCCAGTTATAACCCAACCTCAAGTATAAGTAACGCTAGTCCATGTTAATATCTAATTATACATGGGCGGAGAGCATCCAAGGGAGCAGAGCCTGTAAACACCAACTGAAAATTGTATTTCCTCATTGCAGTAAATGGTTAAATCTTCAGACGTGTACGCGCTTGACTGAAAAGGGTTTAGAAAAATCAGTAGTAGATACTTATTGTATGCTTGATTCAATAACCAATATTTTTTCAACTTTGATCCTGTAGCTCAACCTCTGACGTTTACAGCAATATCTGATGCTGACAGGAAAAAGATCATCATGGCAGGCTGCCCCATTCAACTGCATTGTCAGCTGTCAGACCCCACTGCCATGGTCTCCTGGTCAAAGGATGGAGAAAATCTCCCATCTCAGTGTGGAGTAGACCTCCAATCAGATGGAACTATGAGAAATTTAGTTATCCAATCAGCGGAACTCTCTAACACTGGAATTTATCGTTGTGAGACAAAGGATGATGGTATCCAATTCAGTGTGGAAGTGAAAGGTGATGAACCGGCAATGTGTAGCTTTTTATATATCCTGCATCGGTATCTAACTTAGATGGCTGCTGATGTTTTTATGGGCCTAAGTATCTAACAGACAACAGCTTGCCAGAGCTGAAATATGTTCTTGTAGAATTTTCTACAAAATAACAAAAATTATAAAAAAAAACAGCAACTGTTTTTTGCAAACACTTGTTAAACCAGTCAAATTTCAATTAACAGCTGAAACTTTAAAAACATCTTACATTTTCTTAATGTCCTAGTTCTGAGCATAGTACAAAGGTTTAGGTTCTTTATGTGAAACCGAAGGCCTAAACCACGAAGCAGGGGTTTAGGGGTTAGCGAGACAACTTCAGGTTTAACTCTGGGTTATCTGTACCACGAAGGGTGGTCACTTTTTAACGGTAAGGTAGGTCGCCATGGTAACTATTGCTGTACGCCTAATTTGCTCCAGAACAGGTTATATTTGAGATAACAGATCAACACGTCTAAAAACACCGCCTTTTGACCAATGAGTACTTTTTGAAAATGGAATCAACATTACTAGAAAATCCCTTGGACCTCCCTGTGCAGTAGAGAGAGGGCCTCGGGAGATAATTATAGAGACTGACAAAGTTGCGCAATTCGCAAGGTGGTTTATTGTTATTCCTGTTTGTTGCAGGAAATTTCAATGCCATTTCATTGTTCTATAGGCCTTTGTATACCGGTATCATCATAAAACAGAGACCGATTAAAGCATTTTTACTTTTTGATCTTATATGATTTGCAAATAAGTCTACTTACCGGTTTGAATTCTTTATTTTTATATTTGTTCTTTATTTGCTCCCACGGCCATTTAACACTGCTGGGGTGATATCGATAAGCCTGTTCATTTACACATTAACAAAATCGCAAACTCTTGGGCCAGATTTCCATCAGCAGCAACTGTGTTCCTTTTAGCCTGAATTTTCTTTTTAAATTCCTCAGATTCGTTCAATATTATAGCTGGCTCCTCCTGCTTAAAGTAGGAGTAGGATTGGTCATATGGTGCAAAAACCGGCCCTTTATTGTGACCAAGCTCATAGCTAGATTGGGGGAGTCTGGGTTGATCTACAAAGTTGATGACCACTTATGCGTGATCGCTGTTGTTAGTGAAACCAGATAACGAAAAGATATCCTGGGTATATTGAACTTGATTCATAGTACAGGCCTCAGGTGTGCAGTTGTCCTTGCACACTTAATGCATTCCAACTCCCTTTTGAAATATGTTAGGTTATTTCTGAACAAATTTACAATACTTTTTTTGAGGGCAGAAATTGCTTACGGGGCAAGTTTAATCACAACAGCCCAAAAAGTAAACCTACCTAGTCTCTAATTCCTCCTATCCCTCACCTAAGACCCTCCCTTCAAATGGTGTTTACACATGCCTGTGCACTAAAGTAACATAAGATTAATGCTTCGATACAGCCGTGCTTTTAACCAGGATTGTGCACGCGACATGATTAACATGCAGGTAGCCATGCCTCCTTGCAACAACTGTCCTGTTTGGTTAGTACTTGCTGCGCTTCCAAAGATTTTTTTAGAGGCTGAATACCGGGCCTAGGGCACTAATATAGGGCGTATCTTCTCTCAGAGCATTGAATTTATTGATATCTACCAGGAGTTAAGTATTTTTGCTAGAAAATTAAATTTACTTAATTTAGCAAGTTATTCAGAATATAATTTCTATATAATCATCCTTATAGTTTTTAATTAATGTCAGTGTGTGAGGGTTGTGATGGCATCGGTACAGTAGAAGTCACTGCAGGATCATGGTGGGGAGATATTCCTCGAACAGATCACAGGTTTGCAACAGGTGGATTCAATCTGATGATTAGTAAGAGGAATGTTATGTATGGGTGTCGGTATATTGAAGTGAAAGGGCTGGATCCGAAACAAGAGAAGGGTGAGAACACGGAAACAGCAACAATGACAACTACGACAATGGCAAGGAGCCCAGCCCCGCTGTTGCCTGCATGTGTGTGGGGGGGAAAGCAAGGAATTAAAGGGTTCATCTCGACTGTGTCAGGCTGTGACAGAAAGTGGGCTATGTCAGGCTGTGACAGACTGTGTGCTCTGTCAGGCTGTGACAGACTGTGTGCTCTGTCAGGCTGTGACAGACTGTGTGCTATGTCAGGCTGTGACAGACTGTGCTACAGTTTGTCAGGCTGTGACAGACTTTGTGCTATGTCAGGCTATGACTGGCTGTGTGCAGGAACAGGTTGTATAAAGTGAGTAGTGACACTCAGAGACAAGAAGATGACTTACAATTATAGGTACCGTGAAGCCGTCGGAAAGAGGTATTTCAGGCGGCTCATTATACCCCAATGGCAGGCCATTTAGGATTAGCTGAAAGACTAGATTGGATAATGTCAGGATTCGGGCGGAGGTGCGTGAGTGGTGGTATCAGAGGGAGATGAGTTCGGACTGGAAGTCCCAACTTCTAAAGCTAGTGCTCCGGCTCAATTTGATAGCAGTCAGCAAGCGGATGTCACCAGATTACAACAGCAATTCGCTGATTGTTCTCACCCCTGCCTGGGTGCACCAAACTCATAGAACACCACATACATATTGAGGCAGGGCTAATGATCCATGGTGTCCCACTAGATTACCCGCTCACAACAGATACATTGTGATACGAGAGCCCAAGGCTATGCTAGAGTTTGCTATAGTTGAGGAGTCTCATAGTGATCGGAATAGTCCATTGTGTTGGTGGTGAAGCGGGATGGGTCTATCCGGTTCTGTGTGTGGGGGAATAGGTCACCGGCCAGCGATTGTCCCCTGGCCTGTGGCTGGGGGGGGTGAGGGTGCACTGTGAGTGTTGTGATGGCATCTGTCCAGTAGAGGGCACTGTAGGATCATGGTGGGGAGTCATTCCTCTGACTGATCGCAGGCTTGCAAAAGGTGGGTTCAATCTAATGATTAGTTGGTGGAAAGTTATTTGTGGAACTCAATATGGACCTAGAACTTCAGACGGTGCTTTTCAAGTACTTTGATTAGCTGGATTCTTAAACTCCCTTATATTTAGTACTATTTAATTTCTCAACCAGGTTTGGTCTGTTGTTTCACGTTTTCCTGTCTTTTTTCAACTGTCCTGTGTAAATTGTTTTCTCTTTTTTACATCTTTGGAAATTCTTTTATTCTTATGGGCAGTTAATGTTTTACCCTTGAATTAATATCTTTTCACAACTTAATAACTTAGATTTTTGGGCAAAAACTTCCTGCTGTTTTTCTTTGAATTGACTAGCTAGCAAGCTGGCTAACGTTAATCTCTTCTACTGCACTCCCGGGCATGACCTAGTTAGATGCAAAGTGCATTGTTTGGAGTGCACTGTTGGTGAGGGGCACACGTCAGGGAAGGCCTAGGCACCTGCCCAAAGACGTTTCGCCACCAAACAAGTTGGCATGACCTCCGCTGGAGCTTAAATAAGTGGGCTGAAAAGTATCCCTCCTCCTCCGCTTCTCCGCGAGCGTCACCTGCTGCCACTTCTCCAGAGCAGCCCAAAACCCAAAAGGGACTCCATCAATAACATCGCTTGACAGATATGCATCGCGAGCTGAGCCCCTCTGTGGGATTTGTGTAGGACGGACTGTAATGGGCATGTAATGGGATCGTAACACACTTGTATTATTTTAAATCTTTTCTTTATTTTGTTGTCTAATTTAATTTTGTATTACATGCCTCGTGAACAGGGCACTGCTGCCAAAGACACACTTTCAGTAAGTCGACCCTGTATAAAATAAACAAATAAATTACAGACTCTTAGAGAAAAAACTCCATGCAGGCTGCCCTATTGCTCTCCGATGTGAGCTCTAAGACATTACTGTCCTGGTTCACTGGTACAAAGATGGTTCAAAGCTTTCACCTCAAAGTGTGTCACGAAAGTGACCGGAACAGAGCGACAGAAAACAGCACTCGAAAACAAGAATGTAGATGATCAAAAAGAAGTTTTACTAGGCAGTATATACATGGTAGCAAACGCAATAATCCCGCAACCAGTGACAAGGCAGTGAAACTATTTATAGACAGAAAACCCCCAGGTGAAAACAATGAACGTAATTAGGAGAGTCCAGGCGCCATCTAGTGGCGAAAGTCCAGTACGCCGCCAGGAGTGACAGTACCCCCTCCCTCAGGACCGGCTCCTGACGGGACCAAAAGGCTTGGATGGATAACGCTCATGGAAGTCCCGACTGAGAGAGGGATCCAGAATGTCCCTAGCGGGGACCCAGCTGCGCTCCTCCGGGCCGTACCCCTCCCAATCCACCAGGAACTGGACACCCCTTCCCCGCCGACGGGAGTCGACGAGGCGGCGAACGGTATAGGCCGGCAGCCCGTCGATGACCTGTGGCGCTGGAGGAGAAGGAGCCGGAGGCTGAAGGGGACTGATCAGGACAGGTTTCAGCCGGGAAACATGGAACGTTGGGTGAACTCTCATGCTGGATGGCAGCTGGAGGCGATAGGACACCGGCGTGATGCGGCGGATGATCTTGAAGGGTCCCACAAACCTCGGCGCCAATTTCCGGGATTCCACCCGAAGAGGCAGGTCCTTGGCGGACAACCAGACCCGCTGACCAGGACGCAGGGATGGCCAAGCTCGACGACGGCGGTTGGCCTGAAGACGGTGTCTCTCTCCCATCCGCACCAAAGCCCTCCGGGCCCTTCTCCATGCCCCTCGACACCTGCGGACATAGGTTTCTGCAGAAGGAACACCCACCTCTGCCTCCTGTTCCGGGAATAGGGGTGGAGCAAATCCAAACTGACACTCGAAGGGCGACATGCCAAGAGAGGAGTGAGCCAGAGTGTTGTGGGCATACTCCGCCCAGGGAAGGTGCTGACTCCAGGAAGAGGGATTGGCAGAGGCGAAGCACCGCAGAACCGTCTCCAGATCCTGGTTGGTCCTCTCGGTCTGGCCATTGGACTGGGGGTGGAAACCTGAGGAGAGACTAACAGAAGTACCCAGCAGAGAACAGAAGGCCTTCCAGAATCTGGACGTGAACTGCAGGCCCCGGTCGGAGACCACATCCGCCGGAATCCCATGGACCCCGATGATGTGTTGAACCAGGGCTTCCGCAGTCTCCGGGGCAGACGGCAGCCCGGCAAATGGAATGAACCGACAACCCTTAGAGAAGCGGTCCACCACCACCAAAACTACAGTCTGTCCCTGGGACGGCGGGAGCCCGGTGACGAAGTCCAAGGAAATGTGAGACCAGGGTCTGGAGGGAATGGGGAGAGGCTGAAGATAACCAGCCGGCTTGGCCCGAGAGGTCTTGTGTTGAGCACAAACCTGGGCAAGCAGAGACAAAGGACCTAACGTCCTGGCGAATGGTAGGCCACCAAAAGCGACGTTGCACAAACTCCAGTGTGCGAGCCACCCCCGGATGGCCCGCCAGGCGCGAGGTATGACCCCAAAGCAAGACCTTAGTGCGTACTTGTGTGGGGACGTACATACGGTTGGGCGGCCCGGTACCTGGGTCGGGTTCTCCCTGTAGGGCCTGGCACACCGCGTCCTCCACTTCCCATCGGACCGGAGCAACAATGATGGACTCGGGCAGGATAGGGTCAGGGGCAACAGGAACAGCAGGAGGATCGAATTGCCGAGAAAGAGCATCGGCCTTAGTGTTCTTAGTCCCAGGAATAAATGTCACCGTAAAATTAAACCGTGTAAAAAATAGAGCCCACCTGGCCTGCCGAGGACTCAGCCGCTTAGCCTCCTGGATATAGGCCAGGTTCTTGTGGTCGGTGAGCACCACGAATGGCTCGGCTGATGCCTCCAACCAATGACGCCATTCCCCTAGCGCCTCCTTAATGGCCAGCAGTTCCCGGTTTCCCACGTCGTAGTTCCTCTCAGCTGGTAGGAGCCGACGGGAGAAATAGGCACAGGGATGAACCAGCTGATCTGCAGGCAGGCGTTGGGACAGGACCGCGCCCACCCCAGCCTCTGACGCATCCACCTCCACAATAAACGGCAGCTTGGGGTCCGGCAGAGCCAGCACAGGGGCGGATGTAAAGCGCTGCTTAAGCTGCTGGAAGGCTACTCGGGCCTCGGAAGTGAAGACAAACCTTCCCCTCCCTCCCCGAGTGAGCTCCGTGAGAGGAGCGACCAAGGAGTTGAAACCGGAAATGAACCGCCGGTAGAAGTTGGCGAACCCGATGAACCTCTGGACCTCCTTCACCGAGGTGGGCTCGGGCCAGTCCTTGACCGCCTGTACCTTGCGGGTGTCCATCTCCAGGCTACCAGGTCTGATCACATACCCTAGAAATGACACGACAGAGGTATGAAAATGACACTTCTCCGCCTTGACGTACAGGTGGTTCTTCAGGAGCTGGGTCAGTACCCGCCTGACGTGACGCACATGTTCCTGGAGATTCCTGGAAAAGATCAGAATATCATCTAGATAGACGAAACAGAAAATTCCCAGGAACTCACGTAGGACATCATTTATGAGTTCTTGGAAGACCGCAGGGGCATTGGTAAGCCCAAACGGCATAACCAGATACTCGTAATGACCAGAGGGTGTGTTGAACGCCGTCTTCCATTCATCCCCCTCACGAATGCGCACCAGATGGTAGGCGCTGCGGAGATCCAGTGTGGTGAAAACAGAGGACTCCTGCAAACGTTCAAACGCCGTGTTCATGAGGGGGAGAGGGTACCGGTTCTTAACGGTGATGGCGTTAAGTCCCCGGTAATCAATGCAAGGACGGAGTCCGTCGTCCTTCTTCCCCACAAAGAAGAAACCAGCCCCAGCAGGGGAGGTCGAACGACGGATGGTCCCGGCGGAAAGACCCTCCCGGATATAGTCCTCCATGGCCTGGGTCTCGGCCCGGTTGAGGGAGTAGAGCCTACCGCGTGGGGGGCTGGTGCCTGGGAGGAGATCAATGGCACAGTCGTAGGAGCGGTGAGGAGGGAGTGTCTTGGCCAGGTCCTTGCTGAAGACGGGTGCGAGATCAGCATAGGCAGAGGGTACTGAAGATAGGTCGATGGGAAGAGAACAGTGAAGCCGGCGAGCCTGTAGGCACGTCTCTTGGCAGGAGACGCCCCATGATGTGACGGTGCCTGTTGGCCAGTCCACTGTGGGATTATGAAGATGCAACCAAGGATATCCCAGAACCACCGAGATGGCAGGAGAGGAGACTAGGAAAAGCTGAATGGTTTCTTGATGTATTCCGGACAGGGACAGAGTGAGAGGGACAGTGGTGTGGGTGATACGCCCCGAACCCAATGGACTGCCATCCAGGGCGGAGATGGTGCGGTTCTCTTCCAGAGGAATGAGGGGTATGTGGAGTCTCTTAGCTAGGGCTGAATCAATGAAATTACCGGCAGCACCAGAGTCAACCAAAGCAGAGGTAGAGTGACGATTCCCAGACCAGGACAGCTCAGCAGGGAGAAAACAGGAAGTCACATGACCCTGGGAGGACGCAAAAAACCCCGTTACCTTCCTCCCTGGGGTCAACGGGGATGGGCGTTTCCCGGGCGCTTGGGACAGCGAGAGATAAAGTGTCCCGACTCCCCACAGTAAAGGCAGCATCGAGAAACCATGCGTCTATTCCTCTCCTCTGTGGTGAGCCGTGCGCGCCCCAACTGCCTGGGCTCCTGAGCGTCTCCGGCCAGAGTGCTCCCCCAGCGACTCCCCCTCGTTGGTGTGCCAAAATAGCACATCGGTCCCTGAGACGCTCGCTTAGGCAGATGGCTAAATCGACCGCCTCAAAGGGTAGTAGGGGGTGGTTGGATGGCCATTTCCGCCTGCAGGTCCCCATTGAGTCCCTCCAGGAAGGCCGGTACCAGCGCCGTCTCGGACCATCCTGCCTCAATAGCCAGCGTGCGGTACTCTACTGCGTAGGCCGGGACTGAGCGTTGTCCCTGTTTAATACGCAACAGTCGTTTAGCGGCGTGTCTGCCCTTTATGGGATGGTCAAACATGTGTTTGAGCTCTCGAACGAACCCCGGGTAGTCAGTGCAAAGTGATGTCTGTTCCTCCCAAAGCGCCGAGCCCCAAGCCAGGGCATCACCAGACAAAAGGGAAATAGTAAAAGCGACCTTAGACTGGTCTGTAGTGAACACGGAAGACCGTTGGGCAAAGTGAAGAGAACACTGGGAGAGAAAGCCACGGCACTTCTCTGGGTGGCCGTCGTACCTCTCGGGGGGGGGAAGCCAGGATCCGTCGGTCCGAGGGAGGTGGACACTCGGAGCGGGAGCCGACGCACCAGAGGCAGGAGCACTGGCCATTGCTGATGACAGTTGTTGGCGAAGCAACGCAGTAACCGAACGTAATTCGCTGGCGGCTTCCTGAAGCGCCTTGTCATGCACACTAAGCCGCTCTTCGTGCTGCTCCAAAACTCGTGTTATCTGCGCCGGATCCATAGTATTCGTTTCGGCGGGATTATTCTGTCACGAAAGTGACCGGAACAGAGCGACAGAAAACAGCACTCGAAAACAAGAATGTAGATGATCAAAAAGAAGTTTTACTAGGCAGTATATACATGGTAGCAAACGCAATAATCCCGCAACCAGTGACAAGGCAGTGAAACTATTTATAGACAGAAAACCCCCAGGTGAAAACAATGAACGTAATTAGGAGAGTCCAGGCGCCATCTAGTGGCGAAAGTCCAGTACGCCGCCAGGAGTGACAAAGTGGAATGGAAATGCAATCAGATCACCTTACAATGATTCTATTCATTCAGTCAGTTGACTTTGCAAATTGACAACTGATGACATAATCAAATTTGAAGTGGGCATTGAAGGTGATTTATATATGAACAACACTGTCATCATTGTACAAAATGGGAAATTTAAATAAACAATCACTCCTTTTTTGAGATTCAATGGAAAGCAAACACAATTTCTTTCATTTGAGGGTTTAGAGATATATCACAATGGTTAGATGAATATCATTTGTAAATTGAGTTGGGTAATATTTTTTTATTTAACCCTTGCAACTATAGGCAACTTTTCTGTATTAACGTATTATCAATACATTTCTTCTTAATGCACATTGTAATATCTATGAGAATTTAAAAAATCACAGTTCCTCTTTAAGTCTCAATATTGAATTTTCATTTTGTCTGCCACCGGGTACAATCTCCCACAAAACTGTTACAAATTGCTTTATGGCACAAGGAAGTGTGTCACTTAACCAGGAAGCGATGCCCATACTTGGTGTATAGCCATTGATTGTGCTAGCGGTTGCAGTGACCACGAGCATCCTGCACATCTTCTTTGCAACGGTTAGAGAAAATAATTACACCAAGCAAACGGTCGCCAAAATCACCTACAGATTACTGACTATAGTAACTTTAATATTCATCCTATTCTTAATATTTACACAACCTTAAATGCTATCACTGAAGATCGTGCTAGTGTATTCATATACAGTGGTGGATGAAGTACACAAATCCAGTACTTGACTGAAACCATTGCTAAATATTACTCAACTAAAGTATAACTCTTCAATTTATGGTATGTTGCCATTTGACTTTTCATATGTGCACTTGTCAGCGATTTGCCTATTTTTTTGACCAACTTATTTTTGTATTTTTGCACGCATTCACAGATTTGTCTACACATATACAACTCTCAATACACTTGCAAATCTGAATAGAGACGGATTTTTTTTTTACACACTTACAAACCTGATTACGAACGCACGGATTTGGAATATACATTTGCAGATCCCTACGCACGCATGGATTGAGATACAGATACACAACTCGCCACTCGCATTTGCAAATAGTTTTGCTACAATAATGACCCCATAGCTTAGCTATACATTGAAGAAGTAGAATAGGCAATTCTATAAAGAAATATTTTGAATTTTTTTTTTAACTTATGTTTGATTGTAATTATACACCAGTAGCTATCATTATTTATGATGACATTACAATGAAGTTATACCATATTTGTTTCAATTTTACCGTGCTTAAACACTTTCATCTTTTCAGACTTGCTTTTCCTTGAAGATGATCAGTCAATAATGTTTATGCGACGGCTATCACCATCAGTGAGCCTGACTTCTCTTAACAGGGATGGATGAGTAATGGAATAGTATTCCCTACAACCCTAAACATGTACCGTAGCTTTTATGCCTGGACCTTATATCACCGTACAGCTTTCATTAACTGCTTTGCTTTGCATCAACAGTGGAAATAGTTTAAACTAAAACAACACAAAAACTAATCAGAGCTTGAGGTCAAATGCATGTCTAACCAGTTCAAACTTGGCCTCAAATCTAATACTCTCCAAGCAAAATAAATGAATGTTTTTTTATTAGACCAATGAATCATTTCTATTGCTTTCTACAGCCCCACCGGTCACGTTTGTTGATGTCCTTGAGGAACACCTTTTCAAAAGTGTTCTAGAACAAGAACAGCTTGTTCTATCTTGCAAAGTTTCCAGGGCTGACGCTATTGTCCAGTGGTACATGGATGGAAGTGAAATACAGCCAAGTGACAACATTGCAGTTTATGCAGATGGCACCACTAGAATTCTGATTATACAATTGGTTCAGCTGTTTAACGCGGGGATATACACATGTCGTGCGGGAGACAGTACTTTAATGTTCAAGGTTAAAGTACGAGGTAACGAACACTCCTCAGACAAAATTCCCATTGTGAAGTGCATTCGAGCAGTCATAGATGACGGAATGTTCAGCATATCCTATTGCATAATTATACTGCCATATCAAAAAACATATGACAGTTTTATGTGTAATTTAACAAGAATCATTGGTCTACAGAACCTCCACTGATGATCATCTACCCCAAAGAAGATGTGCATCTTGATCGCCATGTTCCTGAGGAGATCATTCTCAGCTGTGAACTTTCACGTACAACCGGTGTTGTCAATTGGTATAAAGATGGACAAAAGTTGCAGGACAGCGAAAACATAAAGCTCAAGACTGAAGGCCCCTATCGGCGATTAAAGATTCTTAGCTGTGGTGTTGAAGATTCTGGTGAATATGTCTGTGATACCGCTGATGATTCTATATTCTTTCAGCTAAGAATTACAGGTAAAGAAACCAGACCTCTTCTGGAATGCATTTATAAAATAGTTAATATCCTAAGTAATTAAAATCAATGACATTGAACTATACATTATAATGAGGATGAAACATCTTGCAGTATGTGTTTGACTGTGAGCTGACTGATTTACATTCCGACTTCTCTTTTGTAGACCCTCCAGTGCAGATTGTATCTCCGAGCCAGCCCCAAATGGAACTCTGTCAGCAGACGTCTGAAAGGATGGTACTGAGCTGTGAGATCTCCAGGCCTAATGCAGTGGTACGCTGGTACCGTGATGGCCTTGAAGTTGAGGAAAACGTTAACCTTATCTTGGAGGTGGATGGTGTCTACAGAAGACTAATCATTCCTGAGACCACGGTCAAAGATTCAGCAGAATATGTGTGTGATACTGCTGATGACTCAATGACATTTTTTGTAAACATAGCAGGTACAATATTTCTGACTTTAACCAAATGCAACATATATAACACATATTATTTATGTAGCTGAATATCCTAATAATGATATTCCATAGAACATCTTTGCCAACAACTGTTATCCAATAAAGCAAATCTAAAAAACAAATCTCATACGATATTTTTCTTAAACCCAGAGCCTCCGGTTCGATTTGTGCGTCCCAGAAAGATGGCAAGCGGAGTCGAAAAGTTCATTGGTGAATCTTTGGTTCTGGACTGTGAGGTATCCAGATCCAATGCTGAGGTCCACTGGAAAAAAAACAGCAAGGATATTGAAGACACTTGTAATGTCACAGTAATCGAAGATGGGGTATTGCGTCAATTCATTATTCACTCGCTGAAATTGGAGGATTCAGGGTTTTATGTCTGTGATGCCAAGGATGATGTGATGGACTTCCAGGTGAAGGTTTATGGTAAGTCACATGCAGATGACCAAAGGTCCATAATTCTGGTTGTGGTACATAATGTAAATATATCAGTGAGAAGTATCCCTTGTAATAATGTCAATCAAATTTTTTTTATTATTATTTGATTTCCAGAGCCAACAGTGAAAATTCTTGGAAAACCTGACGCATATACTGAGAAACAATTCTTGGTATCTGATGATATTATTTTAGTGTGTGAGCTTTCAAGGGCTAATGGAATAGTCAGCTGGTACAAAGACAATAAGAAAATCAACAACCATGAGAAATACGTTTGTGAAGAGAAAGGGGTTCTGCGTTCATTAGTTGTTCTAAATGCCAATCTTGACGATTCTGGAGAATATACGTGTTATGCAGGGAATGATAAAATGGTTTTCCACATCACTGTGAAAGGTAGTCTAGTATTATCTACTTTTAAATCCTCAATCCTTACTATTCTACACTACATCTTAATTAGGGCCTGTCAGTACCAATACATCAACATTAATCTATTTAGCCTTTTTTATGAAAGCTGTTGTTTCCCTCCACAGAACCTCTTGTAACTATCATAGGGAACTCTGGCATCCCCGAGCACCATATTCTTGTAGCAGGAGATAATCTGATTTTGGAGTGTGAGGTGTCTCGGCCAAATGCTCCTGTGCAATGGTTCTGGAACGGAAGGTTACTAAATTCAGATGCACGTACCAAGATTGACAGTGTGGATATAGTAAGGAGACTTGTGCTCTCAGGTCTGAAATCTTCAGACTCCGGAGAGTACACATGTAATGCTATTGATGACAAAATGGTTACATTAGTTGAAGTTCAAGGTAATGTTCAATGGTCATTTGTTCAACATGTTTGTATTTTGTAGCACTAGACACATAAGACACACGCATATATCTATAATCACAAGTTGGGTGTCTTTTCTTGTTTTTCTAGAGCCACCTGTCAAGTTTATGAATAAAAAAGAAAATATCTACTCTGGGTATGAGAATGAAAGCGTTAAACTGTGTGCCATGGTAAGCAACGAGCTGGTCAATGTTCGTTGGCTGAAAGACAGTCGATTACTGAACACGGACAATATTCATATCTCTAGTGATGGCACCATTCATACCCTCATCATTAACCCCCTGAGACTATCAGACGCTGGAGTGTATGTCTGTGATGTCAACACTGATGAGCTGTGTTTCACCGTTCATGTCAAAGGTATGTTAAATAGCAGAGTTTCATGCATTTTATGATAAGGACGCTATGCATGGACGACGTTAAACGCCAATAAAATAATCTTTAGGCTGGTCTCACAGGTACAGAAGGCAACTTAGTCTTCGCCATTGATTGAAACAAACTTTAATTCCTGAGAATCTTTGTCTGGGATAGCAGTCCATGTTTTTGTATGTGGGGCCGTTAGGGACATTATTCAGAATTACTATGCATATGCACATGTACTTTTCCTCTCACATACACATATGAAACCAAACACATTCACATACTTTACTGAAAAGCACACACACATGCACATAGAAGGCTCGAACATACACAGCTGAAACACTCTCACACGCCTGAAAAATGACACGCTCAAATACACAACTGAAAAGCTTGAATGAAAACTATTGAAAAGCTTTTCCACACACTGGTGAAGTGTCCTCATATACACAGTTAAAATGAGGAGACGCCTTGGGAGAGCTAGTTCAGGCAGGCAACTCAGACACAGCATTTATCCACGTCACATCAATCAACCTATCGCATACGCTCAATAGTTTAACGCGGCCTATGAAACCGCAGTCACTCACCACACTTGCTCCTACAACTGCTCGCTCACTACTGCACCACACCATGCTTCTGCTCGCTGCTGCACCACACTATGTACCCATTCCTTCTTCAGCTCACCTCCACCCTAGCTTCCACCTATTTAGGGTCTGTTGCCCTGTATCCGATGGGGGGATCCGCAGATATCCGCTCCCTACCCATGGTTGTTCACTAGTGTTTGTATAATGGTAATGCGCAGGTCGACCCACAACCCACATGTCAGGTGGGTTTGGGTAAGTTTACTAGAAAATATCGCGGGTTCGGTCGGGCGGGTCAAAGTGACAAAGCAGCATTCCGAGTAAGTTATTAATCACTTGCAGAAACATTGCGTGTGCATTACTAGTCCACCTTCTCTTCCCCTCTCTCTGTCACTCTCACTCTTAAACAACACACGTGTTTTAGAGTGTTGAGGCTTCACCTAGATATTTTTACATTAAGATGTGAAGGATGCATCGTTTGTGTTGTGTGTGTGTGTGTGTGTGTGCGAGAGAGAGCGAGAAAGAGAGACAGAGTTCATGTCTTTAATGAAGGGTTACTTGTTTGCTGCCATTCAACAATAAAGAACACCGTTTGGAACAATTCGTCTGTTTATTAGCTGCGACCAGCCGTTCTATAGCTCGCTCTGTCGGTCGGTTGGTCGGTCCATAAAAATGTACGTGGTCACAGCTGTTGCAAATTTGCGCTTGTTTAGCCCTTCCCAGCGAGAAGGGGACAAAGAACACTTGTCAGCTCCATAGCTGCCATGGCGCTTAGTCCTGACAATTGTGCCTGTAGAATGCATAAAGTTGGTGGTTTGCGGGTCGGTTCAGGTTTGGGTTGTTGATTAACGCATATTTTTGCGGGTTGGGTGCTGCGGATTGGTTCTCATAATGGGGTCAGGTGGGTGCGGGTATTAAAAAAACCTGACCCGCGCATCATTATTGTAGGAGAACCTGCACTCAAAAAAGTTAACAGAGATGAGCTACTCCAGTATATTTATATTACGTTGGTTTAACGGAATATATTCATGTTTATTAACGGCATGTTTTGATGCCGTTCCAAAACACGTTTATTAATTAGAATCAACATAAAACTCTGCTTTCAAATGAGCGTAATGTATTTACATAGATCCAACTTAAATGAAATGCAATGGAATAATTACACTTGCTTGAAACACGTGCCTTGTCAAGTTAACTTAAAAAGAGTTTGTTCAGTCAACGCAATGTTTTTAAGTTCGTTGAATTAAATTACACAATGAGCTACTGAAGCAAGGCATTGTGGGATATTAGTTATTATCTACCTGTTTAAAGCAACTGTGGCCTGTTAGAAAAATAATTGCAAGTATTATTAATGTGTGAGGTTTGGTGTTTATAGATACAATCCTTTGAAAAGGTTGGCTAATGTTTTTTTAGCACCCTGGACCGTGCACCATATTTAGCTGATATATAGCGTTGAGACCGTCTTTTTGAAGATAAAAGGCCCGATCTACTTGAACCTGATAGAGCACATGTGAATATAGGAGTCATACTCTGTAGAGGCAAAGCCCTCAACGTTGCATTCATGTACAAGTACAATAAAATTAGTACATTTTGAATCAATTTGAGTAAGATAAATTAACCTGAAATAATATTATTACGTTGGGTAAATAATAATAACAATACATTTAATTTAAAGGCGCCTTTCTAGACACCTAAGGTCATCGTTCGTGGCATAGAATGTAGAAACAATATATACAAAAATAGTACAGTATAACATTTGAAATGCAATAAACATAAGACAGATACAGGGGAATTGAGGCAGGAAACAAACATTTTTAAAAAGTCAAAGAGAACAAACTAGGAACAAGCTAAGGAAAACAAGTGAGTTTTGAGGTGGGATTTAAAAATGTTAATGGACTCTGACCTTGGCAGAGGAGTAGATAGAGGAGCCGTCAATTGTGAGGACAACATCTCCAACCTTTTTTAGCAGAGCCTGAGGAGCCACAATCATCATCTCATTCTTGCTACTTTTAAGCTTCAGAAAATGTTGGGACATCCAGGATTTAATATCAAGTTGGCAGTTTGTGAGTGAGGGGGTTGGGAGGTTTGTTTTGGGTTTGGTATGTATGTAGAGCTGGGTGTCATTTGCATAGCAGTGGAAGTTGAGTCCATGTTTTTGAATTATTTGTCCCAGGGGAAGCATGTAGATATTGAACAAGATAGGCCCCAGGACCGATCCCTGCGGTACACCCTGACAGACTGGTGCAGGGGAGGACTAGAGAGATCAATGATGACCTTGACCAAAGCCGTTTCTATGCTGTTTTTTGCCCGGAACTCAGATTGCATAAGTTTGTACAACTCATGATGAGAGATATGGGACTGCAGTTGAGCAGCTACAGTGCGCTCAGGATTTTGCTAGTGAATGGTAGGTTGGAAATAGGCCGGACCCACTACCCATGTCTCGCTCTCACAATCAGCCTGAAGGTCATGAAGCCCACTGTGGACAAAGTGAAGGCCATGGTGGAATTCTTCCATTAGTGCACAATAATAATAATAAGACATTTAATTTGAGGGCGCCTTTCAAGACAATTAAGGTCACATTACAATATTTATTACAATTACAATATACAATATAAGTGAAAATGAAATATAAAATAGTAGTAGTTCCGCAACATAGTAACAATACAAAAGGGGGTGTAGGTTAGGAAACAACGATGGAAACCACAATAGCACATTACTGAAAACGCTGAAACAGGGTGGAGACAGCCTGGCACAGTACAAGGTAGCAATTAGAGTGAGTAGGCCAATTTGAATAAATTTGTTTTTAGTTGAGACTTAAAGGATGATAAAGTTTGAGACTGTCGGCTAAGTGGGGGGAGGGAGTTCCAGAGCCTGGGTGAAAGCCCTAGCACCCATGGTGCTGAGGCGTGACAGGGGGATGGTTAGAAGGCCAGACAATGAGGAGCGCCGGAGGAGACGGGTGGCCGGAGCAGACAGGTGGAATGGACAAGATATCTTCCTCATCAGCTCAGTGAGAGGCAAAGCCAGTGATCCAAAATCCTGTATATATCGGCGATAAAAATTGGCGAAGCCCAGAAATCGTTGCACATCCTTCACCGAGGCAGGAAATTGCCACTCCAGGGCGGCGCGCACCTTGGAACTGTCCATCAAAAGGCGACCTTTGGTGATTACATACCCCAAAAAAGACACCCGGTTGGCGTGGAATAAACACTTCTTCGACTTGGCGTAGAGACGGTTTTGGAGAAGCCGCTGGAGCACTGCGAGCACATGGACTGCATGTTCTTCCTCAGAGCTGGAAAAGATCTAGATGTCATCCAGATATACATAGACAAACTGATCAAGAAAGTCCTGCAATACCTTATTGATCAGGGCCTGGCAAACAGTGGGGGCATTTGTGAGGCCAAAGGGCATGACCGGGTACTCAAAGTGCCCATTGGGGGTATTAAACGCAGTCTTCCACTCATCGCCGGCGTTGATGCACACCAGTTTATGTGCATTCCGCAGGTCCAACTTGGTGAACCATGTAGCACCTTGAAGTCTTTCAAAGGCTATGGACATGAGGGGAAGTGGATAGCGATTCTTAATAGTGATTTTATTTTAGCCCCGGTAATCCACACACGGCCTGAGACCCCCCCCATGCTCTTGTCCACGAAGAAGAATCCCGCCCCCAGCAGGCGATGTAGAAGACCGGATAAATCCCCTGCTAACGCCTCCATGACATACTCTTCCGTGGCGTGATGTTCAGGTGCCAATAGGGAGAAAGTGCGCCAGCGAGGGGGCATGGTGCCTGGGAGAAGGTCTATCGCACAGTCAAACTCCCGGTGAGGCGGAAGAACGGAGCTGCATGCTTTACTAAAAACCGCCTCGAGGTCATGATAGTCACTTGGCACCAGTAAAAGATCCGACGCCGGAACCCGTTCAGGAACGTCCAGCAATGGTCGGACCAGGCGGCAGGCTTCCTGACACTGTTCTCCCCAAGATATCAATGTCCCTGTGGACCAGTCAAACCGGGGGTTTGCGGGTAGCTAGCCACGGATACCCTAGAACAAGAGGGAGGACTCCAGTTCCTGTTTGGTTGTTTTAAGCGTTCCGTCTTTTGCTTTGTTGAACAAGGACTTAGTAAACTTGAAGGGGTCTTTGTAGAATTGACTCCTTGCTTGTTCTTTCTTCTTTCGGTTTCTTCGTAGGTTCTCGGCTCTACTCAACGTTGACAATCGCTTCTTTAAGCTGTCCTGCAAGTCTTTAATGCCTGCCTTTTCTGATTCAGACGCCTTTTTCCATTGCTTTTTTAATAGCCTTCTTTCTTTTACTAGCTTGTCGATCTCTTGTTGCCTCCTTGATTTTCTTGGTTCCACCTGGTTTTTTTTAAGTTTCTCCAGTAGCCCAAATCTCTCCTTTCCATAATAATATATGATATCCCCTATTTTATCTAGCTTCCTTTCCACTGTGCCCCTTAGCTTTTCATGTGTCTTTTTTAGGTCTATGTTAATAGAGTCCCAAACATTCTTTTCAGTGGCTGATGACCACTTAACTTTAGGTTTTTGGTCACTGATCTTCTCCTTGGAGGTTTTTTTGTGACTGATTGGGCTCTACCACCTTATCCCCTTGTCTTTCGGTGCTTGTCTTTGCCGCCTCAGTGCTGGAGTTGTTGATGGCCTGCGGACTTTGGTTTGTGTCCAGCCGCAGGCCTTCATTCGACTTACTTGCTTGACTTCTTAAAAAGTACTGGTCAATGCAATGCTCCTGCTTCTTCCTACTTAGGCACCCTTTCTTACTTTGGTGTATTCTCAGGCCCCTTACAGTTGTTACCTTTTCCCACCCACAAGGGCAGATCTGGTGACTTTTACCTATGATTGCATTGGTTTCTGAAGTGCTTCTCGTGTTCGTAGTCGTTGCGTTGCTTATGGTCAAAACCGTGCTATCAGTATCAGTCATCTTCCGCCCTCGCTCTCACAGACTCTAGGGGTATTTTCACTTTAGTTTTGTTAGTAGCTTTTTGCGGGTGCACTCAGTCCACAGAATAGTGTTTAGTGCTGCAGACATGAGTTGCTAGCCCATGTCTGCCCCATTGGGGTCTGTTCCCTCCGGTTAGCTGTCTCTTCAATCTGTCACAAGGACTTTCCCTTGTTGTCAGTTATTCTTTTCACAACAGTCACCAGAAAACCATCTGGATGTGACATTTCAATATACGCAGGATAGGATGTTATAATATCCATTATGCCATACTCCAAGATGAGCACTTCAAAAGACAATATTTTAGAATGGACTTGGGTTGAGAGCAGATATGTCATTGGGGTTTTCAAGTGTGCACCCTCCATCCCAGATGTTTCGTTAATTTGACCCCACGACACCTCCAGAAGGCTTAACAATGAGCAATGACGTCTCAGAACCACCCCCGTCTATATCCGCTCTCGGCACGGCCAGATATTAAGAAAGGAAAAAAAAAAGTTGTTTATTCCAAGAGATATCTCTATACCTATCCCTATTACCTATTTCTGCAGGCACTTTCTGCCAAGTCTTCAGGGATGCTTACCACCTGAAAAAATGATAATCTTTCCCTACTCTCCTGCAGGCTTGAAAATGACGCTCTGCAGGAAAGACTTACCTTTTATACCTTTGTCCTGAGATTAAACCACTTTTTATGGTTTTTCAACATGATGTTCTTTACTTTTGTGCCCATATAGGATCCTTACTTTTCAGCCACAGCCACTGGCAACTTCTTTCTGCTATATCTGATGTAGCTTTTATGGTTTGGTGCAATTCTTTGCCATAGATCACTAACTCCTTAAGTAGTTTGGTTGATGATATTGCCACAAATCCATGGCATCCAACTTCCACAGGACACACCTTTGTTCTCTAACCTCGCTGTTTTGCCTCAGCTGCTAATTTGCTGTAGCGTAGTTTCTTCCTTTCGTGTGCCTCGTCTATTGCTTCTTCCCACGGCACTGTTAGCTCTATAAAATAAACAATTTGCTGTGTGTTAGACCAGAGTAATAAATCTGGTCTTAAGTTGGTTGTTGCAATCTCTGAAGGGACTCTCTGTTGATGGCCGACATCAGCAAGCATTTTCCAATCACATGCTCTCCTCAGCTGCCCTGAGTTTTGTTTTGCCCTATAACTCTTCTTTCCCGGGACTCCCTCCCTGACAAAGCGAATGTGGTGCATGTCGCCCTCTGCGCCAATTGGCAGGGCATTAACTGTTAAGCGCCTATGCTCTATTGCTTCCGCCAAGCATTTTAGAGTCAATCACGTGCAGTTGAATAGTCTCCTGGTGGTTTTCAGCCGAGTGGAGTTGGAGGGGAGCGGAGATCTGCTCCACACGCCCAGACCCCCAATTTCCAAAGGGGAAGATCCTGTTGTCGCGCCCAGGTCCTATTTATGAAGCTCCCCGTTGCACCAGAGTCCACAAAAGCAGAGAGCGCATACTGCCGATCTCCCCAGATCACCGTGACTGGAATGGAAAGGCGAGAGGGAGTAAGAGTAGTGAGGGTGCAAGTACTCACCAACGTTCCTCCTACCGCTAGCGAGCCCCGGCGTTTCCCGACGACAGGGGGCAGCAGCTTTTGAAGTGTCCAGGTTCACCACAATACAGGCAACACCGTTCCCTCAGGCGCCTCTCTCGCTCCTCCGTGGCGAAGCGTGTCTGAGCCAACTACATGGGCTCGTCCTCTGTTGGAGAGATAGCCCTGGGTCTCCCTGGACCCGAGGGGTTTTGGCTGGCAGCAAACGCTGGGTAGCCATCGGCCAAAGGCCTGTAACCCAGCCTGAGTGGCTGCCTGCACTGCCGGTGCCTCTCCCGTAGCCGATAATTGATGCGCAAAGCCAGGGATGAGTCCCTCCAGGTTCATGACATCCTCCAGGGCTGCAAGTTCATATATTCTGAAGCAGGCGAGTGGCCGCCTCATGACCGCTCACCTGGTGATCAAAGGTATGCTTAAGCACCTCCATAAACAGAGCAGAGTCAAACAGGGCCGGCGTCGGACATTTGGCCATTACTGTCGCCCAGGTGTCGACTGGGGTGGTAGGCGTCGCTCCGGGTCCAGGTGGGTCAACCTGCAATGTATGGCTGGAACCCGTCACCATAGCCTGCATGGTCATCTGTATCTCCCGCTGTGTGGTTGACGGATGCTCCATAGCTTGGGAGACGGCTTGAAGTTGTTGAACCGTTGCCAGCATATCCTCCCGCTGATGCCCCATAGCCTTGCAGCCTAACTGCTCTCTGCTCTGCTGGGCTTTTAGTTCAGTCATTCTGTCAGGGTTTCACAGGTAAGGTATGTGCAGGAGAACATAAATAGTGGTAGTGAGACTCCGGAAACAAGACACAAGGCAGATAAAATATAATGCTCTTTCAGGAGACTTAACCCTTAACTTAACTTACTTAGCTTGTACTAAGAGGGTCGAACACAAAGGTAACATGTTGATGTTTGCAGAGTAGGAAGATTTAGCAGCACAGAGTTTTATTTTGTAGTAGTGTAGGTGGTCCGAGTAAAGTTGGGTGTGCACTGAGAGTCCAGTCCTTTTACACAGCTGCTCGAGACAGCGCCCATTGGTTTTGAGCTCACAGGGGTGAGGGGTGTACCAGGGAGTTGTTTTGGCAAAGGAGACAAGGCGTGTTTTCAATGGGGCAAGGGAGTCGAGGGCAGAGGAGAGGTAAACATTGTAATAACTAACTAAGTCATCCGGGTAGGAGGAAGGTGCAGGACTTGGGTAAGAGTTTATCAGGATGCCAAGATCAGTTGGGTTGATTTGTTTGATGTTTCTAAATGTGATGGTCCGTTGATCTTTTGTTTTGGTGATGGGGGAATAAAGTTCAAAGAGCACAGCTTTGTGGTAGGAGATGGGGAACTCAGTGATAGTGAGGTTACAGGGAGTGATGCCAGTAGAGCAGACTAAATCGAGAATGTGGCCTTTATTGTGATATGGAAATGTGACATGTTGAGTGATACCAGGACAGTCAATGAGAGGAATTAAATCATTTGCAAAGGCACTGGAAAAGTCATCAATGTGGATGTTAAAGTCGCCCAGCAGGATAACATCAGGGGACATTGCACAAACAGATAGTTCTTTGAGCAAAAAAGCATTAGGATTTGGGGGTCGATAAACAGTTAAAATTATGACTGTTGTAGAACAATTGATTTTTAAAGCTAGACATTCCAAAGAGGAGTGAAGGGGGACAGTGGCAGCATTGACTTTACAGTTTTTCACAATTGTTCTACACACTAAAATTGGAACTTCAAACGCAATCACTGCAACCTGAAACTAATATACCAAATCCCTAAACCAAGTCTGCAAAATTGCAAGCACAATTTATGCTTTTCACTCAGTTCACTCAATTCTAAATCACACTTTTTGCAAAACACTACACACAGTTCCCAATTGGCAACATCCACTCCTCACAGGTGTAAAAACTAGTTGCTTAATTCTTCACTTAGAAATCAGAGCTTTAGCATTATAAAAATGCCACAGATTAGCTCTTTTTATATTGTTTTTACAGAAAACCCTTTATATCACTGAATGTTTTTCCTGGATTTCTCCTGTTGTGTATGTAAAGTGTTACTTAAAAAACACAAGTGTTTCAAAATACCGCATTTTAGAGATACATGTAAATCAAAATGTTTTTGTTGCTGTATTGCATTTGTGTGTATTTATATATATTTGAGTAGATATACGTAAATTATTTAACAATCTTTTACAACTGGCTACAGTGATAATATATTCATAGTAGTGTTTTGTGATGAGCACATCAGTGTGTTGTTGGTTGGTAGAAAGATCTATTCATATGATGCGTGTTCATAGGATGACCAAGATACATTCACAGAGGTTTCAGACGTATGTTTTTAAACTCCTAAGTCGGAGAACTCAAAATGCCACTCCCGAAAAAACATTTTGGTAAGAGATAACACAGTTTTGAATGCAGTTTACTTTAGCTAGAAATTTGTAGAGTTTTGCATTTTGTGTTTGTGGTTTTGTGTTTAGAGTTTTGAGAAAATGAGCCAAAGATTCAGAAAACGTCTGTAAACAATTGTAAAAAACTGTAATGTTCTCACAATAGACCACAGCGAGACCACCATCCCGCCCAGTAGCTCGAGACTTACAGATGTAAACAAAGCTGGGAGGACTAGCTTCGTTCAACTGTGAGATGTCATTTGGCTGCTGCCAGGTCTCAGTAATGCAGAGGAAGTCCAGCTTTCTGTCATCAATAAATTAATGAATCAGTAAGGCCTTGTTGGTTAGGGATATTATATTAAAAGTAGAGAATTTTAAACAAGAAAGGGTCGCAGACGTAGCTACCTTGGGCACCGGGGATAGTACACTGTGATTGACAGTACGTCTGGGAGTGCAAGTAGGAGTGGCATTTTGGGATTATTAGACCAAAACGAGCAAATGTTTGAGTGTTGAGTGGCTATGGAGTTCTCCGCCTTAGAGTGGAAAAACATACGTCTGGAACCTCTGTGAATGTATCTTGGTCGGCAGCGCAGTCCAAGTTTTTTAATTACTGAGGGGCAGTTCGGAGTGATGTAGTTATTAAAACTGTGCAGTTGATCGAGAGAAGATGCCAGCTGCAATTACCGGCCCGGTAAGCAGAAACAACATGTAGTCCAAGGTAAGGCTAGCCTGTCAGCCTAGCAGCCACAATAACAAGTCCTAAATGACGGCTAACTGAAGTTAGCTAGGATAAAAAAATAAGTGTCCCTCAAGGCGAGAAAAAGCAAAAACTTTTAGAGTTAAATATAAAACCAATTAGGACTAATGTGATCAGCATGAAGGAAAGAAAAAAAAATTATACACAGATGATAAATTTGATAAAATGTTGAGGAAAAGCGGCAAACAAACAATGCCAGGGTCCTCTCCTTACAGCGTCACCATAGCAAACAATAGCCACAGAGAAGCTGACGTCTACTCAATGCCAGATGGGTATACCTGAGCTGAGGCCCAAACAAGAATGTGTTACGAGGAGGGATTCTACATTTCACATGCTGAAACGGATTCTGGAGTCCAAAGGTGCAATCATCTCTACCCTGGCCTTTAACAATGCACCAAGAGGAATGGGACTTAGTGCGAGCAATGTTCTGGAACCCTTTGAGCAGGTCACTGTAGAGATGTCACGATACCAGAACTTTAGTAGTCAATACCAATACCAGTGAAATTCCACGATTCTTGATACCCAATTCTATGCAATGGTTCAAAACAAAACAATACATTAAAACCCATATACTTCAATATACACTCATTAAAAAACATTATAAAAAAACATAGTGGCAAGTACCCTTCAAGCAAAAATAAATAAATAAAAGAAACAATTAACATTACAAAAAAGAACAGTTTATAAAAATTCACAAACCCCCCCATTCTTAGATCTTTGTAGTTTTACAGCGGGTTAGCATGGGCAAACGAAAGGTCTTTACGTTGATTATGGCATACATTTTTTTATTACCATCAGTATCACATGAGAGAGGCATGTTCACTATCCTTGATAGTCTTGGCGCTGTAGCTGCCAACTTGTTTTATGAAGTTCACATGCACATTTGTGGCTGTAATGATTTGCTAGTTGAAAATATTTACCTTTTGTTTTTTTGTTTACTATTGTGAGAAGTGCCGGAGCGCCGCTACAGGCAAACAACAGTTGTCATGAGAGCTTTTCAGTTGTGTATGTTGTTATTGAAAATTTCAATCTGATAGAAAATAACTAATTAATAAGAGGGAGAAACCGTGCTATGATCAAGTACAATTTTATTGATGACTACAGAGTCTGAGTCAGAGTCTGTACAAATACTACAGTCAGATCAGTCTAACGACATAGCAAGTTCTGATTAGTTGACAAGGATGAAACGAGTATATTGGTCGAAGAAAAACAAAACTTTAGCCTTCAGTGTCTCCAAAAGGCACATACTGTCCCTTTCGTGACCTGGTCTTCACTCTGACCCTTCCCCCACATTGGAACAACAGCTTAGGCTTGAACATCCGTGAGGATGCCAAAATTTCCTTTACAATGTGAGCATATAATTTTTCAGTTGTTTGTGTGAGTGTTTCAGTTGTGTATGTAAAAGCATTTTAGTAGTATGTGTGTGTGTTTCAGTATGTGAATGAGTTTGGTGTCATACGGGTTTGTGAGAGGAAAAGTACATCAATAGCCCCTCATATTTGATTGTTTGATTCTTAAACCTAGCGAACACTGATCAACTCATATTTCTTAATTCTTCCATCAGAGATGAGAGTGAAATTCACCAGACCTTTGGAGAATGTACTGGCTATGAGAAACGGCAGCCTCACATTAAGGTGTGAAATCAACAAGGCCAAGGGTGATGTCCAGTGGTTAAAAAATGGCCATGAAATCTCTCCTAGCAGTCGACACACCATAAGGGCCCAGGGTCGAGAGAGATGCTTCACTATCCACCAACTGGAGACTGATGATGCTGGGGAATATGTTTGTGAATCCACAGATGACAAGACCTCGGCCTCCGTCAGGGTAGAAAGTAAGTACACATTAAATACACAGAGTACTGGCAATGTCAGCCAATGCGTGGATTCTGTCCTAACAACAAATGAAATAAATGATTCAAAGAAGCAATGGGTACCTTATATACCAAAAAGTTTAACAGTGCTATTTTGAGAATTCTAATTATTTGTATTTTATTTAATGACAGTACCTCGAATTGTTGAGTTCATTGCTGAGCTCCACAACATCACAGTCTGTGAAGGGGAAGATGCGGTTTTCAAGTGTGTGGTCTCACCAGAAGACACTCAACTAGTGTGGCATCTAAATGGTACCCCAATTAATCCCAGTGAAAGGGTTGTTGTATCAAGCAATGGATTGTGCCATATGCTGAGCATTCGCAATTGCCAGGTTTCTGATACCACCAAGGTGACCGCTGATGCAGAGGGGTTGGTATCTGAAGCAAGCCTAAAGGTTCAAGGTGAGTAACCATCCATAAACATCTAAAGTGAAATTCAATGGTCATTTAGTTATAGTATTGGGATACCGCGTACATTACTCATATGTCATAGGTCATATTTTGGACTTGGTCTGTTGCTCTGGTGTCACTCCTCTAAACGGTTCTGCTGTTGATCTCCCCATCTCTGATCACATGCTTGTTTCATTTAATTTAAATTTGACGCTATCCAAAACCAAACAATCACGTATCATGTCCTTCCGCAATATCAAAAATATTAACATAGCCGATCTCACAAAAGGCATTGACTGCTTCCCGATCATCAACCCACCATTCACCCCGGATCAGCTCGCCTGTCATTACAACGACAGTCTCCAAACCCTACTGGACACACTTGCCCCCCTCAAAACTCAGACTGTCTCATTCCCCCACTCTGCCCCCTGGTTCTCCCCTCACTTACATCTGCTGAAAGCCAAAGGACGTCAGCTGGAGCGGCTTTTCAGGAAAACCGGACTCACCATACACAAACAGATGCACCATGCCCATATCCTTCATTACAAAGACGCCCTCTCCTCAGCCAAAACCCAATATTTCACCGATAAAATCACTGCGGGTGCTGGGAACTCCAGGGCCCTGTTCTCATTGGTCAACAATTCACTACGCCCCCCTGATTCCTTCCCCCCACACTTTTACTCCAATGAGCATTGCAACTCCCTGATGTCATGTTTCAACTCCAAAATAGCCACCATCCACCAACAACTGACCCCTCACACATCTGGTCCACCTCCTTTTGTCCCCCATCCCCCGCTCTTTGCACGTCTCTCCTGCTTCCAACTCCCCTCTGCCACTGATCTAGCCAAACTCATTCGGACCTCCAAGCCATCCTCCTGCCAACTTGACCCCCTCCCATCCTCCCTGGTTATAGCCTCCCTCCCCTCCCTGTTACCCTTGATAACAGCCATCATTCATTCCTCCCTCACCTCTGGTTCTGTCCCACTTTCTTTCAAATCCGCTGCTGTTACTCCCCTAATAAAGAAGCCTGGTTTAGACCCAAACATTGCAAATAACCTTCGTCCCATCTCCAACCTGCCATTTCTCTCAAAAATCCTGGAAAAGACAGTATCATTACAAATTCAGGCTCACCTCTCCAGTAACAATCTATATGAACAGTTCCAATCCGGTTTCCGCCCCCGTCACAGTACCGAAACAGCCCTCATAAAAATCACTAATGACCTCCTGATGGCAGCTGATTCTGGACTACTATCCATTCTCATTCTCCTCGATCTGAGCGCGGCCTTCGACACCATTTCCCACTCCATTCTCCTCGACAGACTAGCCTCCATTGGACTATCACACACACCCTTAGACTGGTTCCACTCCTATCTATCTGGCCGCACTCAGTTCATTCAATTAAAATCATTCACATCCCACCCCTCCCCCCATTAAACCGGTGTTCCCCAGGGCTCCGTCCTTGGCCCCATCCTATTCATCATCTACCTCCTCCCACTTGGTCTGATCTTCCGCAAACACAATATCCATTTCCACTGTTACGCGGACGACACCCAGCTCTATGTTTCCTCCAAACCCTCTTCCACCTTCCCACCCTCCTCCCTCTGTGCCTGCCTACAGGAAATCAAATCCTGGTTCACCTCAAACTTCCTCAAATTAAACGATAATAAAGCAGAGGTAGTCCTCATTGGCTCCAAGTCCACACTCAGCAAACTCCCCAGTTTTTCCCTCACCATCGGCAACTCCTCGGTTTCCCCCTCCCCCCAGGTTAAGAGTCTGGGTGTTGTCCTCGACAGCACCCTATCATTTCACACCCACATCAACAACACCATCCGGTCCGCCTACTTCCACCTCCGAAACATCAACCGCCTCCGCCCTTCACTCACTCCCAACACCACTGCAGTCCTGGTACACTCTCTTGTCACTTCCCGCTTGGACTATTGCAATTCCCTCCTCTTCGGTCTCCCCCACAAACTCCTCCATAAACTGCAATTAGTCCAGAACGCTGCCGCACGCATCATCACCAAAACCCCTGCCATCTGTCACATCACCCCCGTTCTGCTCCAACTCCACTGGCTTCCCATCAAATACAGAATAAATTTCAAAATCCTCCTCCATACATTCAAGGCCATCCACAATCTAGCCCCTCCATACCTGTCTGACCTCATTCATATTAACACTCCCACCCGGTCCCTCAGATCTACCTCCTCCATCAACCTGATCGTCCCCCGAATTCGTCTGTCCACCATGGGATCGCGAGCCTTCAGCTGCTCCGCCCCACGTCTATGGAACTCCCTCCCCCCTGACATCAAAAATCTGGACTCAATTTCCTGTTTCCAAAACCACCTCAAAACCCATTTGTTTAGGCTGGCTTACTGTCCCACGTGATGCTTTTTAATGCTCGATTGCAGGCTCCATGCCTTTTTAATTGTATACTACTTATTTTGATCTTATTTTATTTTATTTATTTATTTATTTTTATTATTTTTATGAGAGCTGTTTTTTATATTACTGTACGGCGACCTTGAGTGCCTTGAAAGGCGCCTTATAAATTCAATGTATTATTATTATTATTATTATTACCTATTTAGGTTTTATACTGTTATATAATACTGTAATATTAAAACAATAAAATTATTTAATATTTAAATCAGTGGGAACTGTCAAGAACTTCTAGGCCATGGCTCTTCAACTGCCCAATCATTTATATCAAGCCCTCCCATTGAATTTCAACATAAACATAAAAAAGAAATGAACAAATTGGCCAGGCATTCCTTACCTTGAGCACTTGGCCTACAGCTATACCAACGTGTGCCTAAGCCTGCCTTGTTCTAAACATGCCAACTTGTTTTTTACACACCATCTCTCTCTACAAACCAGCAATGAATTGTAAGTGTTGGTAAAACAGCTATCTTATTTTCGTGAGTCTAAAATATCTGAATGGAGAAGAGTGAGGCAGTTCTCTTCTGCAACGGTCGGTGGGAGGAGTGTCGGTTATCTATAAAATGCTTTACATATCATTCTGTGGATTTTGTTCTGTTCTTTTAAAAGGAAATATAATCAACATGTAACAAAAGGGCATTATATCGATAACATTACAGTCTATTGTTATACAATTAAAGGCCATTATTCTTTATATGTTTGAGATCATCATCATCATCATCATCGTCATCCGCTTTGTCCGGGGTCGGGTCGCGGAGGTAGCAGTTCAAGCAGGGCATCCCAAACTTCCCTTTCCCGGGCCACATTAACCAGCTCTGACTGGGGGATTCCAAGGCGTTCCCAGGCCAGTGTGGAGATATAATCCCTCCACCTGGTCCTAGGTCTGCCCCGCGGCCTGCGCCCAGCTGGACGTGCCTGGAACACCTCCCTAGGGAGGCGGCCAGGTGGCATCCTTACTAGATGCCCGAACCACCTCAACTGGCTCCTTTCTACGCAAAGAAGCAGCGGCTCTACTCCGAGTCCCTCACGAATGGCTGAACTTCTCACCTTATCCCTAAGGGAGATGCCAGCTACCCTCCGGAGGAAACTCATTTCCGCCGCTTGTATCCGCGATCTCGTTCTTTCGGTCATGACCCACCCTTCATGACCATAGGTGAGAGTAGGAACGAAGATAGACCGGTAGATTGAGAGCTTTGCCTTCTGGCTCAGCTCTCTCTTCGTCACAACGGTGCGATAGAGCGACTGCAACACCGCACCCGCTGCTCCAATTCTCCGGCCTATCTCTTGTTCCAGTTTGAGATCATTTTTGATCCAATTCAAATTGATTGCTGATTTTATATTGCATTGGCATTGTTAATAAATGCATGTTCATACAATTGATAAAGGGTATTAAAGTTTGTTTTCTCATAACTGAGAAATGTTTGCTACCCCTACAGTTTACATTACGATAATCTGGCCTGTAGAAGAAAGTAGTAAGCTTTTAGTGAAGGTCTAATTATTTTGTTGATGCATTTTCTTTTTACATTGAGACATTTCATTTTTTTTGCCTCGGATAAATGGAACAAGAGTCAACAGGTATTTAAATTAGAGCAGTTTGTTTCTGTTGAACAATCTAAACTTTTACTGGAGGATTTGGGAGCTGAAGAGTGTTCTTGTTTTGGTTGAAACTTAAATATCGTACTGTATTATAAATATTGTATTGTAAACATTTTTATTTATTTTTGCTTATTTTTTATTTATTTTTTGTTGTTGTAATTTATATACTCTGCCTTTAAACAGGGCACTGCTGTAAATGAGACCTGGTCTCAGTCGGTTAACCCTGTATAACTAAAATAAATAATAATAATAATATATATATTCTTTATTATAATACAATTTTTAGTGGATGTTCAATAGCAAAAGCCATCATTATAATATTATGATTACGTTGTTCTCAATTTCCTGTCTGAAAAGAGAGGGTTAGTTTCACAGCGATGATTATTCGCGTCTTGTATTTCTCTACGTCTGGGAATGATGATTTTGTTGTCTAGCTGCCAGGCCTGCTGCATCTGAACTGAAGGGCCAATTTAAGACTGACAGGTGTATTAACCAATCATATTATGACTTGTCATGGGCAGGACGATTTTCTGCTGGTAACTTACAAATTCCGAACCTTCTGCTATATTCAACACACTTTGCCACGCTAACCAAATAGAGTGTGAATTAACTTTAGTTACGTGTTTGTACATCCATGCAGTGTTGTTCTCACGACAGATATCTGGACTTCAAGGTCCATAGAAGGACATTGACTGTCCTGTCATTTCATTGACAACTGGAAAATGCAGGGGTTTGTTTTAGAAACCTGTAGTTTCTATGGACAGCATACAGCTCACATTAGTTTAGACCTAAAATGAATAACAGATGAATGGGGTATAACTCATAAGGTGAAAACAGTGTTACAGTCAACGGTGCAAACATGGTTTCTGCAGTGCACAAGGCTGGGTGGAAGCACTATCCCTGTTTCGCCCACACCTTAAATGTGATGGTAAAAGATGGAATAAAAGCTGTTCCTGAAGTTGTTCAGCTCCTTGAAAAATGCAGTAGCATTGTATCCCTTTTTGATAACAGCACCCCCGGACAGATTTGTACTGCTTTTAATCTTCTCGTTATTGTCTCTTACTTCTTTTAATTGTTTTTATTTCTCAATGCTTCCTGTATTTGTAAAGTATCCTTGGGTTTTGGAAAGACGCTCTGAAATTTATGTTATTATTATTATTAAACACCATCAACAGACTGCCTCCCCACCTGTGCTAAGGTCTGCCTCTGCACCTGTTTATAGTTCTGCCTCGCAAGTGACTCCTGCACCTAACCCAGGCTCTGTCCCAGCTACAGCAAAAAGAGGGATGTGGGCAGATTTTAACATTCAAGTTCTGTCAGTCAAACAACACAGCTCAGCAGGCACTGATGCATACATTGAAACGTTCCGTTACTCAGAGAAAAAGGTAATTCCCTGGGAGCAGGACCCCTTACTTGTGGCAAAAGCATGAGCAAACATTCCCTTTCCTGAGCAAACTTGCAGCAAAATACCTATCATGGCTTCATTCATACCCTCAGAAATATTTTTTTTCTAAGGCAGGCGAGTTAGTGAGCCAAAGAAAAATAGACTGAAAGGATGAAATGTCAATATGCTGTTGTTTCTAAACAAAAACCTATAGGCTACATGTTGAAAGAATATAGGTAGATACTTTGTGTGGCCTTTGCACTCAAAGGGGAGTTAAAACATGATAATGACTGAATGATATGTATGGTATGATAATAATGAACATTCCAAGTTCAATTTGTGTTTCTAGAAGTCAGAAGGATTATCCTAACATATATTTTGTTATTTTTAAAATATAAATATATATTTTTTTTATATAACTTAATGTTAAGTTGGTAGATTTGAAGCTAGGAAAAGCTAAAATGATCTGAACAATTGAAAATTTCACATTTCATAATGCGATTACTAAACAGAAAACAAAGAGAGAAGCCTGATCTTCGGCAATTTATTTCAAACTAATGTAAAGGCATTGAAATATATTGTTTCATTTGCTCATTTTAATGGTAGAAATCACAGATATCCCCCATTTTATGTACTCAAGAAGTATTTTAAAAGTATCGGGATACTTGCTTGGTATCAAATTGAAAAGAAAATCTGTGGTCTCCCATCCCTAGCTCACAGTGGTGAGTCAGGGCTTTACAGTTTGTAAGTAATCTAATACCCCTTTCATACCAGACCAGCTGTTAGGGCACTTTCACATTAGATATGATTGATTCATATCATGCCCGAGTACGATTGGCCCTCCTCCCCACTCCCCCGCCGGTCAGTGTTCACACTAGTAATGTACTGCCGTACCAGAGTACACTTGCATCATCAACTACGCGACATTTGTTTATACTGTGTATAAAAGTGTGCAAAATGTAACAATCTCTCTAAAACTCCAATTATTCAATAAATCCGTCATTAAAAAAGTCGTACTGTTGCTCGCGTACAAAAGTGAAAAGATCTTAAGCCCATACAGTGGAGTCTGCTTTCCTCTGTACCTATTATTAATATGTTGGTTAACATTGAGGTAATGAACGATCCTCTCGGCTGCCTTCCTACTGTGGGGCGTTTCAGAGGATGAGATCGGAGCGTGCTGTACGCATACAGAGATTTCGAATGATAGGCGGAGTATGGATATTTTTGTCTGCCAGGAATTCAAGTAGGAATTTAAGTTCTGCAGTTGACCAAAGATCATTTCACGGGCGTATTTAAATGTAATCGAACTATAGTTATGAAGTACACTTCCGTGTTTTGGTATGGTTAACGTTCACACTTGATGCGTTGGTACTCCAGTACACTTCAACCGTACTTGAGACCACCTTTTCAAGTGGACTCGGGCACGGTACGTTTATCTGTACCCAGGCACGGTACAGTGTTCACACTATTCAAATGAACTGGACTTTGGGGTCAAGTGTACTCAGATCCGCACCAAAGTCCCTAGTGTGAAAGCCCCCTTAGTGTGAAAGGGTCGACCCGGCATTTTCGACCCGGGTCGCGATCAGGGTTATTCCCGGGTTGGACTCGGCTCACCTTTGGTGTGAAAGGGCTACTCGACCCGGGTTATTATCAAGAAACCTAATTGGTTTAGGATCGGCGCATCAGTATTTAACAAAATTTGTGTAGAATACGACAAGAAGCAACAATGTCAGGCATATGGCTAGCTAGTTCAATGTAATTTCTCTTTATTAAACACCGTCATCCAAAAGCATTTTCAACCACCCTCATCGCAGAACGAAGAATGTGGGTGAAGAGATTGTGTTCTGTTGTAAATTGACGATGCTGGGTGAATCATTTTATTAACCAGTAAGTGGGTATGCTGCACCTGTGTAAAGCGATCTCCACTCCATCAAACAAAAACAATAGCAATGATGGAAACGTCCACTTTAAATGACGTAGCAACACATCTGCAACGCAGTGCAGTTTATTCACCAAGTACTGTATATCTTAAAAGTAAGGGAATCATCTATCAGAATGCCAAAATATTTGTAGGAATTAACCTTCTCAAAGACCTTGCCCTCACGAGTGACCATTGAAAGGATATTCTGTGGTTTACTCTAGCATTTGAAAACAACATGACCTTATCAGCACTGAGAACGTGTTTCAGTTGAGACAGGGTGTTCTGGACAACATTAAACGCCCTTTGCAAGTGGTCAACGGCTTCAGCAAGGGTTGACGCACAACAGCAAATAACTTATCAGACCGTATGGTTTATTCAGACTACAAGCTGTCATTTCTGTGGCTGCAGCTGGCCGATTGTTATCTTATCAGGATTTTGAGTGTCCATCAGAACCTATTCTTTATGTTGGAGCAGGGTCACCCCATGTACCAATTTGTTGTACTGTTTATACACAAGATCAGAATATGTGCCTGACACCCTTCCCACCTAATTGTCCATCTCGACAATTACAGAATCAACATTTTAGAATTTGTGCCACTGTTAAGCAAGGGCAAATAATTCAACTACTTCCAGACAATATTCTTTTTAATTTCAGTCATTTACCCCCCCCCCCATTTCACACCACAATGTCTGTCTGCTCTTGGTTAAATTCTCCTGAAAGTGTAGCCTACTATATTATTCAAAAGAATTATGTTAGTGTGAGGGTCCCTAGGCACAGATTGTGGAAACAAGGTACACATTCTGGGATTCACCCCTTTTACACACACACGCACAGACTTTTTCTGTCAGGTTAGCTTCTTCTGCTTGCTTGTCCTGTGTGTTTTAGGAGACTCCTGCTCCTCCGTGTCGTTCCTCCTACTGAAACAGACACCCATAAATAACATTCAACTCACTAATCATTAGAGTCAACACACCTGTCGCCAATTCATGATCAGCTAGCTGAAGGTCCCCCCACCACAGTCCCACAGCGCCCTCTACAGGCCAGATGCCGTCACAACCCTCACAGTTAGATATGAAGCTCAGCCTTTCATAGCCTGAGGCCCACTGGTCTTCTTTTATTTAGAAAAGACACAGGATACTGTGTTATAATATCAGTTACGCCATAATCCAAGATGAGCACTTCAAAAAATTATATTTTAGAATTAATTTGGGTTGAGACCACATATGTCATTGGGGTTGGGAAGTGGGCACCCTCCATCCCAGATGTTTTGTTAATTTGAGCCCATGACACCTCCAGAAGACTTAACAGTGAGCAATGTTGTTTCAGAGCTCGTATCTCACATAATTGCTGTGAGATATCCCTATTCTATTCCTGCAGGCAGCTCTGCAGGGATACTTACCGTCACCCTAAAAAGAAAATAATCTGTCCCAACTCTATTCCTGCAGGTGAATGATGCTCTGCAGGAAAGGCTTACATTTTATACCTTTGTCCTGAGATGAAACATCTTTCTTTGTTTTTTCTTGGTGCCCATATTGGATCCTTTCCTTTCAGCCACAGGCTACTTTTAATGTGATGCTGCAGTGATGACGCACACATCTTGTTTTTCTAAAGGCATATTATTATTAGGCCTAGTTTGGCGCCCTGCCTACGCCCGCAGGTTTGATTCAATCGATTCCATTCCAGTACCTACATGTCCTCGATAATACAGTCTAGTGAGCTTACATGTAGCTAAGTGATTGGTTCACGTGTTATATATTTTTTATTATTATTTTTTATTGGTTTTTGCCCCTATTGAAATAAATAAGGAGAGAACCCCCCCCCCCCCCCCCCCCCCCCCCCCAATTGTAAGTGGCCTACTCTCAAATCAAATGTTTTTGTTGTGTAACAGTAGCCAGGACAAACTGAACAGCTACGATGTAGTCAGAAATGGAGTACATTCACGCAGCAGTGAAGAAAATCTCGCTGAGTAGCATTTTGAAACTGTTTAAATTGACACAAATATAACGTTTTTGTTGATCTGAGTCTTTTACGTAATTCCAGAATAATACATAGTTTCATAAAATATAAGTGTTAATATCTATAGAGCTCTTGCTAATTTGCAGTTAGCTTTCAAAGAGCGTAGGTTTTGGTAAAAAAAAATCCTAAACTGAATAAAATGTTTTTATTTAATATCAAACAATTGATGAACTGGTTTAAGAATATATTCTTAAATCACTGAGAATTCCAGGTTTCCGTATTTCAACTGCTGATAACATAATTTTGTCATTTCAAAACTCTTGGTCGTAATGCTCTATTTTCTTTCTCAAATGGGCACGAAATAGTCCAGCACTCCCTAGACTTCAAGTGAAATTGCCTCGCTGTTCACATTAGGTTTGACAGTAAAACTTTGATTAATTTTGAAGTAAACCCCTGTCCGGACATGACCTTAAGGGGACAAAAAAAAGTATATGTTGTTCCAAGGCAAAAAAAGATCTGCTCCCTCAAAGTTTTCCATGCCTTCACTTCTTCAGGGTAGCGGTAAAACAAACGTCATTCTCCACTATGGCTTGCTAGCAAGTTTGTTTTGGTTTAAATTTCACTCGCGTTTATTGAAATCCATAAAGCGAGACATATTTTCATTGTTTATGTATAGTTATGTCAGTCAGTTACATAGGCCTTTTTTTACAAATTAAATTTAAACTTTAGCTATGCTGACTGATTGTGAATGTAACTAATGCACATCGGTAACGCAATCTGTACCAAGCTAAAAGTCAATCTAGTTGTTGCATTCTTGACTGTAGCGTGGTCATTTTAAGTATCAAGGCAATTAAGGTTATATTTATGTACCTAGCGGATTTGAAAAACTTTTCATTTTTAAAATACTTCGGCTAATAAAGAACTAATGTGCATGATAAGAGTTTGAGGTATATCAATTGCTGGGAGAAAATCTGGACATTTCCTTTCATCTATTGTTTTCCTGTATTTGTTATATCTGAACCGAAGCGTTGATTTCTTTAAAGATTGCGTTGAGTAGTATGTCCAATATTTGTGACCACAGGTGCATGCATGAAAAATCAGTGCATCAAGAGAACAAGAAAACCTATTTATTTGCCAGATGGTTTATTGTGTTGTTCAAGTTTGCAGAGCAAACTGCAGAAATGAGCAGATTGGCTACTTCCAAAAGTCATATGGAATTATATTAAAATTAAATAAAAAAAATTTAATTTTAGATCATCGTCATTATAAATTTAATATAGGCCTATAATATTTGAGGAGTTTGTTGGGTAGAGAGTGGTGACCATTGCAAGCACGAATGGACATGAACAGTGGGGGAAGCCAGGAAAACGATAGTATGTCAAGGAGAGGATATTATGCCTGCTAATTACATTACATTACATTACATTCATTTAGCAGACGCTTTTATCCAAAGCGACTTACAAAACATTGTGCCTACAAAAAGATAAGGTAAAAACTACAAGTCAGGTAGATAAAATAAGTGCATCCCTGCCCTAATCATCTAGATAAGAGCTAAGCAAGTGCTATATTAAACATCCGGATACAAAACTGAACCATCACAAACCAACTACAAACAATTTATCAGTGCAACCAATTACTTAGTATATCAAGTAGAAGTGCTAGGTAAACGCAACGTCATGTTTAAGAGCTGAAGTGCAGTCGAAACATGTGAGTCTTCAATTTTCGGCGGAAAGTGTACAGAGATATTGTGGTCATAATGTTCGTGGGGAGGCCATTACATAATTGCAGCTATATAGGCAGCTATATAGGCAAAATAAGCAGATATGTACAAATAATATTGAGCAATGATCTTGCAATTGGATCTATATTTTACTGAGAGTCCATCCATCCATCCATCCATTTTCCGCCACTCATCCGGGGCCGGGTCGCGGTGGCAGCAGGCTCAGCAGGGAATTCCAGCCGTCCCTATCCCCAGCAACGTATTCCAGATCCTCCTGGAGGATCCCGAGAGGTTCCCAGGCCAGACGAGATATATAATTCCGCCAGCGTGTTCTGGGTCAACCCCGGGGTCTCCTTCCAGTAGGGCGTGCCCGGAAAACCTCCAACGGGAGGCGCCCAGGAGGCATCCTGATCAGATGCCCGTACCACCTCATCTGGCTCCTTTCGACGTGAAGGAGCAGCGGCTGTACTCCGAGCTCCCTCCGGATGACCAAGCTCTTTACCCTATCCCTAAGGCTGAGCCCAGCCACCCTACGGAGGAAACACATTTCAGCCGCTTGTACTCGCGATCTTATTCTTTCGGTCACTACCCAAAGCTCATGACCATAGGTGAGGGTTGGAATGTAGACCGACTGGTAAATCGCGAGTTTCGCCTTTCGGCTCAGCTCCTTCTTCACCACGACGGTCCGGTACAATGCCCGCATTACTGCTGATGCTGCACCAATCCGCCTGTCAATCTCGCGCTCCATTTTTCCCTCACTCGTGAACAAGAACCCGAGATACTTGAACTCCCTCGCTTGGGGCAGCAACTCACTCCCAACCCGGAGAGAGCACTCCACCGTTTTCCGGCAGAGAACCATGGCCTCAGACTTGGAGGTGCTGACTCTCATCCCGACCGCTTCACACTCAGCTGCAAACCGCTCCAGTGCATGCTGAAGGTCACAGTCTGAAGAAGCCAACAGAACCACATCATCTGCAAAGAGCAGAGAAGCAATTCTGAGGTCCCCAAACTGGACACACTCCTCCCCCCGGCTACGCCTTGAGATTCTATCCATGAAAATCACAAACAGAACCGGTGACAAGGGGCAGCCCTGGTGGAGTCCAACACCCACTGAAAACGCATTTGACTTTGTGCCGAGTATACGGACACAGCTCTCACTCCGGTTATATAGGGACCGAATGGCTCGTAGCAACGACCCCGGCACCCCATACTCCCGCAGTACCCCCCATAGGACGCCCCGGGGGAAACGGTCATAGGCCTTCTCCAAGTCCACAAAACACATGTAGACTGGATGGGCAAACTCCCATGCCCCCCCAAACAGCCCCTCAAGGGTAAAGAGTTCCACTGTTCCACGACCAGGACGGAATCCGCATTGCTCCTCCTGGATCCAAGGTTCGACAATCGGTCAGAGTCTTCTTTCCAACACCCTGGCATTAGCTTTCCCAGGTAGGCTGAGAAGTGTGATACCCCGATAATTGGAGCACACCCTCCGGTCCCCTTTTTTAAAAATGGGAACCACCACCCCGGTCTGCCATTCCAATGGTACCGTCCCCGACCTCCACGCGACACCGAAGAGGCGTGTCAACCAAGACAGCCCGACAATGTCCAGAGCCTTCAGCATCTCGGGGCGAATCTCATCCACACCCGGCGCCTTGCCGCTGAGGAGCTTCCCAACTACCTCAGTGACCTCTGCCAGGGATATTGCTGAGACTTCCCCAGAGTCTTCGAACTCTGCCTCCTCCACAGAGGACGTGTTGGCGGGGTTAAGAAGTTCCTCAAAGTGCTCCTTCCACCGCCCGACGATATCCCCAGTCCGGGTCAGCAGTTCTCCTCCCCTGCTCAACACAGCCTGGGCCAATCCCTGCTTTCCCTTTCTGAGCCGTCTAACGGTTTGCCAGAACTTCCTTGAGGCCAACCGAAAGTCCTTCTCCATAGCCTCCCCGAACTTCTCCCACACCCGGGTTTTTGCTTCTTTGACTACCGAAGCTGCAGCCCTTCGGGCCGCCCGGTACCCGTCTGCTGCTTCAGGAGACCCCTGGGCCAACCAAGCCCGAAAGGCCCCCTTCTTCAGTCTGACGGCTTCCTTCACCAACTTTCGTTCTTGATTAATGAAAACATTCTTGGCAAATGCTTTCGCTTTCGTCCGTCTTGCGCCGGTCCAAGAATTTCACCTCTAGCGGCACAATACGAATACTTTGGTTGCCGCCACGACAAGCACCGACGACCTTCTGACCACAACTCCTAGCAGCTGCTTCCACAATGGAGGTTTTGAACATGGTCCACTCGGAATCAATATTCCCAACCTCTCCCGGGATGCACGAGAAGTTCTTCCGGAGGTGGGAGTTGAAGACCTCCCGGACAGAGTCCTCAACCAGACGTTCCCAATTCACCCTAACTACACGTTTGGGTTTACCGGGTCTGTCCGGCAGCCTCCCTCCCGCCATCTGATCCAACTCACCACCAGGTGGTGATCAGTTGACAGCTCAGCTCCTCTCTTTACCCGAGTGTCCAAGACATACGGCCGCAGGTCTGACGATACGACCACAAAGTCGATCATCGATCTGCGGCCAAGGGTGTTCTGGTACCAGGTACACTTATGAACCTCCCTATGCTCGAACATGGTGTTTGTTATGGACAATCCATGCCTAGCACAGAAGTCCAACAACAAAGCAGCAACAGTTTAGATCGGGCAGGCCATTCCTCCCAATCACCCCTCTCCAGGTTTCTCCATCGTCACCCACATGGGCGTTGAAGTCCCCCAGCAGAACTATAGAATCACTAGATGGCACCCTTTCCAGGACACCACCCAGCGACTCCAAGAAGGCCGGATACTCCGAACTGCCATTTGGTGCATAAGCACAAACAACAGTCAGAGCCTTCCCCCCCAGCGACTCGCAGCTGCAAAGAGGCGACCCTCTCGTTCACCGGGGAAAACTCCAATACAGCGGCACCCAGCCGGGGACTCGTAAGAATCCCCACACCTGCCCGGCGCCTCTCACCCTGGGCGACTCCGGAAACGAAAAGAGTCCAGCCCCTCTCCAGGACTTGTGTTCCAGAACCAGAGCTATGCGTCGAGGCGAGCCCAACTATGTCTAGTTTGTACTGCTCCACCTCCCGCCCTAGCTCCGGTTCCTTTCCCACCAGAGAGGTTACATTCCACGTCCCTAGGACCAGTCTACGATGCCAGGGGTCAGCACGCCTAGGTCCCCGCCTATGCCTGCCACCCGATTGGCATTGCACCCGACCCCAATGTCTATCCCTGCAGGTGGTGGGCCCACAGGGCGGCGGCTCCATGCTGCTTCTTCGGGCTGTGCCCGACCGGGCCCCACGGGTCAAGGCCCGGCCACCAGACGCTCGCCGACGAGTATCCCCCGGGTCTGGCTCCAGGGGGTAGCCCCGGTTTCCCTCTTCCGGGCGAGGTGCCACAGTGCCGTTGGTTCCGCTTCATTGGGTGTTTTCGAATCGCGCTTAGTCTGGACCCTCCCCTGGGACCAATTTGCCATGGGAGACCCTACCAGGGGCTACTGCCCCCGACAACACAGCTCCCAGGGTCACAGGGACACTGAAACCCCTCCACCACGTTAAGGTGGCGATTCTCGGAGGGGTATAATTTTTTTTTTACTGAGAGTTCTGACTGAAATGCATTTTCGACAGTGATTATTTGGCACTGATGATGCGTGTACAAATGCAATTTCAAGCAGTAGGCTGTCTGTTGTTTGGAGCTGTAGAATTTTTGTAGCGTAAGGACCGCGTACTAAAAAAGTCGATGACACCGTTCTCAGTTTTCAGAGTACACGTTTTTAATATTGTAGCCTTAATATAGGTAAATGACCATATAACTGTAAAGGCAGTGAGTTTTTCAAAGTATCTGTAGCAACATATCCATTAATTCTCTCACGATAAAGAAGTTAACTAATGTCAAATTTGGCCATAGGAGGTTTTTGATTTTCAAAGAGCGGTTGGCTACACAAAGTGTTTTACTGGGTAAAATGTAAAGTATTTTTTCGAGACATACTGACAATTTATTAAAAAAAAATTATTCATAAACGTTTACTAAATAACATAAAATCAGAATATTTGACTGTCTAATCACTCGTTTTAAAAAAATTTATAATTATTTTGTCCTGTCTAGTAACAGGGCTAAGGGGCTAATGTGAATGAAACGTAAAGGCTACATGGGGTGAGGTAACATTTTAGCTGTATTGTGTATATTGATAGGTCCGTTTCTAATATAGTTTGTTTAAGGGTAAACTTAGGCCAGTTCACTTGTTTTGTTTGTTTTCACAAATTAGGATCTATTGAGAAGAGTCAGTATTATGGATAAGCCTAACTAGCGTTCCCTAACAATGTTACCCCTATGCATTCAACAGTGGTGCAGCATCGCTGCTGAATGATAAGCGGCGCTGGTTACATTTTCTTTTAATTTTGATTCAGTGAACGCTAGCCATCACAATTTGGATATGGAGTTAACGTTATTTCCATGGAGTCTAATGCTAGCTAGCATGCTTGTTATTCCTAATTCCACTTGTACAACAATACTGACGGTACTAAGCTACTCCTCGTCGTTATTATTTTGCTGACGATTATAACACAGCCTCTTAGTCAAAGTTTCATAGTTAAACTTTCTTCATGCTAAGAATAACCTTAACCAGGTTACATTAAAAACAGGTTGTTAATTACATTTGGTACCCTAAAAAACTCAAATCGCACCGTTGTGACGAAGAGAGAGCTGAGCCAGAAGGCAAAGCTCTCAATCTACCGGTCTATCTTCGTTCCTACTCTCACCTATGGTCATGAAGGGTGGGTCATGACCGAAAGAACGAGATCGCGGATACAAGCAGCGGAAATGAGTTTTCTCTGGAGGGTAGCTGGCATCTCCCTTAGGGATAGGGTGAGAAGTTCAGCCATTCGTGAGGGACTCGGAGTAGAGCCGCTGCTTCTTTGCGTAGAAAGCCAGTTGAGGTGGTTCGGGCATCTAGTAAGGATGCCACCTGGCCGTCTCCCTAGGGAGGTGTTCCAGGCAAGTCCAGCTGGGCGGAGGCCGCGGGGCAGACCTAGGACCAGGTGGAGGGATTATATCTCCACACTGGCCTGGGAACGCCTTGGAATCCCCCAGTCAGAGCTGGTTAATGTGGCCCGGGAAAGGGAAGTTTGGGATGCCCTGCTGGAACTGCTACCTCCGCGACCCGACCCCGGACAAAGCGGATGAAGATGATGATGACATTGAGATTTTGTTCTGTTTAATATTTTATTTCAAACGACTGACCCTCAAAATTAATTATTTTTAAGTCACATTAGTTTTATGTTAGAACAATTTTGTAAGAAAAAAAACAAATATGCTGTTTGCATAAGTATATTCAACCCCTGTGCTTTGGAAACTACAAGTTGACAGATGAAAAACATTGCCCTAACGAGGACAGAATAGGCCTTACAATTGGCCTCACCTCTGAAACATTAGAATAGCTCACATTTCTGGATAATAATTTATTTAAAAATAATTTATTTTATCAGTAAAACCCAACTCATCAAATTCAACATCTCAGCTCCCAACTGTGACCAAAATAGTATGCTGGTCTGTTCTTCCTGAGCAGTTTTCAACCATCAAATCAAATCAAATCAATCATGTTTATTTATAGAGCACGTTTAAAACAGGCAGAGCTGACCAAAATGCTGTACAACACATTCAGATACAGTATATCAAACATAACAACAACAAAAAAAATACAGTTGTGACACATATACATACTATATACAAGCTAAGTGCATAGAAAACCACTAAGATGCAAAGGCTTATGAGAAGAAATTAGTTTTGAGCTGAGACTTGAAGGAATCAACAAAAGGGACAAATCTGATAGGGAAGGCTGTTCCATAATTTAGGGGCTGTGACAGCAAATGCGCGGTCACATCTGAGCTTTAGTTTGAAGTGTGTAATGGCCAGTAGTCCTAATTCAGAAGACCTAAGAGGCCTGGGAGTGGTGTATGGTCTCAGTAGATCTGTGATGTAGAAGGGGGCAAGTTGGTTCAATGCTTTGTAGACAAATAGCAGGATCTTGAAATAAATTCTAAAGCGAACTGGAAGCCAGTGAAGGGAGGTCAAGATAGGGGAAATATGGTCCCTCTTTTTGGATCCAGTCAAAAGCCTGGCCGCAGCATTTTGGACCAGCTGCAAGCGGGACAAAGATGACTGGCTGATTCCAGTGTACAGGGAGTTGCAGTAGTCAAGACGGGAAAGAATTAGAGCACGAGTGACCTTTTCCAAATCCTTTAGTGAAAAGAAAGGTTTTAGTTTTTTCAGGGTCCGTAATTGAAAGACATTGGATTTTACCACTGCATTTATCTGCTTGTCAAATTTAAAAGCAGAGTCAGTGGGGTTTTAAATAGGAGGAAAGATTACCTAAATTCCTAGTAATTAAGTTAATGGAGTTAGGGGGGCCAAAGAGAACAACTTCCGATTTGTTTTCATTTAACTGGAGGAAATTGTGAGCCATCCAGCATTTGATGTCCTCAAGGCATTCTATAAGGTAATTTAAATTGGACTGAAAGTTGGGTTTTAGAGGAAGGTAGAGCTGAGTGTCATCAGTGTAAAAGTGATAGGAGATGTTGTGTTTTTGGATGATCTCACTCAGAGGCAACATATAAATGGAGAAGAGGACAGGGGCCAGAATGGAACCTTGTGGAACTCCACAGAGTAGGTTGGTAGCAGGAGAGGAGGAATTGCTTATGTTGACTGAGAAGGTTCTGTTTTGAAGATATGAGCTAAACCAGTCCAGGGCAGTGGCTGTCTGACTCTTGACTTGGGAGAAGATGGGTACAGGGAAGCCATCGATCATGATGTTAGGGATAGTGGCTTTGGACAGAGTGGCTTTGGATCCAACTAGCAGGGCCTCCGTTTCACTGCCGTTGAGCTTTAGGAAGTTCTGGCTCATCCAGCTCTTGATGTCCTGTAGGCAGCCAATGAGAAAGGAGGGAGGGAGGGCAGTGGTGGGTTGGGTAGAGACACAGAGCTGGGTATCATCAGCATAGCTATGGAAGTGGACATCGTGATGTCGGAGGATCGACCCCAGGGGAAGGAGGTAGACGATGAAGAGGAGTGGACCCAATACTGACCCCTGGAGGACACCCTGTGCAACTGCAACACTTTTGGACCTGTGGTTCTCCAGCTGCACAGACTGTTGTCTATCAGCGAGATAGAATGAGAACCAGGAGAGTGCGACACCAGTGATCCCAATGCCAGTCAGGCGCTCCAGGAGTGGGAGATGGTGTCAAAGGCGGCTCTAAGGTCAAGGAGGATGAGGATAGAGAGTAGTCCTGAGTCAGCTGCACAGAGGCGGTCGTTGGTGATTTTAACCAAGGATGTTTCGGTGCTGTGTTTTGGACGGAAACCGGATTGAAATGGTTCGTGAAAGTTAGTGGAGTCAAGGTGGGACTGAAGTTGAGCAGCAACCACCCTCTCAAGCACCTTGGAAATGAAAGGTAGATTAGAAATGGGTCTGTAGTTGTTATTGAGGGAGGAGTTGATTATTGTTGTTATCAAGGGGGAGATGGCTGGCAAACAGGCTTTGATGAGGCTTGGGGGGATCAAGCTGACAGGTAGTGGACTTAGACTTGAGAATGAGCTCAGAACACAGATGCTGATCTTGATTTGTTTGATGTTTTTAAATGTGATGATCCATTGATCTTTTGTTTTGGTGATGGGGGAATAAAGTTCAAAGAGCACAGCTTTGTGGTCTGAAATGGGGAACTCCGTGATAGTGAGGTTACAGGAGAGTGATACCAGCGGAGCAGACTAAATCGAGAATGTGGCCTTTATTGTGAGTTGGGAATGTGACATGTTGAGTGATACCAGGACAGTCAATGAGAGGAATTAAATCATTTGCAAAGGCACTGGAAGAGTCATCAATGTGGATGTTAAAGTTGCCCAGCAGAATAACATCAGGGGACATTGCACAAACAGATAGTTCTTTGAGGAAAAAAGCATTAGGATTTGGGGGTCGATAAACAGTTAAAATTATGACTGTTGTAGAACAATTGATTTTTAAAGCTAGACATTCCAAAGAGGAGTGAAGGGGGACAGTGACGGCATTGACTTTAAAGTTCTCACGATAGACCACAGCAAGACCACCGCCCCGCCCAGTAGCTTGAGACTTACAGATGTAAACAAAGCTGGGAGGACTAGCTTCGTTCAACTGTGAGATGTCATTTGGCTGCTGCCAGGTCTCAGTAATGCAGAGGAAGTCCAGCTTTCTGTCATCAATAAATTCATGAATCAGTGAGGCCTTGTTGGTTTCTGATCTTATATTAAAAGTAGAGAATTTTAAACAAGAAAGGGTCGCAGACGTAGCTACCTTCGGCACCGGGGATAGTGATTGACAGTACGTCTGGGAGTGTGAATGGGGCGGGGATTAATAGACCAAAATTTGCGAATGTTTGAGTGTTGAGTGGCTATGGAGTGCTCCAACTCAGAGTGGAAAAACATACGTCATATGCAAATTAGCAAATAGCATGAGCAAATATGCAAATGAGCCTAATTTGTGTATACCACTTAAACTATTATCTCCCTGAGTTTTCATGTGAGACCCACGGTTCATACATCAAAATGCTCAGCTTGACATACTGAACCATACAATGTAAACAAGTTTTAAAATTAGTTTTGAAAAATGAATGACAGTCTATGGAGCCTCATCGACTTCCATTCAAATTGTAGCTCAATGACTGTTAATGGTATACTTAAGATCAATGTATCTAAATACTCAGTAGAGCATACTGATTGAAGATGCAAAGTTTCATCTTGATAACATTTATATGGGCATCACCATGTTCTATGGAGCCTCATTGATTTCCATTCAAATTGATAAAATTCAAATTGATGAAAATACTCAGTAGAGCATACTGAATAAACATGCAGTCTCACATTTTGACAGCATTTATTCATACATACACACACACACACACACACATATACATATATCATATTTTTATGTATATAAAATATATTATATCATACTATTGTAGGGGAATTGGGTTTACTACTTCCTGTGTGTAAATTACGCTTTATCAATTTTTGTAGATTATCATTTAATTAATGAATTAATATTATAATCAATCAAGGTGATTAAGTGTAATTACTTATGTACGGAGCACCACCACACAGACTTTAGCTTAAGCACGGCTCTGAGGGAAACCGAATCATTATCATTAATTTAATAATGTAATAGTGATGATTTTCAATCTCAATTCTAAAGTAGTGAAGTCTGATGTTACGAAAATAACAGATTATATGAAAACGAAGCGACACAGCTGGGTTTAAATGCAAAGCAATTCTATTAATTTACTAATATAAAGAAACCATGACAATTACGTTACTACAAATAATGACTAAATTATAACATTGATAAACTAAAGTGGTTAGTGGGCATTTAATGCTATGGTTACAATCTAAACATACACAGTATAACAGTTTGACAGATTGACAAATTATGGTAAACACAACACAGCAGTTTTTATAGGCTATAGCGTCAAACGCTCAACATTATGAATAGCATGAATTTACGTTACTGTGTGAAGATAGGCGGATCTGTGGCAATGAATGCATTTGGTCCTAGGTCTGGTTTGTGGCTGGGCCAAAGTGGAAACGTTGTCCGTGGTTTCAGTGGTAAAGTTCTGAAACTTAGATTGTTGTTTGAATAAAGGTAGAAAGGTTTTCCGTTGGTTTAGGTTTGAAACGTGGTCGTTGATGTCTTGTAAGAACAAAGGTGCGCTGGTTCCGTCTTGGTGATCCAGCGGGTCCTCCGACTCAGTAGATTTGGTTAAAAGCTCTGAATCATTTCGAATAATGTTGGAAGTTGTGAAGTCCCGAACGTAGTTTGAATAAAGGTGTCTTTTCTCTGAAGTGGTGAAGGAAAGTTCAAAAGTGCGGCAAGGGTTTTCCGGCCTATAGTGAGGTCAAAGGTCTAATTTCTTTGTTCTGAAGGTTGCTGGCAGACGCATGGTCAAGGAAGGAGGGGGTGCGATTTTTAATCCTTGGTAACAAAGTGGCCTCCCAGGTTACTTGCGGATGTTAAAAAGCATAGTTTCCTGTTTGAGAAAGCTATTCATAGGAGGCCTTGGGAAGGTGGCCTGGGTCATCCGATTGGCTGCATGCCAATAAGCAGAGGTGCGAATTATTCACTGATGAAACAAAGATCAGTTTACCTTACAATGTCGTTTGGTTTCTATTCATGCTTACACCTGGAGTATGTTCTATATAACGTCTGCAAAGCTTATGACATTTCATTGTGAATATTTCAATACCAAACATGACTATGCTAGCTAGGACGGTTCATTTAGAAAAGAGAACACACATATATAATTATAAAATAAACAATTGATATAACAATTTCTTCTCGTTTTGTCCAATAATTTCATTGAATGTTCTTTAGACAACAATTTCTTAATAGCAATTTCTTAATCCTTAGAGTTGCAGCTTTGTGCTGTTTTGTCTAAATCCAAGGTTCTTTGTGTGAGAGAAACATGCTGGCCCCCCTGGAGTGTTCACCAGGGCCATTTTGGCCTGTTCCTCTCATCTTAACCAATGAGGGGCGACGATTTGGTGGTTGGTTTCCCTACGTTATACATATTATATATTTTTATGAGGTTTACAATACGTTATACACTGTGTGCACAATTATTAGGCAAGTGAGTATTTTGACCATATCATAATTGTTATGCATATTTTCCAACTCCAAGCTGTGTAAACTTGAATGCATATTGGATTTAAGCATATCAGGTGATGTGTATTTATGTAATGAGGGAGGGTGTGGCCTAAGGAGATCAACACCCTCTGTCAAGGTGTGCATAATTATTAGGCAGCTTCTTCTCCTCAGGCAAAATGGGCCAAAAAAGAGATTTAACTGACTCTGAAAAGTCAACAATTGTAAAAAGTCTTTCAGAGGGATGCAGGACTCTTGAAATTGCTAAGATATTCGGGGGTGATCACAGAACCATCAAACGTTTTGTTGAAAATAAACAGGGTCGCAAGAAACGTGTTGAGATAAAAAAATGCAAATTAACTGCCAAAGATTTGAGAAGAATCAAACGTGAAGCTACCAGGAACCCATTATCCTCCAGTGCTGTCATATTCCAGAACTGCAACCTACCTGGAGTGCCCAGAAGTACAAGGTGTTCAGTGCTGAGAGACACGGCCAAGGTAAGGAAGGCTGAAACCCGACCACCACTGAACAAGACACATAAGTTGGAACGTCAACACTGAGCTAGTTGGACCTTTTCGGGTTGAAGATGGACTCAAAATCAACTCCCAAACCTGCTGCCAGTTTTTAGAATACACTTTCTTCAAGCAGTGGTACAGGAAAAAGTTTTCATCTTTCAAGAAGACCATGATTTTTATGCAGGACAATGCTGCATCAAAGTACTCCACTGCGTGGTCAGCCAGTAAAGGCCTTAAAGATGAAATAATAATGACATGGCCCCCTTCCTCACCTGACCTAAACCCTATTGAGAACTTGTGGGCCCTTCTTAAACGGGAGATTTACGGTGAAGGAAAACAGTACACCTCTCTGAACAGTGTCTGGGAGGCTGTGGTTGCTGCTGCACAAAAAGTTGATCGTCAACAGATCAAGAAACTGACAGACTCCATGGATGGAAGGCTTGTGACAGTTATTGAAAAGAAGGGTGGCTATATTGGTCACTGATTTATTTATTTTTTTAAATGTCAGAAATGTTTATTTGTACATTTTGAGTTTTTTGTTTATTATTCTCACTTTAACAGATGAAAATAAACAAATAAAAGTGAGATGGGAAAAGTTTCGTTTTCCATTTAGTTGCAAAATGATTGTGCACACTAATAGTTGCCCAATAATTGTGCACACAGATATTCTCCTAAGAAAGCCAAAACCTCACTTTTACTTAAATATTCAGGTTTGAGGTTTATTAACATTTTGGATTGACCGAGAGCACTGTAGTTGTTAAATAATCAAATTAATCCTCAAAAATACAACTTGCCTAATAATTGTGCACACAGTGTAGTATATGGGGCCTCATTTATATCCAGTCTAATTGCATACTGTTTCATACATACATAAGTTACATTAAACATACAGAATACACATGTTTTCCTGTTCCAAATAGTTCACATTCGTACTGTATAAAATGTAACTTTAATCTTTAAAGCATACTGCACATACTGTACATCACTGGGCACACACATTTTCTTCAGGAAATCTAATGCTATCTAGTTCCTATTTCTATCACTCTTTACCCTGCCCAGCAGGAAACCTTCCTTTGGTTTTATTTGTTTCTCTAATCTACTCCTGCTGGCGTGTAACAGTTTGCTCAGTTTGAACATAGTATGTCAACCTTATCCAAATTAGCTTTCAAATTAGATTGACATAGTCCTGAATATTTTTCTGCACAATGATAAACTGCTTATAAAAAATATACCTGTTGTTCATCTCTTATATACTACTGATAATTACGATTTCTCACAATTCTTATATTAATAATACTAATACCTTTATTTGTATAGCAATTTTCCTAACCATGATACAAAGTGCTTTGACAATGACAACAAAAGTCTCATGTTTGGTCCGTCACCATCACGTCCAGTCCGTCACGTCCAGTCCGTCACCATCACGTCCAGTCCATCACCATCACGTCCAGTCCATCACCATCACGTCCAGTCCGTCACGTCCAGTCTGTCACCATCACGTCCAGTCTGTCACGTCCAGTCCGTCACCATCACGTCCAGTCCATCACCATCACGTCCAGTCCGTCACGTCCAGTCTGTCACCATCACGTCCAGTCTGTCACGTCCAGTCCGTCACCATCACGTCCAGTCCGTCACCATCACGTCCAGTCACCATCACGTCCAGTCCATCACGTCCAGTCCGTCACCATCACGTCCAGTCTGTCACGTCCAGTCCGTCACCATCACGTCCAGTCCGTCACCATCACGTCCAGTCCATCACGTCCAGTCCGACACCATCACGTCCAGTCCATCACGTCCAGTCCGTCACCATCACGTCCAGTCCATCACGTCCAGTCCATTTTTTGGTTGCCAGGATTGCCAAAGTTTGTTATCATAGCTGCTTTTGTACTTAATGATAGATGGTGAAACTTTTGCAGGAAATGTTAGATCTGCTTAAGGCGGCCTCCACACCTTGGACAATAACCACAATGATAATTATAACTAAAAAAATATAAAAATTGTTGCAAGTCAAATAAAGGAGCCTGTTCACACTGCTACAATAACTGTAACTTAGTGGGGAACGATATGGTTCTGATGGTTTCAGAGCCATTTTTCCATGTCCCTTGAACTATCAACTGTTAACATCCAATTAATAATGCATTCTACATGGAACTCAAAATTTAATACATGGCAGCTCACTTTCAATAACACGGAGTGCATTTCTAAGCATTCAAATTACAGATTTTAAAACTATGATCAGACAGCGGTAGGGGGCACTTAATATAAAAGCAGCAGGTGATGACATTTTTTTTCATACAAGTCCATGTCAACTAACGTGTGAAATAAAGTAAGGCTTCGCATCACTCGCAAATAAAACCGTTGTGGGATCTGGACGCTGGTGAAACTATAAATCGTAATAGTTATAGTAATGGTTACAGTCCCAAGTCAAGTACATTTTCTCAATTTTATTATCCCACTAGGGGAAATTAGGTTGCAGCCAGGTATATTCAAAACCCATCCAATCCATAGTAACACAACATAAAAGACAAAACACAACATCCATAGCAGAAAAACAGAGACAATACAGTACGATGCAAGATCACTAAATGTTAAGACAAGGATAAAAAAAACAAAAATAATTTATGCAAATTATGATCTTTAACAGCAGCACAAACAAATGAGACCTTGAAACCATTTGTCCTTTGAATTGGTACTCTATCTTTTACCAGAAGGAAGAAGCACAGACTCCCTCTGCAAGGGGAGATCAGAACAGTCCATAATAGCAAGTGCCTTCCTTACAACCTGCCGATTATAAATGTCAGAGCTACATTTGTGTGTCCTAGGTGTGGAGGCAGCCTAACATGATATTTTTTTGCTTCCTTGCTGTTGTGGTTTGCTATGTAATGTTATTGCTAAGTTTACAACAACTAGCTTAACTTGCTACATTAGAACTATTGGGGGAAGTTATCTTCTTCTAAGGTTGTCAATTAAATATTCTGACCTGGACCATAAAGGTTTATGAAGGTCCTTTTGGGAAGGAAATACTAATCTACTGTTACAAAATAAAGGAATATGATATATCACCTTTTGGCACGATCAGAAGCTTTGTATGATGGTTTTTGCTTATTTCTATGCAGAAAAACAGGTGTTGTTCACCGAATGCATGTCATCCGTCAAGGTTGAGGAGTTCAGTGAGGCTACACTTGAAGTAGAGCTGAGTCTGTATTCAGGAGAGGTACAGTGGATGAGACAAGGCGTAGTCCTTCATCCCGGAGCCAAGTTCACCCTAAAGCAGAAGGGACGAAAACGGATGCTCACTATCCACAATATTGCCCTCTCTGATCAGGGTATCTACAGCTGTGAAACCCTACATGACCGAACACAGGCCAAACTCAGTGTGGAACGTAAGTCTGCATGTGTTGTTACTATTTGCAGTTGTTGTTTGTTGCCATTGTTAGTGATGGTACTTCACAAGCTCTCGTTGATTCAAGTCACCAAGTAGCCCACACTTTCTACCACTGTTACTAGGTTGCATCCAGATGGGATCACTAAAGCTCAATAATTATATCATCTTAAGGGGGAATCACATTGGAGTAAGAGGGTCTTTGTGTATTTTTCTATTAAAGCCTCCTTTGTCCTGGCTTTGAAGATGCTGACTTTTAGTTAGGGGGATGGATTATATACAGGCCAACATTTTAAGGGCAAGCTTGTCTCGATGAGCTACAAGTCTCACTTAAAATAAATGTAAATGTATTACCAGCATGCTGTAATATTTAAAAGCTTTGTATTCAAAAATACGTGTCTGATTCCCATTAACCCCACATGGTGAATATTGCAACAAATTGATATCCTCAATTAGCACTGTATGAATTGAAAATACTTTACTGTTGAGATAAATTGGGTCCAATAAATTATGAATTATTTTTCCCACAGCAAGAAAAATAACATTAAAGAAAGGGCTAAACGATAAAAAAACCACAGAGCGAGAAACAGCCTCTTTTGAGATTGAGTTGTCTCACGCCAACGTAGCAGGCATCTGGATGAAAAATGGAACCCAACTTAAGCCCAGCAACCATTGGCGTATGAGTTCCAAAGGAGTTGTCCACAGCCTCACAATCTCCAACCTGTCAGTGGAGGACACAGGCACCTTTATGTTCTGTGCAGAGAATTTGAAAACGTCTGCAAGCCTTGTTGTGAGAGGTAGGCAACTGTAACCGATTACACGCACATCGGTAAAGTGCAAGTCTCTTAAATCACAAAGGTTTGAGTACTACTGATTTTTCTTACAGTCCTCAAATTATTATAAATCCCGATTACAATATTGTACAAAAATAGATCTTGGCCAAATACAGTTCTCTCAATACAGTATTGCAGTGGCGGCTGGTAACTTCTGAGTCAGAGGAGGCAGATTTGGGGTGGGGCTGAGGTGGGGTGGATGAAGGTGTTGTATAAGAAGCTAAACCCCAATAAGCAGCAGGGTAGCCTACACTCATAAATAGTGTAAATAAAAATTGTAAAACAGTCCAAGAAAAAAGTTACAATGATGATTATTATTATTAATGTAGACATTTAGCAGACGCCTTTATCCAAAGCACAGTGAAATGCAACGTAATACAATCTGACATAAAACTTAAAAGTGAGTGGCTGACAGGCAGCGCAATTACAAACAGCCTGTATTGTTGGCCTTGTTTACTGTTCTGTACTTCAGGTAGTGCTTTGACGAGACACGGATTTGCTGACTTGCTGAATCTGAATCGGTTAGTAAAACGACACTCAAAATCAACAGACCACGTAAATGTCGAAGTGAAACTAAAACTTCTCGGACAGATACGTATCAAACATGCACTGATGAAGGTGCTCGGATTCAAGTAGCTAAGCTAAGCTACCCTGCACTGTAAAAAATGTCAGTGGAATTGACAGTGAAATATTGTGAAATCACTACAGTAAAACGCTGTATAGATACACAATGAAGCAGTGTTTAATTTACAGTAATATGTTGTATAACACTGAACCAAACACAACTGTTTAATTTAAAGTAAAAATATGTCAAAAGTATCATATTCCGTTGTATAATTTACAGATTACTGTATTTTAAACACAGAAACACTGTAATACAAAAAGCAATACAATACTGTTAAAATTATAGAATGCCAGTGTTAAAATAATGTTTTATGTCAGTTAGATTTAAAACAGAAAGAAACCGTATTACATTTTACAAATTTATAAGCTATTACTTTCAGATAGGAATGTGTATAAATACAATGAAAATAGATTAATATGAAGGATTTTTCAAAAAGCTGATGTTGGGTCTTGCTTTACATATGAAGTATTTTTATAGCGTCCCTGATAAACTACTTTATAAAATAAAATACTTTATATTATATTAAAAAAAAACTCATTATAAGTGTGGCTAATAGCTAATGGATTTGTAAACATTTGAGTGTAATATTCACTGTAATAACCTACACTCTCCTATTTATGTTCCCTGCAGAAGTGTTCAATCTGTGATGAGAAATATCTGACAATTTTACAGTTTATATTTGAGATTGATATTAGATAGGACTTATAGAAAATAATTTCATACATTTATATTGTAATCAATACCCGTTACAGAAATTGAAATTGCAGTATTTAGTTGCTTTCACTGTAGAACCTTCCATCCATCCATCCATTTTCCGCCGCTTATCCGGGGTCGGGTCGCGGTGGCAGCAGGCTCAGCAGGGAATTCCAGCCGTCCCTATCCCCAGCAACGCTTTCCAGATCCTCCTGGAGAATCTCGAGGCGTTCCCAGGCCAGACGAGATAAATAAGCTCGCCAGCGTGTTCTGGGTCTACCCCGGGGTCTCCTACCAGTAGGGCGTGCCCGGAAAACCTCTAACGGGAGGCGCCCAGGAGGCATCCTAATCAGATGCCCGTACCACCTCATCTGGCTCCTTTCGACGCGAAGGAGCAGCGGCTCTACTCTGAGCTCCCTCCGGATGACCGAGCTCTTTACCCTATTCCTAAGGCTGAGCCCAGCCACCCTACGGAGGAAACACATTTCAGCCGCTTGTACTCGCGATCTTATTCTTTCGGTCACTACCCAAAGCTCATGACCATAGGTGAGGGTTGGAACGTAGACCGACTGGTAAATCGCGAGTTTCGCCTTTCGGCTCAGCTCCTTCTTCACCACAACGGTCCGGTACAACGCCCGCATTACTGCTGATGCTGCACCAATCCGCCTGTCAATCTCACGCTCTATTTTTCCCTCACTCGTGAACAAGAACCCGAGATACTTGAACTCCCTCGCTTCGGGCAGCAACTCAATCCCAACCCGGAGAGAGCACTCCACCGTTTTCCGGCAGAGAACCATGGCCTCAGACTTGGAGGTGCTGACTCTCATCCCGACCGCTTCACACTCAGCTGCAAACCGCTCCAGTGCATGCTGAAGCTCACAGTCTGAAGAAGCCAACAGAACCACATCATCTGCAAAGAGCAGAGAAGCAATTCTGAGGTCCCCAAACTGGACACACTCCTCCCCCCGGCTACGCCTTGAGATTCTATCTATGAAAATCACAAACAGAACCGGTGACAAGGGGCAGCCCTGGCGGAGTCCGAACACCCACTGAAAACGTAATTGACTTTGTGCCGAGTATACGGACACAACTCTCACTCCGGTTATATAGGGACCGAATGGCTCGTAGCAACGGCCCCGGTACCCCATACTCCCGCAGTACCCCCCATAGGACTCCCTGGGGGACACGGTCGTAGGCCTTCTCCAAGTCCACAAAACACATGTAGACTGGATGGGCAAACTCCCGTGGCCCCCCAAACAGCCCCGCAAGGGTAAAGAGTTGGTCCACTGTTCCACGACCAGGACGGAATCCGCATTGCTCCTCCTGGATCCGAGGTTCGACAATCAGTCGGAGTCTTCTTTCCAACACCCTGGCATAAGCTTTCCCAGGAGAAGTGTGATACCCCGATAATTGGAGCACACCCTCCGGTCCCCCTTTTTAAAAATGGGAACCACCACCCCGGTCTGCCATTCCAATGGTACTGTCCCCGACCTCTACGCGACACCGAAGAGGCGTGTCAACCAAGACAGCCCGACAATGTCCAGAGCCTTCAGCATCTCGGGGCGAATCTCATCCACACCCGGCGCCTTGCCGCTGAGGAGCTTCCCAACTACCTCAGTGACCTCTGCCAGGGATATTGCTGAGACTTCCCCCGAGTCTTCGAACTCTGCCTCCTCCACAGAGGACGTGTTGGCGGGGTTAAGAAGTTCCTCAAAGTGCTCCTTCCACTGCCCGACGATATTCCCAGTCCGGGTCAGCAGTTCTCCTCCCCTGCTCAACAGAGCCTGGGCCAATCCCTGATTTCCCTTTCTGAGCCGTCTAACGGTTTGCCAGAACTTCCTTGAGGCCAACCGAAAGTCCTTCTCCATAGCCTCCCCAAACTCCTCCCACACCTGGGTTTTGCTTCTTTGACTACCGAAGCTGCAGCCCTTCGGGCCACCCGGTACCCGTCTGCTGCTTCAGGAGACCCCTGGGCCAACCAAGCCCGAAAGGCCTCCTTCTTCAGTCTGACGGCTTCCTTCACTGTAGAACCTTAGTCATATATACTGCAGCATCCCGGGGGCGGGACCTTCCCAGCATGCACCAGTGCGTTTGCCATAGAATTTGCTATATTACTGTTGTTCATTACATATATTTTTGCCCATTCTTTGGGTTGTTTTGATCATTATTATCGCTGCTTAATTTAGTTAATAATGCAGGTTGGCTGACATTAGGGTCACCTTGAGTGAGAATGTCTATTCCCGTATACCCCTTGTGGGTCATGTGTCAATTAGACCAGCAATTGTTTTACAAGGAAAATGGTCTCTATTATGATCAGAGCAGTTCTCTACGATTATGATGACTGTCTCTATGTTCATGAGAGCCGTTACCTGACTATTTCATATAAATTAGAAGATCGCATTGTCAAAAACAAGCGTTTAGCAGATTCATATAAGACTATCGGATTTACCAGTTTGAATGTAATTCCAACGGTTTTTAACAGTAAAATGTGCAGGTTGTTTAGTAAAGTTGTTCACAGTTTTAACATATTTTTTACAGATTTCTTCTGGCGTCTGCCAGTTTTTGTTCGTATTCCGTAAAAAAAAGTATTTACCGTAATACAGAATACGTCTGTACCGTTTCTTTTACGGTTCTCCTCTGGCGTCCACAGCTGCCAGTTTTTCACCATACATTTTACCTTTTAACTGTGGGTTTTACTAGTAAAGTATACACGTTATTATTCACATTTGAGTAACTAACTTACAGTTACTGAAAATGTAAATGGGGCCGTTTCTAGTTACTGTTATTTTCCCTCATATTGTGCATTTTACCGATAACAAATGTGTATTTTTTTTGCCTCCTGGTCACGCTTTACTGTTTATGCTCAAACGTGACTCTTTCCTGTTTATATTTCTGGGTGCAGTTCGGGAGCTCACCGTTATATATAGGCCCCCTTCTTATGTCCCCTCAAAGTTATTTCATTAGCGTGAGGAAGAAGGTTACAGCAAACCACACATGCTATTTAGGGTTTGCTAATGTTAGTATGTTTCATAATGAATTCATACTTTTTAAGGGGTGCCTCTGGTATTCGAAATTCATACGTTTTGGTTCTGGAGGAAACTGTGGGAACTAAACTGGTAATGAAAGTTTGCTAAGCGCTCGACTTTAGTGGTTGTAGGCTACTTGCAGTTTTGTTAGTTAGGTAAACTTGGCATACTGACTAGCTAAAGTCACAGTAACGGCAGCTTGAAAGAAACTTACTGTTTGCTCGGCTGATCTGGAGGGTGGCTCGGACACAAACAGTATGGGAAATATATCGTTACTTTAAACTTAAGTAAGTGAGTTTTGAGGCTTGTTGGTTGGCCATTTGAGACTAGAATAAATAAGTTGAACAAATATTTTGTGTGTGGTTTATTCAATTGCTTAGTAAACAATTCATGGTTTATTAGATTATTATTTGTGTTGCTGTTTTAAAATATATGTATATATTCGGGCATATTGGCTAATAGAAAGTACCACAGAAAGATCACAAGTTAGCAGTGTGGGATAAAAAATAAAGCCTACACTTCAGAGTTTGAGTAAATTGGGAAACGCAAAAGTTACTAACATTAGTAAGGCATTACTTTTTTAAGGGAGTAATCGGTAAAGTAACTTAGTTACTTTTTAAAGAGGTAACGAGTAACTGTAACTAAATACAAATTTCCAGTAACTAGCACAGTACTGCTTATTTGCTGTATTGACAAATCTATTACCACTCAACTTTTCTCAACCAAATCTCTCTCCGCTAACTCCTAAAGTGCATGCGTGAAATATAACATTGGGTTATAAGGCTGGCCTTCCCTGAAATAAATTAAAATGGCAATTCATCCAATAGAAGAGTGTTTAGAACACACGTCTCATTTTGTATTGAAGTCTATTGGAGATAGGAAAAACCAACGGAGGCAGTGCCTCCGGCCATCTGATTTGTGTTAAAACAGGTCTTGTGAGTGTATATTTCTATATATAACTGTATAACTTGCATATTTATCCTATAAAACACACAATTGATAGCATTAATCATTTATTTTTTTTAGATAATATTATAGATGACCTGAACAAAATTATTAGTATGATGTGTAATATAATTTCTATTAAACAACCTCCACTGCAGTAATGGAACAATCAGCTAATGATTTTATGAATGCAGATTTATTTAAGGTTTATATTTATAAAGGAGAACAGAATGAAAACACATGACAGCCGTTAATGGCAACATTATGTCTTTGCATGAGTGTAAGGAAGTGGGCTGGACTGGGGCATTAAAGTCATTAGCTGAAATACAGTCCCATCCTGACTGCGCTATGGCCAGGGTATGTTTGGTTGACCATTTAGGGTACCACCCCTGTGAAAAGATTAGAATTTCTATCAAATTAAACTTTTTAACGCACTACAGTACACTTCATATATTATACCATTTATTCTTACATTTGTTTTACCATCCTTTTCAACAGAGTCCCCTGTGACAATTATCAAAAAACTGGAGGAACAGAACTTTCCTGAGGGGACAACAATGTCTATTGAATGCGAGCTATCAAGACATAACGTTGATGTGAAATGGATGAAGGTAAATATTCTATTTGATGCCAGTATTACTATTGATCACTGTTATACTTGTGGAATGGTATCATTACAGCAGATGAAAACAATTTTGACTTAAAAAATGTTTTAATATGTAAGCATTGATTAATTTAAAACAAATTCTATCGTATTTACTGTTTGTATATAAAAGTCTTGCAATTTCTATTTCAAGGCATGTTGACTAAAAATAGGGTTTACTTTTCATTTCAAACGTGTTTGTAAGAACTGCAGATTAACTTTTTTATAAAATGTCCTTTTTTTGTCATACATGTAAAAACGCACAGGTGTTTTGACCAAATCCACTTTTTAAAACATATCCGTCGTCATAGTGAAAATAATAAAATGAAATCTATCAATATTTTTTATTAAACTTAGGAATTTCTCACAAAAAAGTGGTTGAAGGTTGTGCCAAAAATATAAATCTCACAAAAGTCAAACAAGCAATTAAAAGGAATGCAGTTTGTTTTTGCAAGACTACATACTTCACAAATATTTTTTTTTCTGGTTGTAATTTGCTTTCATGGCACAAAAGTAAAGAATTTTTCCCCTTTCAATAATTTTTACACAAATTCCATAAATTGCGTTTTTCTCTGACTTAACAAGAACTAGGCTACATATACAGCACATGGAGTTCTTCATACTAGACGCACTGGGATGAAATTGGCTGATTCTGGTCAAGATGGACATATAGACATATACATAGATAGCATATGGTAACCTCTCACTTTCAAGCTTTTCCACACTGTCATTACTTTTATACAGCCTTTTCCAACAGTCGCTAAAAATTAAATAAAAAATGTAAAAGTACAGTAAGCAAGGATGTGATTTAAAGTATTTTGGTCACATAATTACAAAACTGAGGGTTTTCTAGAAAATGTTTATCCAGGTTATTTATTTATGAATTGCTTTCTTTGCTGTTTAGGATGGGATCCACCTAAAACCAAGCAAGGAATGTCGCATTTATGCAATGGGCAGGAAACGTTTCTTGCAGATCATAAAATGCAGCATTAAAGACGCTGGTGTGTACACCTGTGATGCGGGAGAGGCCACTACATCTTGTGCATTGGAGGTGTATGGTAAAGTCTGACATACACACAAACACATATACCCATGAAGCCAATGTACATGGTGCGTTGCTGAAATGCATCATTAATTATCTTGTAATTGACCTCTTATTGAAATAGCCTGTCTGTGGGCTGTTCTTATGATCACTGAACGGTGGTACCAATCATGTCTTTAACAATATGATTCTATAACAAAAAAACTGCTTTTGCTGTAGTTTATACAAGGAAGAATTAAAGAAGAGCCATGGATTATGGGGAACAACAGCACATTGCAGCCATATAACCTTACGAGGCAAAGTCTTTATTTAAGTGTTTATTTCTCTTAGAAAATGTCTGTCAATGTTTACTCTTTGCCAAACTCCATAATATGGCATGTCTAATAACAAAACACTATAGCTAGTTCTAACTTGAGTCTCAAGAAAAGCGCTAAAAACTAAATAAATTTTTTTTATTAACTTGTTAGTTCTGAGTTTCAAAATACATAGGACACAATGTTATAGTATCCTTTATGCCATATTCCAAGATGAGCACTTCAAAAAACACGTTTTAGAATGGATTTGGGTTGAAAGCAGATATGTCATTGAAGTTTTCAAGTGAGCCCCCTTCATATCGGATGTTTCGTTAATTTGAGCCCATGACACCTCCAGAAGGCTTAACGGTGAGCAGTGACGTCAGACGTCAGACAGTCGAAAGATGAATCTAAATATGTTAACCTATCTTCATGACTTGTATTAATACCCTGTACCCTATACTTACTACGAGGCCTATACAACGAAGCAGAATTTAGGTAACTTCAGGTTTAACCCTGGGTTATCTATGCCACGACGATGGGTCACTTTTTACCGGTGTAAATCGCCATGGTAACTTAAGCTGCACACCTACAGTATGTTCGCGTTATGTTCGACATAAAAGACCAAAACGTATAAAAGCACCGCCTACTGACCAATCAATTTTCTTAAAAATTTGTATCACTCCTAGAAGATCCCGTGGTCCTCAGATCAAAGTTCGAAGTTTGGTTTCATTTGTCAAATACATTACAATGAAATGCAACGATGAAGTAAAATCTTGAATAGTGTAGCGATGGGTGAATTTATGAGCCCAATAGTGATGAAAGTGCTCTTTGATTTGGAGCAAGGTGCCAAACAAGCCAAATCAGAACTTCTGCTGGCTTTGTTATGAGTCACAGCTGCTCCTCCATCGTAGGGGCCCAGGCGGTCCTGGTGGAGTAACACCATCTTCCAGCGGTCCTTGGGCTGCACCACCTCGTAAGTGCAGGCAGATGCAACATGTTACATTTAAGAACCGAAATGGAGTCGAAACAAGTTTCGACGGAGAGCGTACAATGACGTTGCGGTCCTAATGTTTGTGGGGAGGTCATTCCACCACTGAGGGACAAGGACAGAGAAAAGTTGTGACCGGGGTGCCCGGCTGCCCTTTCCATGGAGTGAGGGGTCAACAAGGCGACATCCGGTGGCAGAGCGTAGTGATTGGGACGGGGTGTAGGGTCTGAGCATCGACTGTAGGTAGGAGGGTGCAGTTTCGGTCATCGCCCGATAGGCTAGGACAACTGACTTGAATTTGATGCGTGCTGCTACCGGCAGCCAGTGCAGAGTGTGGAGCAGAGGAGTGGTGTGAGGGACTTAGGGAGGTTGAAGACTAGAGGCAATGTTCTGGATGAGCTGAAGGGGTTTGATGGCTCTCACAGTTAACCCAGCCAAGAGGGAGTTTAGTAGTAGTCTAGGCGTGAGATGACTATGACTTGCGCAGCCCTTCTTGTAAGGAAGAGCCGTATCCTCCTGATGTTGTAGAGAAGGAATCTGCAGGAGCCTGTTACTATGTTACCATGTTACCTGAGAAGGACAGCTAGTCGTCCAGGGTTTTTAATAATGATTTTTTCTAATTCCTTGACTCTCGCCCTCCCTTGAGTCCCTGGTCCCCCTGAAAACCCATACAGTCTCACTCACCCACGCGGCTCCCTGGTACTCCCCCAACCTCCGCCAGCTTCAAACCACTGGGCGTTGTCTCGAGCATCTGTGCAAAAAATCTGGGCTCAGTCCACGCCCAAATGTATTCCAAAACACTTCTACAACACTTGGATGCCTTCTGTGCCACTAGATCCTCCTACTATGCCAATATCATCAGTAATGGAAAAGACACTAGGAGAGTCCTCTTCTCAACAGTTGATCCACAAACAGCTGACTGTGTCTACTAGTGGTGTGCAATAATGAATGAACTAATCTCTTTGGCCTCCGAATCAAATCTAACTATTATGTCAAATTAATCTAACTTTCTCAGACTCATTAAATTTTGCCGTTTCCGTGCTAAACAAAATCCGCCATTCAATGCTTTCGTATCAACATTCAATTTATATTTTCCCCCGTGTCCCAAGTCTGCATACCTGATAGTTCGACTCTCCTTCAACTCTCCTATAGTTCGACTCACTGATAGTTCACTCCAAGTCACGTTCAGTCCGACTCCCTGTCTCGTAACTGTGTAGTAATACCCGAGATTGTAATATTAGGCTACGGACCGTGACAACTCAAGATTGGCTACCATGCAAAACCTTGAGAAATGACAGGAAATATGGTAGTGATGTGCGGTTCGACTCTTTTGAATTGAAACTCATGCGGCGACTGTGTGTAATGGCCGCGAGAAGGATACCAGGCCATTTTGACAACTCAAAATCGGCTACCTAGGAAAGCTTTGAGAAGAAACAGGGAAGTGTTTCGTCAATCTTTAGTCAAAGTTTACTTTATTTATTTCAGGATGAAGCATATTCATCATCAGCAGCAGCTTCTCTCGCTCTCTCCCTAGAACAGCTTTTACTTTACTTTTCTAGTTTTTAATCTTGTTTTATTAAATTAATGCTTTGCATTTATTTTCCTTTATTGTTTTCTTTTCTTTTATTTTGTTTTAATAATTTGACCTAACTTTTAGCAAATTTTACGCTAATTGGACTGTGAGCAGGATGCCTAAATGCAAGGACTGCCAGACACTGTTACAGAGCTAACCAACAACACTTCCCTTTTTTTTTTTGACTACCAAAAAACTAGTTTGTCTAACATGCCTTCCTCTTTCTCATGTCAACTATGTGAATGAAATCTATCTTGTTAAATAAAGGAGATCTCTGACATTTAAATAGATACAATGATTCGAACACTTATGATGACTTCGAGTTATCTATTTTGCTGAAGCTCCATGTACTCCATCTGTTGAACAACTATGAGAATTACCTCCCCATGTACCAATAAGTAATCAGCTCCTTGAATAAAACAATAACTTTTAAGCTACATGTAATCACATTACCTAAATTATATCAAGCTCCACTCATTGTACTGTGCCATGCTATTGTTAAATAGAGAAAAATACATATTTATGATCACTATAACCAGTATGATGTTGTGACCAGCTGACTTTTTTGACAGAGCGTGAGCTGGAGGTGCTGCAGGGCCTTAAGGATCTGAAAATCCAGGAGGATCAAAATGCTGTGTTTGTGTGCGAGATCTCATTGGAGGATCAGCCAGGTGAATGGTTTAAGAATGGAGAGAGAATACATTCCACCAGTACCATCAAAATCCGACAGGAAGGTGAGTAGTAAAATCCTTACACTTTTAGCTTAAAAGATTTTTGGTAATATTTTAAATTAAGGTCCTTGGAATATGTGTTAGTTAATAACGTGTTAATAAGCTCATATAAGTGTTAATAATAGCATCATAAACATGCTTATAGGCATTTATAAGCCCGTAATAAGAAGCTTGTTAACAATTAATAGAATATTTCAGAACGTTATTAAACGTTTTGTTATATTATTGTTAAACCTACATAAAGCTTATTTATTGCTTTATTAAGGTAAATACACCTTTATTAATAGTTAACTATGCATTTGTTATCAGTTAACTTTACACTTATTAACAGAACACTATGCTCTTGTTATCAGTTCAGTAGACACTTAAGTTAATTATGCTTTTTGCATGTACCGGATCTAAAGCGATTAAAATATGTTATTAAGGTTAATAAATTCTTTATTATGCACTCCTTAACAGTTAAAGCTTTTCACAGCTCCCCATCTGGAATGAGTGAGGTTAGGATCGGCGCATTAGCATGACAAGGAAACACAAGCTGTTTCGTCTTGCACATAGCTAGCCTATGGAAAGCCAAACCTTTCAAAAACACGCAAATTTTAACACGTAAACACGTGAACAACACGTTAACTACGTGCAAAGAACACGTTAACTACATGTTGTTTACATGTTGATTTTTCGCATGTTAACAACACATAAACAACACGCAGACAACATGTTGTTAACGTGTTGTTTTCGTGTCACCTAATTTAACGTGATTTTGAGCCATTCGGCTAGTTGTCCAAATTGAATGGGCGAGTGTCGTATGTTCTCATTGGCCGCTGACCAAGAGAGTTAAACCATTTCTGTAGGCCAAGGGGTTGCTTACCACAGTGCCACTTTAAAATATCCTAACAATCCTCTGACCAGCAGGGGGCATACTAGATTGTCTAACTATTAAGCAAGGACTGTGTGTTCGAGTCTTGGCTTGATTATCTCGAGAACCGGGAATCCTACTGTATATGAAGTTAAGATTTGGCAAGTTGAAAGGACACTGCAGTTTCTATCGAAAATTAAGGCATAGCTTTATGTCTGTCCTTCGATTTTCTATTCCTTCAAACACCGAATGTGCAGTGTGTGAAGTTTGAAACCGGATTGCCAACACATTGGTTATGCTAGCTAAACAATTTTTTTTATAATAGCAGGTACATAGCATAATCTATAAAAAAATAAGACTTCATGCATGCATCTAAAGGCTAACTTGGATTTAAAAAATTTTGCTTAATAAAAAGTGAAAAGTGAAAAGGTTTCAAACTAACCGAAATAGGCCACTGGCGTCTCAAGTTATACCTGTGTCAAATTAAAGCAGACGCAAAGTCAACCAAGTTTTATTTGTCATATCTATGCTGGTGTGTTTGGTGAGTTTATAGACCAAAAAGACAATGAACAGGCACTAATGATTGAAACGGATCCACCCAAAATAACCTACTAAGAGAAATCACTCCCAGGGATCGTGTGGCACGACAACGAGCATGAGCGCACTGTGCCCCGAGTGGTGACCTCTTCCATGCGACATTTCAACGAAGCTTAATAGCCGATGAACAAATATGCTCTTCTTCTTGAAAACAATAATTTAAATATGGAAATGTCAAATAAAGACATCAAATCAAAGAGGCTATTTTTCAAACCTTTTACATAACAAGTGCAAGTCTGGACTGGAATGCAAATAATGTTAAATTACTTGCGTGATTTAGTTGTATATATAATAATGCATTGTTCGTTAATGGTGCTATTATCTACGTGCAAAATGATACGGGTCCGAAACCTTTTACGCATAAGCTACAGCCTGATATAGGCTATGCAAAGAATGCAATGCAGGGCTACAATTTATTGCAGGCCAATAATTCAGGTAATGGTGCCATTATCGATTGCCTTCGTCACTTATGATAGCCTATAGGTCCCAAACCTTTCGCGCATAGCCCTGTATACTTTATTTTGAAATGCAAAAATGTTCAGAGATGACCGATGGTGATAGGATTTTGCCACTGAAAAGAGGCCTATTTATTCTAATTTATTCTGGCAACAGTAGGCCTATGACTTTTTTGAGAAGCCTCAAGTTGGCTCCCACCTTTATTGCGCATGAAGCAACACGCCGCAGCCTTAATTGTGCCCTGACCTACTATCTGATGTCCGTTCTCTCATTATTTGACAATAGAACCATGGATCAGGCTATCAATCTTAACTTCAAGTTAATTAGCTATTAACTTTAAACTTGTTAACTTGTAAGTTAAAAATAACATTACATTTACATTACATTCATTTAGCAGACGCTTTTATCCAAAGCGACTTACAAAAAATAGTGCCTAGAAAGATAAGGTAAAAACTACAAGTGAGGTAGATAAAATAAGAGCCGAAGTGCAGTCGAAACAAGTGAGTCTTCAAGTTACGGCGGAAAGTGTACTAAGATGTTGCTGGTCCTAATGTTTGTGTGGAGGTCATTCCACCACTGAGGGACAAGGACAGAGAAAGGTCGTGAACGAGGTGCCAGGCTGCCCTTTCCACGGAGTGAGGGGGCGACAAGGCAACATCCAGTGGCAGAGCGCAGTGATCGGGATGGAGTGTAGGGTCTGAGCATCGACTGTAGGTAGAAGGGTGCAATTCCAGTCATCGCCCAATAGGCTAGGACAAGTGACTTGAATTTGATGCATGCTGCTACCGGCAGCCAATGCAGTGTGTGAAGTAGAGGAGTAGTGTAAATGAACTTAGGGAGGTTGAAGACCAGACGAGCGGCTAGGTTGTGGATGAGCTGAAGGGGTTTGATGGCACTCGCAGTCAACCCAGCCAAGAGAGAGTTGCAGTAGTCCAGGCGTGTGATGACAAGGGCCTGGATTATGACCTTGCGCAGCCTCTCTTGTAAGGAAGGGCCGCATCTTCCTGATGTTGTAGAGGAATCTGCAGGAGCGCGTTACTGCCGCAATGTTAGCTGAGAAGGACAGCTGGTCGTCCAGGGTGACCCCCAGTTTCTTTGCTGTACTTGAGGAGGAGACCACAGTGTTATCAACGGTGATGGTTAGGTCTTGGAACGGGCTGGACTTCCCGGGGATGAAAGAAGTTCTGTTTTATCAGGGTTGAGCTTCAGGTGGTGAGCTGCCATCCATGCTGAGATATCAGTCAGGCATGCCGATATGCGTTGCACCACCGGGGTATCAGTGGGAGAGAAGGAGAACATTAGTTGAGTGTCGTCCACATAGCGGTGATAGGACAGGCCATGTGAATGTATGACCGAGCCCAGTGACTTTGTATAAAGAGAGAAGAGGAGAGGGCCCAGGACTGAGCCCTGTAGGACCCCGGTTGAGACGCTGCACGATTTTGAGACCAACCCTCTCCAGGCTACCTGGTACAATCAGCCCGTCAGGTAGGATGCAAGCATGGAGAGCGCAGACCCCGAGATGCCCAGGTCTTCAAGGGTAAGAAGGAGAGTCTCGTGGTTCACGGTGTCAAAAGCAGCAGAGAGGTCCAGGAGAATGAGAACAGAGGAAAGGGAGTCTGCTCTCCCTGTGTGGAGTGCCCCCGTAACCGCGAGAAGGGCGGTCTCTGTTGAGTGGCCCTCCTTGAGTAGTGACTGGTGGGGATCTAGGAGAGTGTTCTGCTAGAGATAGAAAGAAAGTTGGTTGAGTATAGCTCGTTCAAGGGTTTTGGACAGGTAGGGGAGAAGGGAAACAGGTCTGTAGTTGTTAACATCAGATGGGTTGAGAGAAGATTTCTTGAGAAGGGGTGTGACTCTAGCTATTTTGAAGGAAGCTGGGAAATGCCCGTTGACCAAGCATGTGTTAAAGAGGTGGGTGAGGAAGGGGAAGAGGTCCTCAGGGATATATTGTAGGATGTTAGTAGGGATAGGGTCAAGTGGACAGGTGGTAGGTCGTTTAGACTAAACTTTAAAGGTTAGGAGGAGCAAAGTTTTGTCAGGGGTGAGGGGCATGAAGGAAGATAAGCTAGTTGCAGGTTTGGAGCAGGAAGTTAAGGTGGGTGGAGGGGGAAAGGAAGAGCGTATGTCATCGGCTCTTTTCTCAAAGAAGATAAAGTCCTCCGGTTGGAGAGAGGATGGTGGGGTAGGGGTAGGTGGGTTGAGAAGTGAGGAGAAGGTGGCAAACAGTTTTCTGGGGTTCGAGGCTTACTCTAAGAATTTGGATTGGTAGAAAGAGGCTTTAGCAGCTGAGACAGAGGAAGAGAATTTAGCGAGGAGAGATTGAAAGATACTTAGGTGCTGATGGTTAGAGGATTTCTTCCATAGCCTCTCTGCAGCTCGTAGTGACCTCCTAGCAGTACGCACTGCTTCAGACAGCCATGGAGCAGGGGGTGCAGTTCGAGCTGGCTTGGTGGTGAGGGCAGAGTGAGTCCAGGGAAGTGGTCAAGGTGGAGAGGAAAGTCTCAGTGTCAGTGTCGGGGGAGAGCTGGGTAAAGGAGTCTACCGAGGGGAGGGGAGAGCTAAGGTTCTGGCGAGTAGTGACTGTGTGAGTGAGGGTTATGGTGTTGGGTTTAGGAGACAGGGGAAGAGAATAAGAAACAAAGTAATGGTCAGATACATGCAAAGGAGTGACCGTGAGATCGGTAGTAGAGCAAGACTTGGTTAGTACGAGATCAAGCTGATTGCCATTGATCAAGCCACCCCTACCATTTCAAACATCTGTGATTCAAATAATATATAGCCTATGTTTTATAAAATAATTACAAAGCCTATGTTGAGATGACATGAACATTGTAACGAACCATGTTCTTTTACTGGACGGGGAGGTGAACTGAACAATGGAGACTATCGACACAGGCCATTATAGCCTAGGCTATCTACTACTGGCCAAATGGCTACCTGCAACCCTTAGCTGTATCTGATCACTAACATCCATCCCAAAGCACAAAAAGTAATGAAACCCCATGTTTAGACAGTTTGAAAGGTTTTGCGGCAATAAGTCGGGGAGGGGGGACGAGATGTCTAACTGGAGGAGAGAGAGAGAGAGAGAGAGGCAGATGAGGGGAGTCCCGAGCAGTGTGTGGAGTTACTGGACCATTAAATAATATTACGTTTCCTCATAACGTTAATGTAGCCTAGGTATACCAATAGGAAGATAGGTAAGCCAGGGAAGCAACGTTTAACTTCCATGAAAAGTTAATGTTGGCCACTTTGTAACGCTTGTTATGTTACCAGCACATATAAAATGTAATGTCAACAAGTGCTTTCAAATAGTTGTCTTTGGGTGTTTTTGCTTCATTTTAGAGGGGTATCTGTACAGATCTCACCCTCTACAACTCGCCAAACTAGTTTTGGTTCATTCCCAAACACAACAACAGATTAAAGCATCTTCTCTCACTCAAAATTGTTACGTACATTGCTATGGACCATATGTATAGTTAGACGTCTAGTATGCCCCTTGCTGGTCAGAGGATTGTTAGCATATGATATAGTGGCACTGTGGTAGGCAAACCCTTGGCCTACAGAAATGGTTTAACTCTCTTGGTCAGCAGCCAATGAGAACAGACGACACTCGCCCAATTCAATTTGGAAACTTGCCGAATGGCTCAAAATCACGTGAAATGTACGTCTCAGGTGACACGAAAACTACACATTAACAACGTGTTGTTTGCTTGTTGTTTATGTGTTGTTAACGTGTGAAAAATCAACATGTAAACAACATGTAGTTAACGTGTTCTTTGCACGTAGTTAACGTGTTGTTCACGTGTTGTTTACGTGTTAAAATTCACGTGTTTTTGATCTGTTTGGCTTTCAATACTAGCCAGCCATTGTGTGTAGAATTAGCAAAGAACGTACATGCTTCTATACTCTTTGGTATTATCTAGCTAACGTTACCCAGTCAAAAGCCTGCAAGCTAACTGACTGGTTAATGTTATTATTTAGCTAGCTAGCTAGCTGACTACTACAGACAATAGCTGACCAGCTAACATTAAAATCATTGTTACAATCAGTGGTGAAGTGGTGCCTGGGGAAGTAGGTATACTCTTCAAAAAAAACAAATTCTAAGCAGTGACGCGAAGGAAAGGCGCTCTGTGCTACAAATTCAGATAGTAGTGACATGTACTCTAACTGCCAAACATGTTTCCTATGTTGTCTTACATGGTCAGGCCAACCTAAAGTGATACTTTACAATTATTTATAATTATGTGATTGCGTCAGGCAATCACATCCTGTTTTCGGAAAGTCATATTATTATTATTATGTGATTGCTTCATGCAATCACATCCTGTTTTCGGAAAGTCATATTATTATTATTATTATTATTATTATTATTATTATTAGGCCGATTATTGGCGCCTTATCTACTCACGCAGTTTTGACCCAATCGATTCCATTCCAGTGCCCACCTGTCTTGGGTATTGCAGTCCATCACGTGTTATATTTTTAATTATTATTTTAATCCGTTTTTGGCCCTATTGAAATGACTGGGAAGAGGGTATTGACTGGGAGAGTTTTCACGGTCATATACCGCCATCTGCGATCTGCTTTTATTGCTGCATGAGATCCTCCAGCAGGGCCCTTTTAATAGTTCCAAAATCCAAGTTCTGCAGCAAGGGTGACCGGGCTTTTGCTGTTCGAGCCCCTAAACTTTAGAACTCCAAGCCTAATGATCTCAGGCAGGCCACCTCAGTTTCCTCTTTTAAATCACTTCTTGAAACTCACTTTTATCTTAAAGCCTTCTCTTAACCGCCACCTTTAAAATACTTTTTTTTGTAAATTTTTTGTTATTTTAGTTATTTTAGTGTTTTAATTATATTCTATTTTTACTGTTACTTTTATTGTAATGCACCTTGTAACCCTGCTTTGAAAGGCGCTATATATATAAGGTTATTATTATTATTATTATTATTATTATTGAAACCTATGGGATTTTCCCAACGTCAAAAATGATAAGACATTGTGAAAGGCGTAGAGGTCAAAGTCAAAGTTCTGATGATGTTTGGAAACGTGTTACGTGCATTTGACCCAATCAATTCCATTCCAGTGCCCACATGTCTTGGGTATTGCAGTCCATTGCGCTTACATACAGCTAAGTGATCAGGGGGGTATTCCATCAACCTTACTAAAGAAATCGGCGCTTAATAGAAAAAGCCTGGCTTTCAACTTTGACTTAAGCCTCAAGCCGTTCCATGAACACAATTCGGCCGTCTCCAGTCAACGTTAACTCAAGCCAGGCTTGTACAAGCTGGCATTGTGTGCGCGCACAGAGAACAGAAGCAGCCCGGAACAATCGATTGTCAAAAAGCAGATAAAGTGTCGCAAAAAAACAGAAAGAGCGGTGCTCTTCTCGCGAGAAAAACACGTCAAAGGAATTCGCCACTGACTGTCTCATCACCAAAAAGGGCAATACTGCTGCGATTTTCAAGGCGAGGGAAAGTACGTTGCCAAAAATTGCAGACAGATTAAATGCGTAATTTAGTAGCCTACTTTTTTATGTAAATTAACATTGACATCATTATGATGAGACAGCGGCATCAGCAGGCTCAATAATAGGAAATCTGATTCATGCTTAATATAGGCCTCTGTGTGAACACGGGCTCCCTGGAAGCTCACCAGGCAAAGAGCATGTTTCACTGATGGCAAGTGCTTATCGCAGGGGCCAGTTCGATCCTGGCATTAAATGCGACTGGTGTATGTCGTCTCTTTATTGCGCCAACGAAAAAGCATAAATGCTCTGTAATTATTATTATTTTTTATATGGTGACAAAGAAATGTCATTTTCAATGTCACATTGTGTTTTAGATAGATATCTGTCACAAGTAATGCAATTACAATAAGGAAATGGAATGCCAAAGTGAACACTTATTTGTCATTTTGCATAATGTGGCAAGGTTGCGAACACCGGAATTGGACGTAAACACTTATATTCATGTTTGGTCACATACATTGCGAGAAAAAGGTCCGAACCTACGTATGTTTCCGAACACGGACATGTGACAAAAGTGAAGCGAGCGAGAAAAGACACTTGACGGAACTGTCTTTTGGGATTTTGTTTCCACCTGTTGGATATTCTTTGTTACACAGCTAAACTAAGCTTGACAGTTAGCCTACTACGGAGCAGGCGAGTTCAGTGGTATAAATGACCTTGGTAACTGAGCGTGGATTCGTATTAGCCACAGTAATGGAACGGATCTCTCACAAAAATTTGCAAGACTTATCTAAATAAGCCAAGCTTTTCGCTTATCTAGCTTGATGGAATACCCTGGTAACGTGTTATATTTTTTATTATTATTTTTAAAATCAGTTTTTGGCCCCATTGAAACTAATGGGGAGATGGTTTTGCCTGGGAGAGAGATTTCATGGGCATATACCACCATCTAGCGTTGATGTTATGTAATTGCATGTTGTTATGTTAGGCTATACTGACTGTCTAGCCTTGTTAAAGGTGCAGTATGTAGTTCTAGAGAATTGGGGAAAAAATAGCAAGATTTTGAATCACAACACTCAGAAAGGCTACCTCCTGAGTCTTTGGTCCCTCCTATCCCTCAATGGCCCATCCCACACATGCCCATGCGCGCTCTGACTTGAGTTCTTGAGCCTGAGCAAGGCAGTGTTTCATGAATCATGTGCATGTTGTGCATATTTTTGGAAACAGAAGAATCCCGAACGTCTAACCGTAAACGCTCCAATACTGCGTAGGTCACACCAAAGCAATGAGAACAGACACAAATGACCGTTTCCATAGTAACGACATACAGTAAGCTAACGTTAACGAAAACAAATTCATAATTTGATTCCCCTATTAGTATAAGCTACTGCATGATAATCGTTTTTATTTAGCTGTGATTGGCACCATAGCTACTATACGTTGCCGAGAATATCCAACATATGCATGTAAACGAATAATGCCTTTTTGACATAAACTGGCGCGATACTGCCTAACGTTCTAAAACTGCATTTGGCGATTTGACAAGCCAAGTTTTTTGCGACGACATGCAACTACTTCAACCGCCTTGCAACTAGTTCACACTGCTGCTACTTTCGTCTGCAACGCGAATTGTAACAACAAGCTTGTTTGGAGGGTGACGCTGTAAGCAGGGATTTTACCTAGGAGTGTGCACGCGAGGTGATTGACAGGCAAGTAGCCCTTACTCCTTGCAAAAACTCTCCTGATTGGTTGGGGAGAGGCGGTTGTCCCTAGATTTTTTAAAAGCTGAATACAGGGCCCAGGGCTCTCATATATAGCGCACCTTCTCTCTGAGCACTTGGTTTAATGATATCCTCCAGGAGGTATGTAATAAACGTAAAAAAACATAAAAAATGTAATTTATTGCTAGAAATGCAAACTAACATGCTGCATCTTTAATTGCAGCCAGGGCCGCCTTTACCATATAGGCGAACTAGGCAGGTGCCTAGAGCGGCACTCCCAAAAGGCAGCCGATCCGCCTCCTTGGAATTTTTCTGCCGCCAGCTCAAAGTATGAAGAGTGGTTAGTTGATTAGAATTGAAACAAACACAGTAGCACTAACACACACAAACCGAAGGAAATTCTGATATGGCCAATCATATTGCTGTTTATTTGTTTTTTTCCGGTGAGGGTGGTGCATGCCGCTTGCCGGCGTGACCAGCAAAGCGTTGATTGACTGTAGGTCCATTTGTGACGTTTCTCTCTCTCTCTCGATAAAAATGATTAAGGGGAGGTTTCAAACAACACCATAGCTAAAAAAGGTTTAAACAGTTAAGTTATTCCCCGTTGCCTATTCACATAACCACTTATTTGAATAATTATACATGGGGTTTATAAGCGCCCTTCTAGTAACTCAAGAACACAGGATAATATTAATAATGCTAGGCAGGATAATGCCTCATAAGACGCAATCATATACTGTTATTCATCATCATCATCATCATCATCGTCATCCGCTTTGTCCGGGGTCGGGTCGCGGAGGTAGCAGTTCAAGCAGGGCATCCCAAACTTCCCTTTCCCGGGCCACATTAACCAGCTCTGACTGGGGGATTCCAAGGCGTTCCCAGGCCAGTGTGGAGATATAATCCCTCCACCTGGTCCTAGGTCTGCCCCGCGGCCTCCGCCCAGCTGGACGTGCCTGGAACACCTCCCTAGGGAGGCGGCCAGGTGGCATCCTTACTAGATGCCCGAACCACCTCAACTGGCTCCTTTCTACGCAAAGAAGCAGCGGCTCTACTCCGAGTCCCTCACGAATGGCTGAACTTCTCACCCTATCCCTAAGGGAGATGCCAGCCACCCTCCGGAGGAAACTCATTTCCGCCGCTTGTATCCGCGATCTCGTTCTTTCGGTCATGACCCACCCTTCATGACCATAGGTGAGAGTAGGAACGAAGATAGACCGGTAGATTGAGAGCTTTGCCTTCTGGCTCAGCTCTCTCTCTTCGTCACAACGGTGCGATAGAGCGACTGCAACACCGCACCCGCTGCTCCAATTCTCCGGCCCATCTCTCGTTCCATTTTACCCTCACTCGAGAACAAGACCCCAAGATACTTGAACTCCTTCACTTGGGGTAAAGACTCATTCCCTACCTGGAGTAGACAATCCATCGGTTTCCTGCTGAGAACCATGGCCTCAGATTTGGAGGTGCTGATCCTCATCCCAGCCGCTTCACACTCGGCTGCGAACCGATCCAATGAGTGCTGCAGGTCGCAGACTGATGATGCCATCAGGACCACATCATCTGCAAAAAGCAGTGATGCAATCCTCTGCCCACCAACCCGCAGCCCCCCTCCCCGCGGCTACGCCGTGAGATCCTGTCCATGAATACCACAAACAGGATAGGTGACAAAGCGCAGCCTTGGAGGAGGCCAACCCTCACCGGAAACGAGTCCGACTTACTGCCGCAGACCCGGACACAGCTCTCGCTTTGGGAGTACAGAGATTGGATGGCTCTGAGTAGAGACCCCCTCACCCCATACTCTCGCAGCACCTCCCACAGTATCTCCCAGGGAACCCGATCATACGCCTTCTCCAAATCCACAAAACACGTGTAGACCGGATTGGCATACTCCCAGGCCCCCTCAAAGATCCTCGCGAGGGTAAAAAGCTGGTCCGTTGTTCCACGACCAGGCCGGAAACCGCATTGTTCCTCCTCAATCCGAGGTTCGACTATCGGTCGAACCCTCCTTTCCAGCACCCTGGAGTATACTTTCCCGGGGAGGCTGAGTAATGTGATGCCTCTGTAGTTGGCACACACTCTCCGGTCCCCCTTTTTGAACAGGGGAACCACCACCCCGGTCTGCCACTCCTTAGGTACTGTCCCCGACCTCCACGCAATGTTGATAAGACGTGTCATCCATGACAGTCCCTCAACACCCAAAGCCTTCAGCATTTCTGGGCGGATCTCATCAACCCCTGGGGCTTTGCCACTGTGGAGTTGTTTGACTACCTCAGTGACCTCCGCCAGGGAGATTGATGCTGATCCCCCATCATCCTCCAGCCCTGTCTCTACTATGTAGGGTGGGTTTGTCGGGTTCAGGAGTTCCTCAAAGTGCTCCTTCCACCTCCCAATCACCTTGTCAGTTGAGGTCAACAACGTCCCATCCTTACTGTATACAGCTTGAATGGTTCCCTGCTTTCCCCTCCTGAGGTGTCGGATGGTCTTCCAGAACCGCTTTGGCGCCAGCCGAAAGTCCTTCTCCATGGTTTCTCCAAACTCCTCCCACACCCGCTGCTTTGCTTCTGCCACAGCCGAGGCTGCAGTCCTTCGGGCCTGTCGGTACCTTGCAACTGCCTCCGGAGTCGCCCGGGACAGCATGTCCCGGAAGGCCTCCTTCTTCAATCGGACGGCTCCCCTGACCACCGGTGTCCACCAGGATGTTCGAGGGTTACCGCCCCTTGAGGCACCTAAGACTTTGAGACCACAACTCTCAGACGCAGCTTTAGCAATGGAGGCTTTGAACATCGCCCACTCCGGTTCAATGCCCCCAGCCTCCACAGGGATGCCAGAGAAGCCCCGCCGGAGGTGTGAGTTGAAGGCCTCCCGGACCGGGGACTCCTCCAGACGTTCCCAGTTCACCCGCACTACACGCTTGGGCTTACCAGGTCTGTCCAGAGGCTTCCCCCGCCACCTGACCCAACTCACCACCAGATGGTGATCAGTTGACAGCTCTGCCCCCTCTTCACCCGAGTGTCCAAAACATATGGCCTCAGGTCCGATGATACGATAACAAAATCGATCATCGACCTTCTGCCTAGGGTGCTCTGGTACCAGGTACACTTATGAGCATCCTTATGTTCGAACATGGTGTTCGTTATGGCCATTCCATGACTAGCACAGAAGTCCAATAACAAGCCACCACTCGGGTTCAGATCGGGAGGCCGTTCCTCCCAATCACGCCTCTCCAGGTGTCTCCATCATTGCCCACATGTGCGTTGAAGTCCCCCAGCAAGACTACAGAGTCCCCCTCAGGAGCCCCATACAAGGCTCCATCCAGGGTCTCCAAAAAGGCCGAATACTCCGAACTGCTGTTCGGTGCATAGGCACAGACAACAGTCAGAGTTTTCCCCCCCATGACCCGAAGGCGTAGGGAGGCGACCCTCTCGTCCACTGGGGTAAACTCCAACATAGAGGCACTTAGCCGGGGACTCGTAAGTATCCCCACACCAGCCTTGCGCCTCTCACCCTGGGGAGCTCCGGAGAAAAATAGAGTCCAACCCCTATCCAGAAGTGAGGTTCCAGAGCCGAGGCTGTGCGTAGAGGTAAGCCCCACCAGATCCAGCTGGTAGCGCTCCACCTCCCGCACAAGCTCCGGCTCCTTCCCTCCCAGAGAGGTGACGTTCCACGTCCCCAAAGCCAGCCTCTGCCACCCGGGTCCGATCCGTCGAAAACCTCTGCCTTCACTGCCACCTTTCTGGCAGTGCACCCGACCCCCTTGGTTTTTCCCGCGGGTGGTGAGCCCACGGGACGGAGAAGAAGAGATGTTGTTGTTGTCCACGTTGCTTTTCGGGCTATGCCCGGCCGGGCTCCGTGGCAAGCCCGGCCACCAGGCGCTCGCTGACGGGTCCTCCTCCTGGGCCTGGCTCCAGAAGGGGACCCCGGGCTTCCTCCGGGCCGGGTATCGTCCTCTTTTATAGGTTTTTCCATGAGGGTTTTTGAACCATTCTTAGTCCGGCCCCTCGCCCGAGACCAATTTGCCATGGGAGACCCTACCAGGAACACAAGGTTCCAGACAACACAGCCCCCAGGTTCATAGGGACACACAAACCTCTCCACCACGATAAGGTGATGGTTCCCGGATCAGACTGTTATTGTTAAGTTTTATTATTATTATTAGCCCCATTTTTCGGTACCTAACTACGGTCACAGTTTTGAGCATTTCACTTCCGTTGCAAAATGTCCGTTCGAATGCCACGGACTGCGCTTGTACACAGCTAATTAATCTGTCGGCTATTTATCTATTACTTGCCTCTTTTACACGCTTAATTTGCCAATAGACATCGAATGGGAAGAGAGAAAGCCTTGAGGGGAGCAAGCTGGAATGAAAGACCAAGATGACACCCTTGTGTATGCTTCCATCTAGTGACTGCATAAAATGTATACATGTATATGTTAACCAACATTTACTGCCGTCACCAGATGGCAGTATACACAAGGGTATGATTCTTCTTCCTCTACAATGTGATTAGTCTCGTTATACGGCTCCGGTATAAATGACGAAGAGAGAGTTAAGCAGAATAAGTTATTCAGAAAGCTTTTTACATGGCCCGAGTTAGTGTACGATGGACTCTCCGTAGCTCTACATCAAGAAAGTTCATCACAACTCCAGATTCCTTCGGTATTTGGCATAAACCCCACGACATGACACGTGTAGTGAATGTGAGTTGCATTTGTTTAACGTTCAAAAATAATTTATTTAATTGGACAGGGCACTGGCTAATATAGCAGCGCTGCTAAACATCATAATTTGGAGTGGACACTGAACACGTAGGCTAGCATTGTGGGCAAACAGGCACGCAGCACAGTTTCATTAAGAACGTATTAAAATGGTAAAACGAGCTTGGCATTAAACTGAAGACAGTAGGCTACTGTTGATTGAATGTTTGACAGACTATCGGCATGCATTTATCATCTTTTGAAGTTTAAGTTTAATGTGCTAGCTAGAATTAATTATCATAGTCATTATTTACATCAACCTTATTATGAAAGACACCTCGCGCTGCGTGGTTACATTTAGCATTTGTTACCTTGATGGATTGCTTTGTTTTTTGTTGGATTGACCGTTTCAATGTCAAAATGCAGAGACTGGCTAAGATTATTTATAATCTATTTAAATGGTAAAACAATCAGTATTAAACAAGCATTTACACTGAAGACAGTAGACCATTTCTGATTTAACGTCTGCAGCGCTGTCAATTTATAAGATCGCCAGAAGCCTTATGTAGAATGCACACCAAAAGCGGCGAGCTCGCGAGTTCCCGCTTGGTTCACCCCAATCGCGTCACCTCGTCCACCAGACTGCGAGCGAGTGGGCATTTCTGATTAGTTTGACAGGCAGCAGCAAAAACGTCAAAGTTTTGTGTCTTTTTTTTTTGTTCAATTTAGATGAACTCTATAATAAGGGCCATATTTATTATTACATGACATTAACATAACAGGGAATTGAGACACCGCAATAATACGATTTTCCTCCATGCTGTCTTGTTGTTGTCTTTGTCTACCGGGTTGGTTCATGTGCAGGGGAAGAACGAAAAGACTACTGGTACCTGATTGGTTAACGCCGAGCGAACTTCGCTTGGAATTTGCATAAAGTTGAGAAAATCTGAACTTTTGGTGGCCTTTCCAACCGCTCCTTCGCTCTGGCTCGCTTTGCCACCGGTCTCGAGATGACGGCCGCCTTCCCAGCATGCCCCACCATTGAAAATGAATGGTGAGCGGTGATTTGCCGGAGGACGCCGCTTTTGGTGTGCATTGTACGTTAAAACGAAGGTTGCGCTCACGAGGGCGTAGGGAAGACTGGGGACGGTTGCAATACTTTTTACATTTCTCTGTAACTCAGAAACTAATTGACCAGCCAAACTTGTATATATTGAACTCATATCTATCATCTAATTACCCATACAATTTAAAGATGACTACATATGACATATATAGTTCACAATATTACAACATTTTAAAAAATACAATACGTTGTAACATGTTGAAAATACATTACATTTCACCAATGAACTTTAGCTTTTTGTCTCAATGAGCATAGTATTCTGAAAATATGTAATGTTTTACAATAATTGTATTGTAATGTTGATTTATTTAGTAATATTTATCAAATAACGGTTATTGAGTCAATGTGCAGATGTTACAGATGCAGTTGAAAGCAATTGAAAAGTTTATTTGGGTGAACTGTTCATTGGTGTATCGCTTGATGTCATGGTATTTTGTTACCATGGAGTTTTTAACAAAGATTTGAGAAACTTAACTATCCATTTATCCTATTTCGTCTGTACTTTTAAGCCCCGTATTTTGGCATAATCTATTTATGAATTTGATATACAAATAAAACCTGCCTACCAACGCATCTCTCATCTGCTGACTCTGCTACTTGGAGGTATTTGATTAGACTTATTTGTTTTGTTTAGACTAGCTGTATGGTTAAGACAAGACCAACAACGCCAGTATCGCTTAACAAGGACAGCATGTACGGTTATGTGAACTAATAGGAGCACTCCAACACATAAGGATGTGGTAGTGCTGCAGCGGCTACTTTAGTGGGCTGGCTGCTGCACTGCCTGGTCGCTCATGGCGGGAACGCAATCACATCCTCATTTTCTCGTGGAAAAGCTAGTAGTTTTTCGTAGTTGCTATTGCTATTATTATGTTATTTACAAAGGAAATTAACCTAGAGGAAAACATATGTCTACGCAGTGAGTCCCTGCCATGTATAATTATTTGTTGTGAAGAAAACGACAAGTTATTTCTATAATTTTTTGCTATTTTATCAAGTATCGGAGCACACCAGTACCCGACTACACAAACATACAATTATCATAAAATAGTCATAAATTCAGTCAGTATAACCAAACTACAGCTTCCTTCTGTCGGACTTAAAGGCTATATGACTCACAAACAATAATGCACTCCTAATAATGCAACACAGTTAAAGTAGGCGGACTGCTATACTTGTTTTACGTAACGACCACGGAGGGCAACGTAACTATGTTCATATATCAGCAATTAAGCACAATAATTGCAAACAACGCACTGCAGCTATGGATGTGGCGGGTGTTAGAAATTGTTGGGTTAAAGTATTGACAATCCCGAACATTTAAACATAAACCTTGGTTTCGTTAGCCATGCCAATACGGTTATTGATTCACGTTTCTATTAGTAATGTAACCACCCACGCCGTTAGATCATCATTATTTGTATTATCATTATTAGACTACAAGTTTAGGGAAGCCTTTTAGGCTACATATCTGCCACCTATGGCTGTCAGTCTTTTTTGACCGCAGATTATCCAGGTTGGCCGACAGACATATTTATGTGATTGCGTCAATTTGTATTAAACTTATATCTGTCTTCTAATTACCCATACAATTTAAAGATGACTACATATAACATAGACTATAGTTCACAATATTTATATAAATGGAAGAAGTCAGATGTTGCAACTGGCCCCAAGTGGGCGTTTATACTTGTGTTAAGTTCAGCGCTGTCCATCAACACACGAGGATGTAGTAGTGCTTCAGCAGTTATTTTAGGGGGCAGGCCACCGCACTGCCTGGTTGCTGATGTTGGAAACGCAATCACATCCGCATTGTCTCGTGGAAATTTATTTCTTGTTTTCTTATAACAACTGTAGGGGCCAGTAGTGTTTGCCAACTGTCACTTGACTTCTGCTATATGGAAGTATATAGCGGCCAACATTCAAATGAAAAGTAAAACTCAAAAATGATAAAGCAATAATGGGATTGCGATTTTGATTTCAAGTTATGTGCGCATAAGCTGGGTAAGACCAATGTATGCCACATTTAAAATGAAAAAGCAATGTCCATTTTACTAGGTTTTACATGTTCTGTATGCCAGTGGTTCCTAAGCCAGTCCCCCAGCCATTCCAGGTATTTCATCTTCCCAGTTTCTAGCACACCTGGTGTAATTAGTCACATACAGCAAGGCCTTAACTAATTGCACAAGGTGTGCTGGCTTATTCTTCTTTCGTGTATCATCAGAGGTCCAACTCTGTGTTGTGTAGCCATGCCCGCGTCTCTGGACCTATGTTGAAGAGGCTGGCTTCCGAAGGTGGTCTGTATAAGGGGCAGGTGGTAATGATATGTTCGGCAGTCTGTTCAGGGTAACCACACTCGCATGCAGTACTGTCTGCCAGGCCCCACTTCTTCATGGATGATTGGAAGCGACCGACCCCGGTTCGTAGACGGTTGAATAAGGTCCATTGCCAGCGTGGTAGGTCGTCTCCTCCTATGGCGCCATCTCCTGGGTCCCAGATGTAGCGGTGGATGCAAGAGGGCCCGGCTATCTCCCACTCCTGCTTCCAAGCTGCCGCCAACCATGCATCTCTGGACAGGTCCTCACAGGTGGAATGGAGCATCTCTTGTGCTGCCTTATTGTAGAGGTGGCGGGACTTGAGTCTACTTGGAGGCGCTGCTGTCATTGTGGTGTTATGCAGGATGTGCCACTCATGTTTTGTGCTTTCCTGGCCAGGGCGAGGGTGGCAGCCTCCCGTCGGAGACCGGCCGGAGCGATTCCCGCAAGGACTGGCAAGAGGGAGAGGGGCAGTTACGGTCCGGAGGGCGTTGTTAATAGCCACATCAACCTTACTTACATGAGGGCTTCTGTTCCAGACTGGGGCACAGTATTTCGCAGCCGAGAAGACCAGGGCTTGGGTAGATGTTCGCAGCGTTGTAGCGAAGGCTCCCCAGGTTGTACCAGCGAGGTGACGAATCAGCGCGACCCTGGATGTTACCTTGGCCTTGACTTCTTCAAGGTGTTGTTTGAAGGACGATGTCCGATCCAGACGCACGCCGAGGTACTTCGGGGCTTGCTGGGCCTCCAGGCGTTTGTTGTTGACGCGCACCTCCAGTTCCCTCTTGGCTTCTCTGGTGCTAAGATGGTATGCCGCTTCTACTGTCTTGGTGTACTGTCACTAGGGAAGATCCAATTCCTTCCATGGCTGGGGGTACTTGAGGACTGGATTGGGAACCACTGCTGCACGCAATAACCTTGCCACTTTGAAAACGTAAAAGTAAATGCTCAAATGACAAATCAATGTTCACATTGGCATTTCATTTAATTGTTATTGCATTACTTGTGACAGAAATGTATCTTAAACACAATGTGATATATTGATAATGAAAGGTATTTGTCAACATGGTGCTAAAGCGACACAATTCAAAAGGTAAAGCTTTATTCTCTTTGCAACTGAATTTTCTGAATGTCACGTTTTTGTGACAAAATTGATTTTGCAATATGATTTAACGTTTCATTTTCAATGTCAACACGTATAGGCCTACGCCTGTCGATCACTCCTGTGGGTGGGCCAAAACGTTAGCATGTTTGTTTGTTGACATGGCAAAATTAAATTGGTGAAATTGAGATAAGTCAACTTTGTCCTGAATATTTATGTGTGGACTACCTTTAGGTTGCCATTCAACATTGTAAACATGAAACATGAAAATAAGTCTACAATATTTTATTACAGTAGGCTATGGTCAAGTCTAAAGAACCATTTGGAATTATTTGCAATTAAACCTAGCCACAGCTGGTTTTATGCAACTATATCCATCCATCCATCAGCTATACTGCTTATCCTATGCAGGGTCGCGGGGGGGGGGGGCTGGAGCCTATCCCAGCCAACACAGGGCGAGAGGCGGGGTACACCCTGGACAGGTCGCCAGTCTATCACAGGGCCGACACAGGGACAGACAACAACTCACACTCACATTCACACCTACGGACAATTTAGAGTCACCAATTAACCTGCATGTTTTTGGACTGTGGGAGGAAACTAGAGTACCCGGAGGAAACCCACGCAAACAAGGGGAGAACACACAAACTCCACACAGAAAGACCCTTGGGTCAGGTGGGGATTGAACCCAGGACCTTCTTGCTGTGAGGCAGTGCTACCCACTGAGCCACCGTGCTGCCCCTGCAACTATATCTTATTTCCTAATACTGACATTAAGCAGAAATTGTTCATGCTACATTCTAGCACTGCTCAGCCTCGCAATGTATTGGTCTGCAGGCTGCTACACTTCGAATAACTGTTCTACACGATTGCCTCGCCCAGACTATCCTCCAGCCTAGCTTTTTTGTTCTTTTGCTAAAGAATCGCAAAAGTCCATTCACTAAAGCAAAGAACAGACTGTGGCCACTTATGTCTCAGAAACAGGCAGAGAGGAAAGGTCTCTTCTCCCCACTGCACTGTATTTCCTGCTGACAGCTCTACATTCAACTAAAGCCTCCAGGGCTGGCACACTGGACAAACACACAAACAAAACTGTAGAACAGCGGCTCGGGTTGGAAATTCTGAATCAAAAAATTATCAAACGGGTCACAACTCTACCGGGCCGGGCTTGAATTGTTCCAACATTACACTGAAAGTCCCACACACAGGAGTGATTGACAGTTATAAGCCTAAGTGTTGGCAACGAACATGAAAAGTCAAATGGGATTAATTTAAATTATTCTATAATCAAATTGGTCTCATCATTCACGGCATAGTTGTTAGCTAATGTCAGTAGGATAGGCTATAACCTATGGAGCAAGCAGCAGTTTTAGTTTTTTGTTCATGTGAACATAATTTTTTTATTGGCTTTTTAAATGGACAATTCCCTTTACTCACTTGCAATTAGTTTAAAAAAAATCATGGGGATTTGTGCCACCTACGACACTTCGCTTCAAAGGGTAATAAGAAGTGGGTCAAAAAAATTATGTCCAAAGTTCACTGAGACCAATATGACTGTTCGCTCTCAACCTCCCTCCCAGATCTGGATTATTCTCCTCTATTATAGCCACTAATCAGCCCAATAGAGCTCCGGACTTCACCTGACTCTTTGTTTTTTTTGCAGGAAAAACCAGGGGGGGTATTCCATCAAGCTAGATAAGCGAAAAGTCTGGCTTATTTCGATAGGTCTCGCTAATTTTAGTGAGAAATCCGTTCCATTACTGTGGTTTATACTAATCTCCCGCTCAGTTACCAAGGTAATTTATACCACTGAACTAGCCTGCTCCGTAGTAGGCTAACTGTTAAGCTTAGTTGAACTGTGTTACAAAGAATATCCAACAGGCGTAAACAAAATCCCAAAAGACAGTTCCGTCAAGTGTCTTTTATTGCTCGCTTCACTTTTGTCACTTAACGAATGTCCGTGTTCGAAAACACAAGTAGGTTCAGACCTGTTTCGCACAATGTGACCAAGCATGAATATACCATGGGGGAAATAAGTATTGAACACATCAATATTTTGTCCAGTAAATGTATTTCCAATGAGCCTATTAAAGTGAAATTTGCACCAGACTTTGGTATTAACTCAAACAATCCAGACAAAAAATCTAAACATTAAAGTCCATATGTAAATAAAGTTGTGTGTAATAAAGTGGAATGAAACAGGAAAAAAGTATTGAACACACTAAGAAAAAGCAGTACACCACAGCAAGGAAAGGCAAGGAACCAGCTGAAAACCATAACTATTTAGGAGGCAACTCTGCCTCCAATCTGTGCTAATTAATGTCAGCTGGGTTAGAATATTGATGGGCTATAAAGGGTTTTTTGTAACCAAGGTGCCACACAACAAACATCGAATGATGGGTAAAAGCAAAGAGCTGTCTCAAGACCTTCGTAACCAGATTGTTGCAAAACATGAAAATGGAATTGGCTACAGATGTATTTCACAACTTCTGAATCTTCCAGTAAGCACCATTGGAGGCATTATCCGTAAGTGGAAGCAACATCACTCCACCATCAATCGGCCACGCACAGGAGCTCCTCGCAAGATTTCTGATCAGGGTGTCAGAAGGATACTTAGAAGAGTAGCCAAAGAGCCAAGGACCACTAGGAAAGAGCTCCAGAAAGACTTGGAGGCAGCAGGTACAACTGTGACAGAAACGACAGTAGGCAATGCACTCCACCGCATGGCCTCTGTGTCTCTGGTCTCTGGTCTCTACTCTGGTCAGATGAGACCAAAATGGAACTTTTTGGCTGTCACACAACACACCATGTTTGGAGGAGAAATGGCACTGCACATCACCCGAATAACACTATACCAACAGTGAAGTTTGGAGGTGGAAGTATCATGGTGTGGGGCTGTTTCTCCTCTCGTGGTACTGGCAGACTTCATATCATTGAAGGAACAATGAATGGAGCCATGTACAGAGAGATTCTTGAGATGAACCTGCTGCCATCCACCAGGATGCTGAGGATGAGACGTGGGTGGACCTTCCAGCAGGACAGCGATCCAAAGCATACAGCAAAGGAAACTCGCAATTGGTTTCAGAGAAAGAAAATCAGCTTGTTGGAATGGCCCAGTCAATCACCTGATTTAAACCCAATTGAACATTTGTGGAAGCATCTAAAGATCCAGATTCACAAGAGGGCCCCCCGCAATCTTCAAGATTTAAAGACAATCTGTGTAGGGGAATGGGCCAAAATCACACCTGAATACTGCGGGAGATTAGTTACTTCATACAGAAAGCGCCTTGAAGCTGTCATTACAAACAAAGGCTTCTCCACTAAGTATTGAATTCATTTCAGTTAGTGTGTTCAATACTTTTTTTCCTGTTTCATTCCACTTTATTACGCAACTTTATTTACATATGGACTTTAATCTTCCGATTTTTTTTCTGGATTGTTTGAGTTAATACCAACGTCTGGTGCAAATTTCACTTGAATAGGCTCATTGGAAATACATTTACTGGACAAAATATTGATGTGTTCAATACTTATTTCCCCCATTGTAAGTGTTTACGTCCATTTCACTTTTAGTTTTAAATTTTCTGTGTTTGCAATAACCTTGCCTCATTAAACATAAAAAATAAAATGCTCAAGTGAAAAATTCATGTTCGCTTTGTCATTCCATTTTCTAATTGCGTTTTTTGTGACAGAAATCTATCTAAACCACAATGTTCCACAAAATTACATTTCTTGTCACCATATTTAAATTAATAACACTTCATAACATATATTATTTACAGAACTTTTATGCTCTAGTCGATGGTGAGAGAGATAAATAGGAGACAGCATGCAGCACGGGATCGAGCACGGGTCCCTGGGATAAGGACTGCCCTTTAGTGATAAGCGTGCTTTGCCTGGTGAGCTACCAGGGAGCCCATTGTGTGTGCATCAGATCACAGCAGTATTGCCCTTTTTGGCTGTTCAGTGACTCCGCTCAACGGAAGGTCGACATAAGTGGGGTCCCGTCACTGAGCCCGAGCAAGTTGGGGCGTCAGTTCCCAGATAAGAGCTTAACCCATGGTTAGCTCAGATCTAGTCTAAGACTGCGCCCCCGAGCACTTCGGGCTTTCGATATTTAAAGGTGTTCTAACCCCATGGCTCCTCCTTTTGAACTTCAGACAAATTCTAAAAATACTTCCTCAAAAGTCTGTCTTGCTGCATTTCTCCCCAGCAACAGCCTTCTATACATGACAATACTTCATCAAAAGACTGTCTTGCTGCATTTCTCCCCAGCAACAGCCCTCAATACATGAGAATACCATATTTGGTCAACAGATCAGCAAAGCTGAGTGTGAAGCGGTCGGGATGAAAGTCAGCACCTCCAAGTCTGAGGCCATGGTTCTCTGCCGGAAAACGGTGGAGTGCTCTCTCTGGGTTGGGAGTGAGTTGCTGCCCCAAGCGAGGGAGTTCAAGTATCTCGGGTTCTTGTTCACGAGTGAGGGAAAAATGGAGTGTGAGATTGACAGGCGGATTGGTGCAGCATCAGCAGTAATGCGGGCGTTGTACCGGACCGTCGTGTGAAGAAAGAGCTGAGCCGAAAGGCGAAACTCGCGATTTACCAGTCGGTCTACGTTCCAACCCTCACCTATGGTCATGAGCTCTGGGTAGTGACCGAAAGAATAAGATCGCGAGTACAATGTGTTTCCTCCGTAGGGTGGCTGGGCTCAGCTCGGGCACTTCTAACAATAATAAAAAACAAAATATATTTTCAACTATCACGACAGCCACAAAGACGCAAGCAAGCTTTCTAATACAAGGTAACAGCGGCAATAGTAAACGTGCCTCTCGCTTGTGATACAGATAGCGACACAAAAAATATCTCTCGGCCAACATAGATAATCTGCGGTCTAAAAAGACTGACAGCCATAGGCGGCAGATATGTACGTATGTAGCCTAGAAAGCTTCCCTAAACTTGTAGTCTAATAATAATACTACAAATAATGATGATCTAACAGCGTGGTTGGTTACATTAGTAATAGAAACATGAATCAAAAACCGTATTGGCATGGCTAACGTAACCAAGGCTTGTGTTTAAATGTTCGGGATTGTCAATACTTTAACCCATTTCTAACACCCGCCACATCCATAGCTGTGCGTTGTTTGTGATTATAGTGCATAATTGCTGCTATTTGAACATAGTTACGTTGTCCCTCTGTGCCTGCCTACAGGAAATCAAATCCTGGTCGATAATAAAGCAGAGGTAGTCCTCATTGGCTCCAAGTCCGCACTCAGCAAACTCCCCAGTTTTTCCCTCACCATCGGCAACTCCTCGGTTTCCCCCTCCCCCCAGGTTAAGAGTCTGGGTGTTGTCCTCGACAGCACCCTATCATTTCACACCCACACTACTTCCACCTCCGAAACATCAACCGCCTCCGCCCTTCACTCACTCCCAACACCACTAAAAGAAGTAGCTAGCCTATGATGGTTATAAAATATCAAGGCTAGCCCCTCCATACCTGTCTGACCTCATTCATATTAACACTCCCACCCGGTCCCTCAGATCTACCTCCTCCATCAACCTGATCGTAATTCGTCTGTCCACCATGGGATCGCGAGCCTTCTTCACTTTTCCCCCCTGACATCAAAAATCTGGACTCAATTTCCTGTTTTTTTGTTTAGGCTGGCTTACTGTCCCACGTATGCTTTTTAATGCTCGATTGCAGGCTCCATGCCTTTTTAATTGTATACTACTTATTTTGATCTTATTTTATTTATTTATTTATTTATATTATTTTTTATGAGAACTGTTTTTTATATTACTGTACGGCGACCTTGAGTGCCTTGAAAGGCGCCTTATAAATTCAATGTATTATTATTATTATTATTATAATTGCTGCTATTTGAACATAGTTACGTTGTCCGCCGTGGTCGTTTCGTAAAAGAAGTAGCTAGCCTATGATGGTTATAAAATATAGCAGTCGGCCTACAGTGCATCCGGAAAGTATTCATACCCCTTCACTTTTTCCACATTTTATTATGTTACAGCTTAATTCCAAAATGGATTAAATAAAAACATTTTCTCAACATTCTACACACAATACCACATAATGACAAAGTGAAAACGTTTTTTTGAATTTTTTGCAAATGTATTAAAAATAAAAAAAATTCAATATCACATGTACATAAGTATTCACACCCTTTACTTAATACTTTGTTGAAGCACCGTTGGCAGCAATTACAACCTCAAGTCTTCTTGAGTATGATGCTACAAGCTTGGCACACCTATTTTGGGGCAGTTTCTCCCATTCTTCTTTGCAGCTCTAGGAAGAGTCCTGGTGTACCCTTCCCCAGATCTGTGCCTCGATACAGTCCTGTCTCGGAGGTCTACAGACAATTCCTTGGACTTCATAACTTGGTTTGTGCTCTGACATGCACTGTCAACTGTGGGACCTTATATAAACAGGTGTGTGCCTTTCCAAATCATGTCCAATCAATTGAATTTACCACAGGTGGACTCCAATCAAGTTGTAGAAACATCTCAAGGATGATCAGTGGAAACGGGATGGCCCTGAGCTCAATTTTGAGTGTCACAGCAAAGGGTGTGAATACTTCTGTAGATGTGATATTTTATTTTTTTATTTTTAATACATTTGCAAAAAATTCTAAAAAACATTTTTCACTTTGTCATTATGGGGTATTGTATGTAGAATGTTGAGAATGTTTTTTTATTTAATCCAATTTGGAATTAGGCTGTAACATAATAAAATGTGGAAAAAGTGAAGGGGTATAAATACTTTCCGGATGCACTGTATATTCTTAAGGTTCGTACAGAAGGTTTTGCTAATATACTGTATCATTGATAACATTTTATTCCTATAAACATAGCAAAAATTGTTTCTTTATGACTGTTGACAGTATTTTTGGATTTATAGAGTTATAAAAAGAGATAGAAAAAAGATCCTCTGTACAAACCTTTGGCTCTGATATGTCAACAGAAAGAAACAATAATTTTTAACAATCCAATGTTCAGATTTTTGTTCTGGAAATATATGCAAATCAGTGCATATTTTATGAGATACTGCATCATTTGCATATTTATACACAATTTCTGAAAACTTGTAATGCAAAGATAATTGTCTCAATTAAAAGTATGGGCAAGTTTCGTGGTGATATCCATTACATTTTTAGTTACCATATTCACCTGTGGTTTCTCGCCTTAACGTTCTGCAAGAACTGCATACATGTGAGATGAAAAGTCTGTGGTTTTGACCAGTCCAGTGAGCTCCTCCGAAGGTAAAGTATTGACAGGCTTCAGCTCCAGGACACCGATGATTGAGTTGTGTTTGTCTTTTTCATCAATAAAAGTCGTATCACAGAGCCGAAATTCCTATTTCATTGTTTTAGGTGGCGTTTCCTTTTGCGGAGATTTAGCCAGCGCTCGCCTCTCCACGTGCAAATGTTCCACCAAAACAAGTTCCCCTCCAACATTATTTTGCAAGGGCACCGTCGCTGTATCCTGGGTTTAGCACCGCCCAAGATAATTGTGATTGGTGTAAAAAAAAAAAATACAGCGTTTTTCTCCATTATTCCAAAAAACTCAATGCAAGGTGCCAGACCCTTCTCCAGCGCTGGCACAGCGCAACGAAGTGTGGAGATTGGTCTGGCATTGCGAGACTGCGTGTTAACTAACGCTTATATCAAGGACCTTAATTCAAAGCGTTGCCAAACAAGGTAAAAAAAATTCTTAATTCACATACATTTTGAATATATTAGTTTAACTTATTGATCCACCGACCACAAAGAGAAGGTTGGTTTCTCAGTGGTAACATATATTTTGTTTTGATTCAGGAACCAAACATTTCCTTCTTATTTGCAATGTGAAAGGAGAGGACTCTGGAGAGATACAATTTGTTGCCAAGCATGTGGAATCTAAAGCCTGCCTAGAGGTGGAAGGTAAAACATTAATATTTTCATAAATTCTTCTTGGGTTTATAATTGTCATTGATTTGCGGGTTTTGGTTGTGAGTGCGGCTTAAGCTGGTCATACATTGCAACATTTATAAGCTAATCACTGATGTTGATCATTAACTACAAGTTAACATTTTGAGTAACTAAGTTTTCACGTTTAGCTACATTCTTAACCTGTAAACCTATGAGGGCTATGAAGAACCTTCTGGCTAAGATATCTCCAGGGTGCGAATTATGCCTTAACATTTTTTGGGGGGGTCTCCTATTTTTGGAGGGGTAAAAATGGATTGATTTGAATTTTTTATAAAATATGTTTAATTTAATTTTCAATAAAATCTATATATTATTTTTATAAAACATATTTAATTTTATTTTAGTTTTTTATTTTATTATTATACAAAAAAAATTGCATGTGAATCCTGAATTATAGACCGAACAACAGTGAAGTGGAAAAAACAGTGGAAAACACCGACAGCAAACATATCAACACAGATATGCCAGGATACTCATAAAAGTGCGGACGCTCCAACATATTACTCCAATCATGTCTTCACTTCACAAGCTCCCTGTCCTCTACATAATCAAATTCAAAGCTTTTTGCTGACTTTGAAATGATTCTATGGCAATGCCCACTCTTACCTCAAAGAGCCAATCATACCCCACAGACCCTCCCGCTGTCTCAGGTCTGGGGACAGCCTGCTTCTCCCTACCCCCAAAATTAAGCTCCGCTCAATGGGCGACTGGGCGTTCAGTGCTGCAGCCCCCCGTCTGTGGAATGCCCTCCCAGACCATCTGAGGATGTCGCAGACTCTATCCTCTTTTAAATCAGGCCTAAAAACATTTTTATTTAACAGAGCCTTCTGCTAACTGTGTTTTTATTGTTATTTTATATTTCAATTCCTTTCTGTGTTTCTGTTTAAGCATTTATCAATATTGTATATATTTTATTTTGTTATCTAAATGTTGTAGCACTTTGAGATGATACAATGTGAAGCGCTTTACAAATAAAATGCATTATTTTTTATTATTATCAGATTCTTATACACCGCGTCTCCTCTCCTTTTAAAAATCTCTAAACCTCTAACAATCGGTGCTAATTTACGGATTTAAGTACCAACGAGAAACACAAACACAAGCCTGCTTCACCTGATACACTCACAGTAGCGTACCGCATAATTTTGAAACAAACCCCAAGTTTGTCAAAAACGTACTTTTTACCATTTACCATTATCCCTTTTAGTCAGAATATAAATCCCAATTATAGTCAATGACCTCTAAATTGAATAATCATACACAACACTGGAATATAGATTAAACACAATCTTTTATTATTTAGAACATATTGCAGAAATGAAATTATACAGTTAGGGGGACTTACTTGAAACCCAATTCCTTATAATACAATTAGAATTCCCTTTTGTTGTACAAAATTCCAATCAATGCAATAGTAATAATGCCAGTGATAAAACGCACTACAATTTTACTGTATAAATTTTAACTGCAACCACTCTATAACGATTACACACATGTAGACGGCAAAACCCTTTAGAAAAAGCAACTGTTGCCGGCCTGATGCGTGGCTCGTGTACATTGGGACCTCAAACAAAATGGCCGTTTCACTCAACGAGCAATGAAATAAAATTAAATTAGAGTACCTGGTAGCTGGTGCACTTCACTGATTTGTGGTTAAATTGCGATTACTATTAAAGCGAATGATTGATGTCCATGGCCTGTTGTGGATTGAAACTTTGAGAACAAGAGATCCTTCATAGCCAGAGGAGCTCTGAGCATCCAGGTAGCTCACAGCGCAATCTGGTGCTGCATCTCAAATCGCATACTACTACTTTTTTATTTTAGTAGATACTGCAGCTGCCCTTACAAAGTACCTACTATTGCATAAAGTAGGCACACAATTGGGACATACTACTTTGTCATACCATCCGTCACAGTTTGTAGCGCCAAATTTCGCAGAGCATTGTGCGTTAGAAAAGCCAGAAAAGTATGCTGGCTAGGATACTGTAAAATGCGACCGGATGTAGTAGGGTATCCTGGTATTTTTGGCCAACTGCATTTGACATACATATTGGGAAATGTAAATCTATTTCTGGCTTACTCTATAGTATGCTAGTGTGGGTATTGGGACGCAACCTGGCTTTCTCCTCAGCGTTTCCTCTTCAAAAACGGTGAAGGACTACAACTGACTAACTTGGTTAGCAAATCTGTTATTATGGTTCTATTACAGTTGATACGTTCAACTCCTCTCTATGGGAAACGCTCTTAGAGCGTGCATCATTCACTAAACACTTATACCACAGCGCCTTGTAATCAACAGGACAGCACTGTCCAGCCACTGCCAATTCAACTGGAGTTGGTCTGTGTGTGCAAATCTGTCGTAGCATATGTTGGATGAGCAAGTCTGGCGCAAAATGGCTGCCGTGTTATCAGACTGAGTGTTGTGTTTGATAGCTGTCTGTTCTTTGTTCGTTCTGTGTAATTAATTGACAACCAATTTGTGTAAAGCGCTTTGAGTCTTGAGAAAAGCGCTAAAAACTAAATAAAATGATTTTTTTATTTCATTTTATTAAGGCTCTTGAGACTTTAAGGGTACTCACACGCACCCGTGTCAGATACTCTATAAATACAGTAGCAGACCCATCTCACTCTAGATTTTCATCATTCAGCCAGGTGTGAACATTATCGTGTTCTCCTGTCTAGTGATACTTATCTTTGGTGAAGACGCTGTTCGGTCTGAGGATTTTCTCCTTGCTAGCAAGGTAAAAAGTTTTCTCCTCCTCCTTCGGCATTTTTTCTGCTTTCTGTTGCGCTACTTAATTGTAGCACCACAGTCCGCCGTGCCTGTTAGCCACTTCCTCCTCTGAGTTTTGATTGTGGTTTTTCAGCACGTTTTTTTCCTTTCTGTTAGTAAGCAGCTGGTGCTCCATTTTCAACTGTGTGCCTTGCTGTTTTCTATCGGTTTTGTAGTTAGCAACATGGTTAGTGTCCCCCGTTGTGCCTACGGGCCTGCGGGGCATCGCTAACCACTTAGCTATCTACTGCTAAGCTACTGCTAAGCCTCCTCAATACCTCACCTCCTGTTGCCTCGTGGGGTGTTTGTTAAAAGCTTGTGCTCCGTTTTCCAACGTGTGCCTTGCTGTTTTCTATCGGTCCGAGTTGTAGTCGGCGACGTGGTTGTTTCAAGGCCGTGGGAAGTAGGGGTGCGGAGGGTACTGCAGCACCCCCTGGCAGATGGTAGAGGACCTCAGTGTTAATACAATGCATTCAATAGCGGCGCTGTTTTGATTTAGAGAACGCTAACCATCACAATTTGTACAACGATACTGACGTTAAGGCCAGTTCAGACCAATGATTCACGACGCAACTGGCTGCAACTCGCAAAGAATCCTGAACGTCTGATCGTAAACACGCTCTAAAACTGAGTGGTTCCCTCCAAAGCAACGAGCACAGACACAAATGACCGTTTCCATAGTAACAGCATAGCCCAAAACAGTTAGCTAACATTAACAAAAACAATTTCATGATTTCATTTCCCTATTAGTATGAGCTAGTGCATGACAATTTTTATTTAGCTGCGATTGGAACCATAGCTAGGACTATATGTTGCTGAGTATATAATAAAAAAAAACAATAGCTTATTTCAACTAGAAAATGCTTTTACCGGAGCAAATGCGATGTGATTGCGTTTCCACCATCAGCAACCAGGCAGTGCGGGTGGCCAGCTCTCTAAAATAACCGCTGCAGCACTACTACGTCCTCATGTGTTGGTGGACAGCGCTGAACTGAACAGAAGTGTAAACGCCCACTTGGGGCCAGTTGCAACATCTGACTTCTTCCTTTCATATAAATATTGTGAACTATATGTCATATGTAGTCATCTTTAAATTGTATGGGTAATTAGAAGACAGCTAAAAGTTTAATATGTACAAGTTTGGCTGGAAAATACGTCAATTAGTCTGTAAGTAACAGAGAAATGCAAAAAGTGTTGCAACCATTCCCAGTCTCCCCTACCTTAGCTCAACCTTCCTTTTAAGGCATCTGCCGATTGAATTGCAAGTGGACAGCGTTGCAGACATAAAATCAGCAGTAGTCTATTGTTTTAATTTAAGTGTTAATACTTGTTCAATACTGATTATTTTACCATTGAAATACATTTTAAATAATCTTAATGAAACTGTGCTGCCGCCTGTTTAAATAGCCTAAGTTTATCAGCCAGTCTGCTCTGTTCATTCTGACACTGCTTTGTATTGCTGGAATTGGTCTTTTCAATTGCGCTACGGTAACAAATAAAGGAGTTCGTTTTGCAGCAAGCAATTATAGATAGAAAGATTGGATAGATTCAGAACTGCGCGTGGCCAAAAGTCGACCTAATAATAAGTAGAAGAAGAATATGACTTTGCGATTTCAGTATGTGAGCGTCATTACTGACGCATCATCACATACATGGTTTGGGTTGTAGATAACTGCAAAGTTTGACGAATATGGCCTACAGATGTTTACGGGAAAGACAGACAGCTTTTACTTTAATACACTAATTTCCCCTTTCGCATGAAATCTCCGCCCACCGTTTGTTTGTTCAGTTTTGTATTTTGTAGAGCTAATTGACAAACTGAGCAGACTCAGCTGCGCCACTTTAGTGATACCAAGTTAAATCACAACATTAAAAAAGGAAAACTAACCACTCAAGATCCTTATATAGCTGGGTTTTTTTGCAACTGTTTTTTTGTTTAAATTAGCATTGTTAGATACTGGTTGTTTTGTAAAAAGGAATCTAGACATGGTTGCTTTGGGGTTAATACAGAAAATCGTTAAAACAAATACAAATGCATAGCAGGATAGAGGAACACAGTGTTAGGAAACGCTACGCTAGCTGGCTTATCCATAATACTGACTCTTTGTTATAGATCTTAATTCATGAAAACAAACAAAACAAAAAAATGTAACTGGCTTAGACTTGTTTACCTCAAACAAACTAAATTAGCTGTATTGTGTAATATGTATATTTATAGGTTTATAGCCTTTACGTGTCATTTCTTATCCCCAGCCTTACTAGCCCTGTTTACACAACAAACACATTTCAATTAATTGAGAGTAGGCCACTTACTGCTATAGCGTACTCGTAGTAAATCCAATCACATTGAGAGTAATCCATTTACAATTCCTGTAAGTACAACGCCTGTGGTAAATTAAGTGAAGTCTCGTTGCCAGTACTAGTATGATGTGCGCTGCTGATTTTCCCCACGGCACGGATTTTACCAAGACAGTCGGTACAAACGTAACAACATGCAAATACTTAATATCAACGCTAGATGGCGGCACATGACCGTGAAATCTCTCTCCCAGTCAAAACTATCTCCCCATTCATTTCAATGGGGCCAAAAACCAATTAAAAATAATAATAAAAAATATAACTCATGACCCGATCACTTAGCGCAATGGACTGCAATACCCAAAACATGTGGGCACTCGAAAGGAATCTATTGGGTCAAAACTGCGGGCGTTGATAAGGCGCCAAAAACAGGCCTAATAATAATAATAGTAATAATATGACTTTCCGGTAACAGTATGTGATTGCATGACGCAATCACGTAAAAATAACAAACCCAACGTATGCATGTAAACGCACTATAACGAAAAATGCCTTTTTGACATAAATCTGGCGCAATACATCCTAACGTTCTAAAACTGCACTTGGAAATTTCACAAGTCAAGTCTTTTGCGATGACGTTCAACGGCTTCAGCCGCCCTGCACACTACTAGTTCACAACTTTTGTCTGAAATGTTCTAAAACCGTTTTGTTGCGTCGCGAATCATTGATCTGTACTGGCCTTTAAGGGTTCCGAGACTACTCATCAAACATTGCGAACATTACCATTTTGCCAACGATCATAATAGCCCCTTAGCCAAAGTTAACTAAGGCCATAGTTCCATTTCCTTCATGCTAACATAATAATTAGCTAGGCTAAACTGTCATATAACCACAACATAATTAAAGAATTAGCGTTCTGAATAGGTTTTGGAACATAATAGGTAAATTGTGTAGACATTTGGCTAAACTTGACCTATGTTAGCCCTACTTATAATGTTGCCTAGTTAAAAGAAACGCTTGTTACTGTGACGTAACAGTAAATTAATTATGTCACTCTCGTCTAACAAATTGTCTTACAACTTTTTTTTATTAAATAATGATAAAACTGAGGTAGGCTACTTAGTTTTTACCGCAGTGCCAGAGGAATTCATTAAAGGTTGGGTTCTTAGTGCACATGTGAGGCACGCAACCTAGGAGTAATTCTTGACTCGGAGCTTGGTTTTGAATGCCATGAATCTTATCAGAAAAACTTAATTTTAGCCACCTACAGTGCATCCGGAAAGTATTCATACCCCTTCACTTTTTCCACATTTTATTATGTTACAGCCTAATTCCAAAATGGATTAAATAAAAAAAAATTCTCAACATTCTACATACAATACCGCATAATGACCAAGTGAAAAAAGTTTTTTTGAATTTTTTGCAAATGTATTAAAAATAACAAAATGAAATATCACATGTACATAAGTATTCACACCCTTTGCTGTGACACTCAAAATTGAGCTCAGGTGCATCCCGTTTCCACTGATCATCCTTGAGATGTTTCTACAACTTGATTGGAGTCCACCTGTGGTAAATTCAATTGATTGGACATGATTTGGAAAGGCACACACCTGTTTATATAAGGTCCCACAGTTGACCATGTCAGAGCACAAACCAAGTTATGAAGTCCAAGGAATTGTCTGTAGACCTCCGAGACAGGATTGTATCGAGGCACAGATCTGGGGAAGGGTACAAAAACATTTCTGCAGCATTGAAGGTCCCAACGAGCACAGTGGTCTCCATCATTCGCAAATGGAAGACGTTTGGAACCACCAGGACTCTTCCTAGAGCTGGCCGCATGGCAAAACTGAGCAATCGGGGGAGAAGGACCTTGGTCAGGGAGGTGACCAAGAACCCGATGGTCACTCTGACAGAGCTCCAGTGTTCCTCTGTGGAGATGGGAGAATCTTCCAGAAGGACAACCATCTCTGCAGCACTCCACCAATCAGGCCTTTATGGTAGAGTGGCCAGACGGAAGCCTCTCCTCAGTAAAAGGCACATGACAGCCCGCATGGAGTTTTCCAAAAGGCACCTAAAGGACTCTCAGACCATGAGAAACAAAATTCTCTGGTCTGATGAAACCAAGATTGAACTCTCTGTCCTGAATGTTAAGCGTCATGTCTGGAGGAAACCAGGCACTGCTCATCACCTGGCCAATACCATCCCTACAGTGAAGCATGGTGGTGGCAACATCATGCTGTGGGGGTGTTTTTCAGCGGCAGGAACTGGGAGACTAGTCAGGATCAAGGGAAAGATGAATGCAGCAATGTACAGAGAGATCCTTGATGAAAACCTACTCCAGAGCGTTCTGGACTTCAGACTGGGGCCAAAGTTCACCTTCCAACAGGACAACAACCCTAAGCACACAGCCAAGATAACAAAGGAGTGGCTTCGGGACAAGTCTGTAAATGTCCCTGAGTGGCCCAGCCAGAGCCCAGACTTGAACCCGATTAAACATCTTTGGAGAGATCTGAAAATGGCTGTGCACCGACGCTCCCCATCCAACTTGATGGAGCTTGAGACTATCAGCAAAGAAGAATTGGAGAAACTGCCCCAAAATAGGTGTGGCAAGCTTGTAGCATCATACTCAAGAAGACTTGAGGCTGTAATTGCTGCCAAAGGTGCTTCAACAAAGTATTGAGTAAAGGGTGTGAATACTTGTGATATTTTATTTTTTTATTTTTAATACATTTGCAAAAAATTCAAAAAAATAATTTTCACTTTGTCATTATGCGGTATTGTGTGTAGAATGTTGAGAATTTTTTTTTATTTAATCCAATTTGGACTTAGGCTGTAACATAATAAAATGTGGAAAAAGTGAAGGGATATGAATACTTTCCGGATGCACTGTACATTTGGCATGACACAGGCAAACGTACAGAAACCTCCACTGCTACAACTCCATCCTAGGGGAAACACTGGACCTGCATGTTCATAACTATACATTTAAAAAGATAGAGGGTCCGAAGCCCATCCCCCACTTGAAACATTTTCACACAGCTATGGGTTGTGTCCCCCGTTTTGCATGTGGGGCATCGCTAACCGCTTAGCTAACTACTGCTAGACTACTTCTAAGCTAGCGCCCGCGTGGTGGCTAGCTAGTGAACGGCTTCCTCGTAACCCCACCTCCTGTTGCTTCTATGACCTCGTGGGGTGTTAGCTAACACCCTGTGCCCCGTTTTTGAATGTGTGCCTTGCCGTTTTCTATCGGTCTGAGTGTGTAGTAAGCGAGGTGGTTAGAGTCTCCCCGTTTTGTCTGCGGGCCTATGGGGTACCTCTAGCTATGTAGCTAGCTCTTGGAGCCTCTACCTGGTTAGCTTGGTTGGCTTGGGCTACCGTCCCCCCTACCCAGTAGTGGGATGTCGACGTCCAAGGGGGCTAGAATGAAGAGGCAGAGTGCTGCCGCTCTTCTGCCTGTTGAGGCTGCCCCTCCAATCGGAGACGAGCTCTCCATTGGGGAGCTCTCCCCTTGTCACTCATGCCTGCCTGTCGTGGTGCACAGGTCTCCCGGGAACCTGGTGACCATGGCAGATGAGGTGCCAGTGTTTCAGCCATGAGTTGCACGAGCAGTGTCAGCTGGTTGACTGGGGGACACGGATTCGATGACGGGCGAACTCCCTCAGCCCGCCTGCGTGGGCATCCCCCCTGGCACTTCTGGCCCGGTCCTTGATGGATGGTTGCCGGTGGTTTCTCCATCCCTGAGGAAGACCATCCCTATAATGCTGGACTTCCTTTCTGATCTGCATGCCTCCTGGTCTAGACCAGCCTCTGCACGTGTGTGTGTGTCCAACAAGGACGACCATGGGCGAAGAATCGGTTCGCGTCAAAGAGGTCCCAGTCTGACTTCTCCCGAGGGAAGAAGCAGCAGCGGCCCTGATGCGCGGAACAGCCTCCTGTCTGTGCAGACTCGGACCCCATTGGCTACATGGGCAGTCAGGGTCCATACAGTCACTAAGCTCACCATACAGTCACTAAGCTCACTGTCTGGGGTGGCACTCCATCCTCAGCCAGCTGCACCAAGTGTTATTGTTCCCCACCTAATAAGGTGTGTGTGTTCCCCTCACACTCGGGCTGCCTGCGGGCACCGAGTGTGCAGAAGAATCATATTAAACACAAATTTTAACCCTCTAAAGCCTTGGCTGGGTCTCTCTCATTGGGGTTGTGGGCTCCCTAGCCAGGGCTGCCGCTCAGTGGTGTGCATGCACCACGAACGCATGGGTGTTACAGACCGTAGAGTGCAGGTACAGACTGCAGTTTCAGAGCAGCTCGCCTTGATTTGTGGGGATCATAGAGACCTCTGTGTCAGATGAGCTCACCCCTATTCTAGCGGAGGAGATAAGCTCTCTACTCCCTATCCCGGCAGTGGTATTGCCAGTAGGACTAGGGCATCTACTAGGGGTGACTGGGTACCGGTTCCGAAAGACAGCCTTTGGTCAATCTGCTTTCTCAGTTAAAGTAGTGGGGAAGTGGAATTCCATACCCACAAACATTAGAAACTCAGGAAGCTTTGCAGTGTTTAAAACCAGCCTCAGGCTTTGGCTAAAGTCAGCACAAAAGTGTCACCACCAATGATTGCCTTCTATCTCTTGTATTTATTATATTTATCATACTGATTTTATTTATTATTTCACACTGGTGGACTTTTATGTATTGTGCTGTTTTATGTAGTGTATTTGTTGTTTTGTGGTTGTTTCTTGTCTACCTGCCCAGGGACAACAGATGTAAATTATCTGTTAGCTAACTCTGGTGCAATTACTTTTAATAGTGCGCTGTCCTTGTAAAAATAAACAATAAAAGAAAATTAAATAAATACTACAGAAAGGGGCTGTGAGATACATGGCATCGACGGAGGCACACAGCGGGTTCTACTCGTGGTATTTCCAAGTGCCGAAAAAGTGGGGGAGGTACGCCCCATCCTGGACCTGAGGCGATTAAAGAGCCACTTGACTGTATTCCAGTTCAAAATGTTGACGATCAGAGGCCTCTTGTGCAATATCTGTCAGGGCGATTGGTTTATAACCAAAGACCTAAAGGATGCTGATTTTCACATTTCGGTCCTCCCGGCACAAAGGAAGTTCCTCAGGTTTGCGTTAAAAGGTCAGGCGTTCGAGTTCCAGGTTCTCCCCTTCGGACTCTCACTGGCGTCCTGAACGTTTACCAAGTGCGCGGAAGCTGCGCTGTCGTTCCAATGCAACCTGGCGAATAGCCTATTATTCCTTCAGGGGCTACTGGACAAAGGCAAAGCCTTTTACGCGATCTTTTGTCGGCTTGCCATGTCAGCTTTAATGGAAAGACTGTTGGTGCTCACCCGCTCGTGTCTTTCTTCATGAGAGGTGTACGCAGGCTGCGCCCACTGTCTAAACCACTCATTCCCTCCTGGGATCTCGGGTTGGTTCTGGATGGGCTCCGGGTTCCGTTCAAGCCCATAGAGACTTGATGTTGTTGCGTTGTCACTCCAGGTGACTTTGTTGTTGGCCTTGGCCACCTCCAAGAGTGTCAGTGATTTACAGGCCCTCTCTGTTCATCCTTCGTGTACTCAGTTTGCTCCCGGAGATGCCAAGGTGACCTTAAAACCAAACTCAGCGTTTGTGCCGAAGGTCCTGAGCATGACTTACACCTGTAACTCTACTGAGCTGCTCCGGCCCGATATGGGTCTGCACTTCCTGGAATGTCTGTGTCCTGTGTGTGCGCTGCGCTGTTACATGGATAGGACAAAGGGATTCCGTTCCACTTATCCGTTGTTTGTCTGTTTTGATCCCCCTTCCATAGGGAAGGCACTATCCAAAATCAGATTGGCTGTGGTTAGTGCAGGCTATTCAGTTATTCAGCCAATGGCGCTATGGGACGCGCATAGCCTATGGCCATACGTGCACATTCCACTCGTGGAATTGACGCCTTGTGGGCATTTTCTAAGGGTGGGTCTTTCTCAGACGTCTGTGCTGGGCTAGCTGGGCTAAGCCTCACACTTTTATGTCTTGGTATGATGGCACCCTCTCTGGCACCCTGTCTGGTGCAGAGGGCTTAGTGTGGGCGGTCAGGAGTGAAGGATGGACCTCCGGTCATCAGGGGTTGTTTGACGTTCACGACCTATGGGGCGTTGTGGTACAATGTCTCCCCTAGAGAGGGGTCGAATGTATCGACTAATAGAACTAGGGGTTATGTATATAACCCAGGTTTTAATAAGGAGAGGAGTGAGACTCCTCTCCAAAGTCTGACCCATGGCTGAATGATGACTGGCTTCAAATCTGGAGTGAGATGGGTCTGCTACTGTATTTATAGAGTAGCTGACGCGGGTGCGTGTGACCTTTAAAGTCTCACGAGCCTTGTTGATTACAAGGCGCTGTGGTACGAGTGTTCAGTGAATGATGCACGCTCTAAGAGCTTTTCCCATAGAGAGGAGTCTCAATCCTCTCCTTATTAGAACCTAGGTTATAGTTCCTTCACTGTGCTACTGAATTTACTGTGTAGCTGGCATTGCTATGAACTTAGCTAGCTTTACTTCAACAACGTAACAGCCCAAGAAAACTTTGTCGGATGCTTCTGCTGCTGTTCACGAACAACACCTTAATCCTGTCGCAAAATGTCGAGTTGATAAATTCAGGAATTAGTCTACAAGTCTGTATAAACGTTGCTTCTTTTTTTTTTTTTCTTTTCTTGGCTAGCTCTGCCGACGTAGTTCTTCCCAACTCTATCTTGTCTTGTCACTCTCCCTTGCTGCTTCTCGCTTGCTCCTCCTGCACTTCCTCACAACCCTGATCATGCCTCTCTCCCATGCCCACTGGCCTCAACCAATGGGAGCACATTATCAAAACTCCATCACAATTACCAGTCACATGCAGACATAAACATAAACTTGTCCTAAACATGTTTTTTAACTTAACATTGACCTTGTCACTTACTTATTCTATAACATATATAGCATCGTTTTTTAAACATGAAACATCTGTATATTTTTACCTTGTTCTCAATATGAAATTTATTTTAAACTCAGACTTATTATGAACTATTCTACTCTTTTAACTAAGACATAATATTTATACTGGGTTACATACGTATGGCACAATTAAGCAAACAAATTATAAGAATGTCTTTTTACCTTAATTTATCACAATGGCCTGGTCTCATCCACTTGAGGTGGCTGTCTTTAAACTAACCACTTCCATTGCAGATACATTTAAAAATAAACATATTGATGTAGTACATTTTTAAGTTTAACTTTTTATACCTCCTCGTAATTTGCACCCTGGCTATCTCATAGGTTTCCAATCAAACAGTTAGCATTAAAGCAATTTTAGCATTGAAGCAAACAGGAAATTTTGTGAACTAAAATAGTGAACTATTCCTTTACAACAATGAGAAAATGTTGCGGTCATTTATTTTTATAAATGTATTAATTAGAAAAGACTTTATAACATCTTTAGTACAGAGATTAAATAGAAGTTTGTAACATCAATCTTGATTTTTTTTTTTTTTACCAAATTAACAAATTACATCTTCTTTTATTAAATGGCGCATTTTTGTTTCAGATAAAACTATCTGTTCATAGACCTGATTATATCTTTTACAGAGCTCCCTGTCAACATAGTGAAACCTCTACAAGATAAAGCAGCCCTTGAAAAGACCCGTGTCATGATGGACTGCACTGTGTCTAACCCCAGATGTAGTATCCGTTGGTACAAGGGCAGCAATGTCATTTTGCCCTCTGAGCGCTTTGAGATCTGCAGTGAAGGCTGTATTCGTAAACTGGTTATCCAACAGTCAGTGCTAGACGATGAGGGTACCTACAGTGTGCAGGTCGGAGAGTACACATGTTCAGCAAAACTCACAGTACAAGGTAAGACTGAGTTCAGATTGCTTGCATAGCACATTTCCGGAAGCTTATTTCTAATGGATGTTTTTTTTTTTTTTTGACTTGTTTTGCTTTGAAGGCTGCAAAGTGGTAAACAATGCAATATCAATATTTGAATGTAGATAATACAATATACAATAATATGAGGGCTCATATGTAAATCTTGTCTCAAGCACCTAAGAATTCTCAGAGTGATTCTGATTTAATCATACTTTTAGGTATTAAAATAAAATCTTCAGTGTATAAATGCTTTTAAAGGGGAGCCAAACACTATAATCACTTTTTTTGTTTGAATTTCTGTACAAAATCACACACACACACACACACACACCGCTTAACCCACACAGTTACACACAAAGTTGTGTAGGTTAGGTTTACACTATTTTGTAAGCGAGTAAAGTGTCCAAACTCTAGGCATTTTTTCATATTCATTGCAGTCACCACCACATACATTTATGAACGCAGTAATTACCCTCCGGCATCCAAAATATTGCAATTAGTTTTGTGGAGACACACACACACACACAAAATAGTTTGGGCCATTTTTTTTCTGAGACTTGATGGGGAGCCAGTGCAGGTGCAAGAGTGAGATTGATATGTTGACAGGGTTTAGTGTGAGTAAGAATCCTTGCAGCTGAAATCAGTACATAATGGAGCCTATCAAGGCCTTTTTGAATTCAAACAAGGTTGTGGCTAGGGGCCAATTCCAATCTGTTCGTAAATTCATGGATGTTTCCTCAGCAAGAGGCCACTTGTGTGAAGTCATTTTTGTTATCGAGTCACTCGATCGCGAGGGAGAACTTATAACGTTCAACTGCGACAGATTATCTGTGCTAGCGTTTAATGTTAGCTTTAGCAAATTACTTTCTTTACATTTTGCCTTATTAGAAAAATGTACAGTACTAGTTGGCGAAGTATTGGCCCAAGGTGGCTTTACACAGAGCAAACTTAATAGGAATAGATGATTTTATTACTCATACCTTCAGTGTCTGAACAATAATCTCATATGAACAAGTTTCAGTTATAATAATAATAATAATAATAATAATAATAATAATAATAATAATAATAATAAATAAGATTTATAAGTGTCTTTCTAATAACACAAGGACACTCTACAAAGGGAACAAACTGAGGGTAAGCTAAGGAAAACAAGTGAGTTTTGAGACGGGATTTAAAATGTTAAGTCAAAGTTCCAAATTGCTGGAGGAATGGGAATTCCAGAGAAACAGAGCAGCAGTTTTGAACGCTCTGTTCTCCATGGAGAGGAGTTTGGAGAAAACCAGTCAGAAGAGCAGAGGGTACAAGAAGTCGTGTAGGATTGAAGGAGGTCAGAGAGGTAGGAGGAGCTAGTCCATTTAGAGATTTGTAAGTGAGAAGTAACATTTTCAATGAGATGTGACATGATGGGGAGCAAATGTAGGTGCAAGAGAGTGGGAGTGATATGTTGCCAGGTAGGGAGAATCCTTGCAGCGGAATTCTGTACATACTGGAGCCTATCCAGGGCCTTGTTTGACGCCCAGAGTAGGACACCGTTGCAGTAATCCAGGTGTGAGGGGACAAAAGCGTAATTGAGTGTTTCAGCAACAGCATTGAGGAGTGATGGTCTGAGTCTGGAGATTCTTTTCAGTGGAAGAAGGCAGACCTTTTTGAGCGGAGCCTGAGGAGCCACATTGATCAGTCAGCTCAGTCTTACTACTATTGAGCTTCAGACAATTTTGAGACATCCAAGATTTTATTTCAAGTTGGCAGTTTGTGAGTGACTGGGGAGGGAGATTTGTGCAGGGTTTGGTGTGTATGTAGAGCTGAGTGATTGGCTCCAGGAACGAGCCCTGTGGTACACCCTGGAGGAAATCTAGTGCAGGTCTATGAGACTTTTTTTTCTTTTTTTCAAGTCTTTCAAGCTGACACCCTTTCACCTTCATATAACAAAGCTCAGAGGTATACCAGGGGCAGGTTGGGAGAATGACACGTTTCTTTACTTGAGAGGAGCAAGTGAATCCAGGGTAGAAGAGAGCCGGGTATTATAATGTACTACATGGTCATCAACAGACGAAGTTGGGGGCAGGGGGAGGTTTTGCATTTTGAGTGCGCTAACAAGGGCAGCAGTGTTATTTTAGCATATTTTTGATGTTTCTACAGATAATTTTGCTATTCTTGCCTCCTTAAGGCTGGTATTTGAACATCAAAGAGTATAGCTTGATGATCGGAGATGGTCAGATCCAAGCCACAGAGGTTAGAGGGGGGTAGGGCCAGTGGAGCACACCAATTAGTCCAAAAAAGTACGTTCTTTGACTTTCACTTTTTACTTTGCCTTAACCCCGAAGGATATGAAGGAGAATTCATAAGGACTTAGGAAAAGACCACCGCGGTACAAAATGAATAATATATTTATCTATGTTGATGTAGAAAAAAACTAAATTGTCAGCAATTTGTATATTTTACCTCTTGTATTGGCTCTGAAACATGTTAAGCTGTTTTTAAATTTGGTATATTAAAGTTTTTTCCAATTGCTTAAGCACGATTTTGAAAACAGGGCCTATTTTGTCAAAACACTACACACAATACACACAACCACACACACACAATACACACAACCACACACACAATACACACAACCACACACACACACAATACACACAACCACACACACAATACACACAACCACACACACAATACACACAACCACACACACACACAATACACACAACCACACACACACACAATACACACAACCACACACACACACAATACACACAACCACACACACACACAATACACACAACCACACACACAAGTAACAGTACATCTCAGATCTTTAGCAAAATGAAACACTTCATTCAAAACTATACAATAATTTATAACAACCTGATTTTGTCACTGTATGGCACACACATGGTTCACACGATCTGATTCTGTTTGAACCAGTTACACACTGCTGTGCTCAATATAAAGCACGTTTAACATTTAAACTTTTTCAATTATATAGTCTGGGTTTGATTTTTTTCACAGATATTGTTTGAGTAAAGTTCATTAATATATTGACCAAACACCACACAAGACCAGTACTGGACACTGATGGAAATATTTATTGCCAGATTGTAAAATAAGTTATTGTAATACATCCGTGCATTTCCAAAGGTTGCATTTTGCAAAGAAAAGCATAACAGAACATATTGTAAACAGAATACAGTAAAGCACATAAACAAAGCAAAAACATTTGTGGAGATAAAGAAGAAAGCATGAATGAAAAAAAAACCTTAAGCATCATCTCTTCGCCTAGGTGGATGTGGCCATAGTGCTTCGTCCACATCACAGGCTATGTCCTCTCACCTGTTGTCTTTTTATAGTGCTTACGCCTGATTGGTGTGTTTACAATTGAGCACCTAAGTGTCTGTACACCTGACGGGCGTGTTTGATCAATTGGTTCATAGGTGTGGTATTTTGGAAGGCAGTGCCTTGAAATGGCAAAGATGTGACATCATGATAGATTTCTGTGTCTAATGTAGAGAAGTGTGTGTAGCGTTTTGCAAAAACACTGTGTGTAGTGTATTGCAAAAAGTGTGAAGCTGAGAACGTGCTTATAGTTGTGCAGATCTGGGCTGGGGTTTTGCTCCTTTGGTGTCAGGTTTCACCAACTGTGTTTTGTTTAAAATATTAATGTGTAAGCAATCGTAAAAAACTGTAAAACATATGTTAAATTTGCAATAATAAACTTGATTTAATTTGTGTCCCATGCAAAACAGCCTAGGACCCGTAAAATGCTGCTTGCAGCTTTAATTATTTTAGTCGTTCTAATGTTTTTGTGTTTTTTTATCAACTCTACTCTGTTTTAGGCACAGCAGGTGCAGCAATGCTGATTGCAATTTTTGCAGTAGTCTAAACGTGCGGACTAAGTCAATAAACACTAGAGGGCCGCTGAGTAGGGGGATAGGACAGATTCACTCCTGCCCAATAAGCTTCTATTGGCGATTACTGCAGTTCCGTTTGTGACCCAGAGGCATCATAAAAAATCTGACATCAAAAGTGGGGCGTTGAGGCCTCCTGCCCGATATTGCGCAACACACTAAATTGAGACTGAATCACTGAAATAAAAATAAAAAACGATTTTAGCTTTCAAAGATCAGAAGTTGTTGACTTGTTTTCTTGATTGCGCAAAAACTAGGTAATATATATTGCAAAATTTTTTGAGGAACTATGTTTTTTTGGAGCTCTGACTCTTTCCCATATGAACAGGCTGCGCCTGAGTTTGATAGTAATTTAAGCATAGACATGTTTTCTGCTCTTTTTGTTGTCAGTCCGCCCCTGCCAACGTGCAGTCCGAAGGTCAAAATGAAAAACAGAATCAGTGACTTTTTAAATATGAATTTATGTCAGCTTTGCTTGGTGATACAATGTTTCTATATATTTTAATGTTTCACATTGTAGATCTTAACAAAAAAAATTTACAGCACTTTTTTAACATTTGTTTTCAAAGGCGCTTTATAATTAAAGTTCACATTACAATACATACATAGAATTAATAGTCTCTAAGTGTGCCGTTTGCAGTCATTATTTTTTATTCAAATTCTGATATAGTTTAGATACTTTCCAAGGGTTCAGACCTTTAAAAGTGGTTTGTGTTCCTACTGTATGTGTTCATATATTTATTACCAAAAAAGCCGAAGGCATACCTACTTTTTTTTAGACTTTATGTAATTGTAAACTAATTGTAAACAACCCAAAGAACCCAAACGCCACTCCCTAAACTACGGATGCTTTACAATTATGAAACATATCTTGCAAATGTCTTTATTAATCAGATGATGTAAACTATTTGCAACTTTTATAATACATTGTAGCCTATACTACCGATTGGCATACATATTACATTAAAAAGTAATCATTTCCAAGATGAGCACCTAAAAAAACATTTTTTATGAATGAATTTTGTGTTGAGATGTCATTTGGGGTTTCAAAGTGGGGACCCTCCATCCCGGATATTTTGTTCATTTGAGCTCATGACACCTGCAGGAGGCTTAACGGTGAGCAATAATGTCTCAAAGCCACCCCCTCTACAACTCTGACAAAATTTAGAGACCACTTTTCTTACCTGTATGGCAGTTGTTTCATTCCAGTGTCTGTTGAATTCCAATACAGGCACACCTCATTCTGTCCAATGAGGTACTGATTAGGTTATCACCTGACCCAAATCTTATTTAACAAGGAAAAGTATAAAAACCACTGTGGTGGTCATCTCCATCCTCTTGCAATAGTCCCAGCTGGATGGCAGAAACATTGCTAGTACTAACTCAAAATTGATCAATCAAAAAGCTATTGACCACGGCAAAAAAAAGTTGAAAAGAAATGTTTTGAGTGAGAAAAAGAATTGTTAAATTCTGGCTTTACTGGTCGAAGGACACAGTTAGAGTCAGGTTTCTTCCATCCTTAAAATTACAAAGACGACCTGGCTACTCATGTACATTGTGACATCGCTACTGCAACTCACACATACGGTGTCCATTTTAGGACCTGTCAGTCTCAGTTGTACTTTGTATCAATCTCATCAAAGCTTGTGGTCATTGTCGCTAAAACTTTCTTTCAAAGTCAGTTTAACGAAAAGTTGTATTCGTTCTCGTCAAAACTTAGTGTCATTCTCATCAGGATTTGTTTTCAAAGTCAGTCTAACTAAAAGTTGGTTTTGATCTCACCACAAGATGGTGTCATTCTGAGTTGGCTGTCAGTCTCGTCACAATTTGACATTAGTTTGACATGACTTGCTTTAAAAGTCAGTCTAAGCAGAACTTGTTCTCAATGTCACCTGAACTTGGAGTGTGTCTCACCAAGACTTGGCATGACTAGTGGAGCAGCGCCGCTATTGCATTATTGGTCTAGCTAGTGGCTAAAGGCTAAAGCCGTTAGCTCCCCCACATTGCTGGCTAATATAGGCTAACGATAGCATAATAATTTGATTGCTCTGATCGAAGCAGGGCTACTGTTCCACTTACATCTTTATACAAACGATTGTCATGCACTAGTTTACAGTATGTGGTGTTTTATGAGTTTGGTCCACCCAGGCAGGGGAGAAAATACATCAGCAAACTGCTGTTTTAATCTGGTGACATCCGCTTGCTGGCCCAGCGAGAGATCGCAATCAAACTGAACCGAAGCGCTGGATTTCGAATTTGGGACTTCTGGTCTGAACTAATTTCACACCAAAAACACCGTAGCCAGCGAGACAGGGACCTCATCGTCCCACTTAATGTGGTATATCTGCGTGCTATTTACCGTGTCTATACGCACTACCTCATAGTCTATATCCCCCACTCTCTGTGTGACCAGAAACGGCCCTTGCCACTTTGCATAATATAGAGCAAGAAGTGGGCAATAATAAAAACAATAATAACTAAAGCTGCAAGCAGCATTTTATGGTTCCTAGCCATATACTCTTTCGTTTAACTCTCATATCAATAACATGGTCAAAATATCCTTCTTCCATCTTAGAAACATTGCAAAAAATTTGACCATCCCTTTCTCAGAGTGCAGCTGCCAAACTCATTCACTCATTCATCTTCTCCCGTCTTGATTACCGCAATTCACTACTTTTCGGCATCAACGCAACCTCCCTCCGTAAACTCCAACTGGTTCAAAAGTCTGCTGCTCGTCTTCTCACCTCTACCAATTCTTCTGAGCACATGACCCCCATACTCTAAACCTTCAATGGCTTCCGGTCAGCCAGCGCATCATCTACAAAATCCTTCTCCTCACCTACAAAGCTTTACACAATTTGGCCCCTCCCTACCTCACTGAACTGCTCCAACCTTACCATCCTACCTGGACACTACGTTCCTCTGCAGATAGGCAACTGGTCATTTCAAAAGCAAAACTGAAGCATTTTGGGGAGCGTGCATTTTCTAGGGCAGCACCCAAACTATGGAACTCTCTCCCTCCTCTAATTCATAATTCCAACTCGCTGTTAATCTTTCAAACCCACCTTAAAAAATCTTGTCACCCTAGCATACCCTAGTTAACTCTGTTTAGAATCCAGTCATTTAGCGTGCCCTAGTTAACTCTGTTTAGAATCTGGTCCTTTTTACTGATAAACTATCCTTTTGCTTACTTATAGTTATGTTGTTGTTCTCTGTCCGTTCTACCTGTTTTTGTTTAATTGTTTATTTTTGTCATGTTATCTATGTTGATATTGTGAAGCGTCTTTGGGTGTTAGAAAAGCGCTATATGAATAAAAGGAATTATAATTATTATATAGCAAGGCATACGAGTGAAATAACGTTTTTTGTTGCTAATTTAACAAACGCTTTTTAATTTTCCAAATCCAACATCAAATTAACATACTGTATTTCAGAGCCAGCAAAAGAGGGAGACAAAATGCAAATTGCTGACTATTTTGTCATTTTTTACACCAAGGCCCAATCCCAATTGCCTATTTTACACCCCTTGGCCCTAACCCTTAGCTTTGCGCGTTCACACGTAGGGCTAGTGTTGTCCCAATTCCCTTGTGATCGAGGGCTAAGGGTTAGGGGAAGGGTCAAGTAGCCCTCAAAACTGAGATTTTCCAAAGGCACACTTAAAAACGAGGGTTATAAGAAATCTCCCAAAAAGCCTTGCGAATCACTGGAAAGATGGAGGCATACTTCACTGGTAAAAAAAAAGAAAACCACAAATGTAAGTATTTTCTTTGCTAATAAAGAGTACAAAATTGTGATAACCCTCGTATCTTTTAGTTTAATATCATTTCAATTTATTATAGACCTTTTCTTTATAACAAGCGTAACAAAAAGATCGCTAGTTTGCTATTGTTTCTTGCTAGTTGGCAAACGTTTCAACACAGGCTGATTTGTGCATATTTCCATGTTGTACTTCCCCACTATGATGGCATATAGATATGAAATATGAACGAAATTAACTCAGGTCCAGCAACAATGTTGCTGCGCTTGTTTCTGCTCCTCTAACGTCATTGCAGACTGGCAGGGTACTGATTGCTAGCTTACACAGTACAGAGCACTGCTTTTGATCATGATGAAGTGGCCTGCTTATGCTATGAAGCAGTGTTATTCTTTATTTGATAACTTGTTTGATCGATTGACAGTGTGAAACATAAGTTTTGAACGAATCATGAGCTTTCATGCTTTTCTACCTCCATCAGATAAATGACAAATATCATTGTGATAATACAGTTAATGCAATAGAAGGGAGGTAAAGCTAGAAAAACCCCACCTGAACACATGCTATTTTCAGTATGATTCACCTGTCCTCCTTGCAATGAAATAAACATGCCCGTTATTTTTGATAATCTGGGTTTGTCACCGTTAGTTTACAGTTATCCCAAGCAATAGCATTGTTTTGTTTTAAATCTGATCAATCTGAACAAACAGCCTGGCATTTTTTTTTATTATTGATATTTTGATATGAGAATGGACACATCCTTGTTTCACAGAAATTAAGTTAACATAGTTATACGCGTAACGCATGGCCATATCATCCAGTTCTGGCATATAATTAATTCTCATATGTTTGTTTTCATTCAGGATATTGTATAGCTCACAATTAGTGCTGACACCAGAGCCCGGACCCTCCACTTTGGGCACATCTTCTTCATGGCAGCCTCTCCCATTTATACCCCAAGCTCCCCAACCCCTACACCGAAAAAGAATAAGAGGAGGAAAACAAATTGTATGGTGGATTTTCTAACACAGCTAAGTGCTAAAGAGCAGAAGCACCATGAGGAGGGTGAGGCGTGAACAGAGCGGTTCTTAGGCCGGTTTGAGCTACAAAGTGATCAAATGCCAAACACTTAATTTTATGTTGGCTTGGTTGTGTTATGTGCAATTTTTTACCCTTGCATCACACAAGTTCCTGTTTGTGTGATGGCTGATTTGTTTACGTTGTGATTGCACTATTCAGATGTCAGTAACTTCAGAAGCACACGTTTTATTTGTATACTTTGTTTTTATGACATTTTGGTACATTCACATTAACTGCACAATACCTTTATACCTGAATCGACATAACAATGTTGTTAGGTGATATGAGTGTAACAGTGAAAAGGAAGCTGACTGATGCCAATGTGGACTAATAAAGTGCAACATTTTCTTTCTGTCAGATTGTTTGTGAGCATAAATAACTGATTCTTATGTTAAGGATAATAATTGAAGCACCCTGGATGTGTACATTAATGGGCTCTTTGTAGTGTGATTAGACAGATTGATGAGTCCAAACAGGGAAAGCTACCATCACCCAGAACTAGACGGATCCAACCTGTGGAAGGGTTCTGTCTCGCCCTGTAAAAAAAAACACGTTGATAGTCACACACAATGGTATTCTATCCTGTCAGACTTGCATAAAGATCATCCCACAAATCGATAAAGTAAACGGTCGTTAATTTGTCATTACGTGTGTATCACAAACGAGTTGACCCAACATTAACGTTAGTTACCAAGTCACTATATTTGCTAGTGAGCATGTATATATAGGCTAACTCCAACACAACTTGTTTGCTGTTTATCATACAAACCTCAAACTGATCCACCAGCATTCCCAGGCGTTAAGCTAGCCGTCTTTTTTATTTTTTCCCCCCATTTGGCTGCTGACAACGAAAAAGGATGCCCACGCAAGAAGACGGTATTGTGAGATTTGAAATGTCCGGCAACAAACTCTATTTTTTTTTTGTCGCGTCTATTTTGTCAAATCAATGCCTTCCACGACTACTGATGACGTATGAGGATCATCAAGGGTTGTCCCAATTTGTAGGGCCAGATTTCAACCCTTAGCCCTTGTGACTCCATTTTGAGGGGCAAGTCGAAAAGCAAAACGAAGGGCTAGGGCCAAGGGTTAGGGCCAAGGGGTGTAAAATAGGCAATTGGGATTGGGCCCAAGAGAGATGCGGCATTTATTGCGCTCGCTAAAGACAGATGTGAAAATGGCTTTGCATATATGATCAATGAAGCCTCTAGAGGCAGTGTAGCAACTTTCATTAGGATTGGACTGAGTTTAAGTTAAAAGCATTTTAGTGAGAAGCCACGCCTACAAGGCCAACCATTGCTCCTATCACAATGTTCTTTTAATTGTTGACTTAGACTTTACCCTAGTGCATATGTTAAAACTTTCATGCTATTTGTTCATCCACATCAAGAGATATCAATATCTGGTATTTATAGCACCCCCATTGACAGATGTGAAAATGGCTTTGCACATATGAACAATGAAGCGTCTAGAGGCAGTGCATCAAGTTTCTTGAGGATTGGACTGAATTTAACTCAATTATAGCCATTTTGTGGCAAGCCATGCCCTCTTTGAATTTTATTGGCTTATAGAGGTCACATGCTTTGGTCGGTAGGTCTGGTTTATACAACATCTGCATATCATGGTCACTTGATGCTACTTACCAAGTTTGGTGCAGATTGGGCAAACAAGTCAAAAGTTCGATTTCATTTAAAGGGGCATTTTATCCTACCTTTTCAATACCTTTTCACTCAATATTTTTTGCTTTGCATGCTAATTGCAGAACATCTCTGCCTTAAATAACAAAAACAATCCCAAGCTAGAGGATTTTAGTTGCGTTGTTTTAATTTTTCTAGCTTGGCATTCAAATCTAGTTTTGTCATTCACAGTGGATCACAACACCCAGTAATCCTAGAGAATTATATTGCCACCCTCAAGGAAATAGGGCGTTCCTAACGACCATGCTTTGGCATCAGGTTGTAAACAAACAGTTAGCTAGCTAGTTATGTTTTTGACCGATCCGGTGGCAATCAGCAGTACAGCCGCAAGGGCACAGTTGACGAGCAATATGCCCGTATGGTGCTCTGTCCAAGGTTGCGAAAGTACAAAAAGGCACAAACTCAAGAAGCCAAATTCCACACCTTTGCCTGTAAAAGACATACCATGATGCTGACAAAGTTTGGCAGCAATAAAAACGAAGCGTATAATACAAATACACTGGTGGAAAAATATTAAATATCTGTGGGGTGCAGCAACCACCTCCCCAACGATCCCATTCGTTACAACACAGAGACTCTTTCTCGGTTGGCATTTCGGAACAATTGGCATAAAGACACCACCATTTGCTATTTATTTGTGGTTCTCCAGGTGGATCGGCACCAGGATCTTCTCCTGCTGTGGCAGCTAACTGCACCTCCCTTCTCTGTCTCATCTCCTCTACTGTAAACTCCGGCTCATACGTGTACGCAGGGTCCGAAATGAAAGGGGACCTGTTATGCTTTTTGGGTTTTTCCTTTTCCTTTAGTTTGTTATATAGCTTTTTGTGCATGTAAAAGGTCTGAAAAGTTACAACGCCCATAGTCCATGCCAAAGGGAGCTACTCTCTCTCACAGAGAACACTGCCCCTCAACTGCCTGAAATGCCTGGTTTGTAGTCCGGCGTTTTCTTCCGTAACTTATCTACGTCACTAAGTCACACATTTGAATAATGTTTGGCACGCCCTCAACCAGAGCCAGTCAGAGCGGAGGCCGGGTGGTTTCGCCATGTTGAGAAAACGCTGTTGTTGTCAGCGCAAAGGCAAATTCCCTTTGTTTGGCCAGCTGACCAATCAGAGCAGACTGGGCTCGTCGGGAGGGGGGCCTTAAGAGACAGGAGCTAAAACGGAGCGTTTCAGACAGGGTGAAAAGAGCTGCTGCAGATCCAGGCAGTTTGGAAAAACTAAATTGTTTATTGAACATTAAAATGTGTGAACCTATTCTAGTAGAACTCCTAAGTAAAGGTATGAAGCTGAAAATGTGCATAATAGGGCCCCTTTAACACCCCCCACTCACCAAAGACAGGTAGATTTTCTGTTTGGCGAGTAAATCTGGGAAGGCTACCCGCCACACTGGCGGGTAAATGTTTGTACCAAAATTGTATAAAAAAAACTATGCAGAGAGTCTTTGTTTTGGTGTCATTTATGCTCGCGCTGTGACTGTCCTCTGCTTCCTGTCGGAGTTTGACACACACACACAGGCTTGACCTATACTCTGCCCGCTGTGTCCCTCCGGTTGATTCAACCCGTAATTCCACCAAGCATCAACACTGAACAATCACTTGCCACCGGTCTGCTGCTAGCTACCAGGCTAATTCGGTGAAAATTGCTGTATGCCAATTCCAAATTCCACAGTATAACGTTACTGATGATAGGGCTCTAGCACTACTTGTTTAAAGTTACCAGCGCCGGTATTATTTAGCCGACGATTACAACAAAGTTTAACATTTACGGTTAGCCCCTGATGGTTATAGTTTCTTTGAGGACAAACATATCTGTTCCCATTGTAGGTTTATACAGCGATGCAAAACTGGATTTGTTGTTTTTGGTGGTAGTGCTCCTTTGAGTGTTTTTCACAAAATTCAAAATGGCCGAGATTTATCCCAACAGACCTTGGGGGTCCAGAGGTTTTTTTTGTTCCTTATGGGCAGGTGGATCTAGGAACTACATTTGGTGAGTCTAGTTCATATGATGTATGAGATATGGCCTTTTAAAGTGTGAAAATTTGTCTCACTTGTTATAGCGCTACCATCAAGCCAATTTTGGTCATCTGTGGTTTGGGAGTAGCTGTTACCAGCACTGACCCGCTTGCAAAGTTTCCAGCTTATAGCTTATAGCAGCTCACAGGAAATTTTGTTATTTGATAAGTCACACCCACAAGACCAACCATTGGTAAAATCACAATCTTCTTTTAATTGTTGACTTAGACTCTACTCTAGAGCATATGTATAAAGTTCCATGATATCTGGCCATTCACATCAAGAGATATCAATATGTGGCATTTATAGCATCCCCTAAAGGAAGATGTGAAAATGGCTATGCATATCAATGAACGTGCTTTTACCTGTAGGTCTTGTTTATACAACATTTGCATATCATGGTCTATTGATTATACATATCAAGTTTGGTGCAGATTTGACAAACATAAAAAGTTCTATTAATTTAAGTGTTTTTCACAAAATTCAAAATCGGTCCTGGTGGACCTTGACGGTCCAAGAGGCTTTTTTATCCCTCATGGGCAGGTGGACCTAGGCATTGAATTTGGTGACTCTAGGTATGGTGTATCAGATATGGTCTTTCAAAGTGTGTCACTTGTTATATAGCGCCACCATCAGGCCAATTAGGGTCATCTTTGGTTTGGGAGTAGCGGTTACTGGTACCGGGCCGCATGCAAAGTTTCAAGTTTCTAGCATATAGCAGCTCAGGGGAAATTGAGCGAGGGGAGGAAAACAATAATAATAAATTAATAATGCATTAATTTTATAGGCGCCAAGGTCACCGTAAATGGCAACGAATATACAGTTAAAACCGTACAATGTACAATTTAAAATGCAATAAACATAGGACAGGCACAAAAGTATTGAGGTAGCAAACATCAAGGAACATCACAAGAGGGCAGGGGTAAAGGGTATACTACAACAAACAGTGTCAGGCACCATAAGGAGAGCTGGTTTAAATAGGTGAGTTTTGAGGTGTTATTTGATTCTAGTTATAGTGTCAGACTGATGTTGGTTGGAGTTTGGACAGGTAAGAAGGGGCCAAGTTATGAAGAGCTTTGTTGGTTAGGATTAGGGTCTTGAAATCAATCCGGGATTGGACAGGGAGCCAGCGTAACTTGAGAATGGGCGTGCCGTGTTCAATGGATGTGCAGCCGATGATACTTGCAGTTGAGTTTTTAATATTGTTGATTGTGACACTATGACTCTTCACTTGAGAAGATAGAGGCTGTGGGGTTTGGATAATTTCCCAGAAATATTAGTGCCATCATTGGGTCTCATTCACCAACCATTCTTAAGAAATGTTTTCTTCTTAAAACCCACTTACGCAGGTTTTCACAAAGATTCTGACATTCACCAGTAAGTTCTTATTTGGGGTTTGTTCTTGTGTAAGAACGGAATCTACGCACACTCAAGAGCATTCTTAAGCACATTTGAGGACGGAATGTTCGTTCGAGATAATTTGTTCTTACGTTTCCTTAAATTCTACAGTTGTAAAATATTATTGGATATAAACTACAATATGTTGTTAACATTTACATCATCGCTGGTACAGCGAGTTCCCAATGGGCCAAAAACATTCAAGCCCAACCCAGACCGGCCCGGCCAGCTAGTGGGCCAAATCCATAGCACGGACGAATTTGTTATCTAAATTTCCGACCCCAACCCAACCCAAGTATTTGTTCCGCAGCAAAACTCGCCTGAATAAAGGAATGCAGACACAAGCTGGATAGCGGACAGTGAGGCAAAACATACATAATAACTTAATGGCTGTGTATTAATACATTTCTGTCGGCAGTAACAATACTTTTCAAAGATAAAATTTGGCTCGTAAAGAAGGTGCTTTGCTACGATCAAACACAGCCTAGGACCGTCACAATAACAGACTTGTCTTGTACATTATACGTGCAGGCAGTGCAGCAAACTGTGCACAGATTTTTAGGTGTAGCCTGGGGCCCAGTCTAGTTTTGTGCCCTCCTCCAGATACAGCATTCCATGAACGAGTAATATCATCCTATTCATCTTTAATTTGTTACTTTATATCCACTACTGATGCTACTAAATATGACAGCTCATTTGCACACAGCCCTGCAGTCTCATGCCCTTATATGGGGATTGGCGGGGCATTTATCAATGTATATTAGCAACAACTGTCACGAGCTTTCAATTTACGAAGAAATGGGATTCATCAATATAAGAACATAGGTGCCAACAATCCTGCGGTTTAAGAACACAAAAAATTTCAAAAGCCACGTCAACTTGTTAATCAAATCAACATACTATCACCTAAAAAAAAAAAGCAAGACTCAGAGGACTCATGTCCCAAAAAGACTTAGAAAAACGTCTAAATGCATTTATTACCGGTAGGCTGGACTACTGTCTTGGCTTCTCTCGAGTATTCCCAAAAACGTTATTGGACGACTGCAGCTTGTTCAGAATGCTGCGGCTAGACTTTTAACAAAGACCACTGTTGCACTATATACAGTGCATCCAGAAAGTACTCATACCCCTTCACTTTTTCCACATTTTATTATGTTACAGCCTAATTCCAAAATGGATTAAATAAAAACATTTTCTCAACATTCTACATACAATACCGCATAATGACAAAGTGAAAAAAGTTTTTTTGAATTTTTTGCAAATGTATTAAAAATAAAAAAATCAAATATCAGATGTACATAAGTATTCACACCCTTTACTCAATACTTTGTTGAAGCACCTTTGGCAGCAATTACAGCCTCAAGTCTTCTTGAGTATGATGCTACAAGCTTGGCACACCTATTTTGGGGCAGTTTCTCCCATTCTTCGTTGCAGATCGTCTCAACTCTGTAACTCATTTTCAGAATTGAAATAAGCCCAGACACTGTTTCTTTTCTGCCTGTCACTCATTCTGCTTTTTTCTGTTTGATCTACTGTATCTATTTTGGTGTCTCATGAGTCAGAGAATATGCAAATTTAGATTGACCCTTGACTGACATTACACAGCCGTTCTAATAAAAGAATAATATTGATATCATACCAATAATGATTAAATAATCACTCGGGCTTGAAATCATAGAACAGGTCTAATTACAATAAATTATGGCTACATATGCTGAAATTGTTTACAAATGAAGGGAAGATAGGTTATGGTTGGTGTGAATTAAATTTTTCAGATGGTTAAACAACTATTTGATTTCTGTGTGTGTGTGTGTGTGTGTGTGTGTGTGTGTGTGAATAAGCTGTCACACACATTTTTTGCACAGTTTGAGTCCATGTTTGCATTCTGGATACCGTCCATCACACTCATTGGGCTTACAAAATAGTCTACGTTGGATTGGTTATTGGAATGTCAGTCACTAAAGCAGTTTAAGGAGAAGGGGTTGTCATTGTGGGGAACAAAGCAGAGAATCTTTGAGCAGTGCTGCACATTTTTTTTTATAATAATCAGGGAGCTGAAAGATAATTTTTTCCAACAAAATGTGGTGCAGCCGACAGTAGAGATTTGGATGAACTGTGAACTGCATGAGCCGTACCAAAGGCTAAAATGACTTTGTTGTATTCACAGGCATAGGTCTTTATATTTTCCGTCTTGTCTCACACAGCCCAATCTCTACTTATGGTTCGAGAGCTAGAAAACGTGGAGGTGGTGTCACCAGAAGAGGCTTGCTTTGAGTGTGAGGTATCCATGCCTGTCCACAAGTCCCCCATCTGGAGCCTGAATGGGGAAGAGTTGCAGCCTGGCCCAAAAGTTCGCTTGGAATCCGAAGTAAGTGAGCAAAAACATTTTTCATGTTTGAGCATGGTCCGCTTGTCTGTGATTTGACCATGTTATTTATAATTTTTTTATGACCATATATCGCATTTGTACAAATAAACATGAAGAAGCTGACATGAAATGTAAATGTACTAAAATAAAAGGCCAATAATCTTGGACTGCAAGGTTATTATTCTGGCCACTGGAAATTGGATACATAAAGT
>JAPMUY010003626.1:2500-27774 GCA_026901105.3 Galaxias olidus
GACACCCCACCCCCCCCCGCCGTGAGGCCCCAACGCCAGGGGAAACGACGGGTTGTGCAACACCCTGTGACGTGGAGGGCCACGACTGGCCCCCTTACACACAGAGGATGAGACTGATAGGAGTCTCTGTGTGTGTGTGTGTGTGTGTGTGTGTGTGTGTGGGGGGGGGGGGGGGTAGAAAGTAGCATTGTCACTGTCATAGTACATTTTATGTATGTGGAAACATACCGTATCTTGAACAGATTGCACTCATAAACAGATTATTGATATAATGTCTATGCTGTTATTCTATGTAAGCGCTAAGGCAGAAGAATAAAAGCTAAGCCCATTGTATCCGTTTAGTATGTGGCTTTATGCTCACAAATTTGGTATTCAAGGCCATGAGGCTCTGCTAGTTGTTTCCTTATATAGATCCAAATTCAGAGTCTCTTTATTTGGCAGCTGTTTTACCAAGCCAAGAGGGACAAGGCAGTGTTCCGCTGCCACCTAGTGGGGGGACAAGCTCACTTCACATCTGTTGTCTTTTGATGCCTTTATCTTTAGCCATCGTCAGTCGTAGTTTAACTCTTGTCTAAGCCAACTCTTGTCCTCCTCCTCCTCCACCTCCTCAGGGCCGTGGGGGAAAGAAGTTCCACATCGAGCTGAAGGAGATCATGGAGCGCGACCCGCTGTCCCAGCTGTGCGAGAACGAGAAGGACCTGATCTGGACGCTACGCTCCGACTGTCACGAGAACTTCCCCCAGTCGCTGCCCAAGCTACTGCTGTCCGTCAAGTGGAGCAAGCATGATGACATGGCTCAGGTATGGTCACCAGGGGGCGCTGTGAGGAGAGCAGGTATCACGAACAGATTCATAATGAAACCCTTTCAGCCATACCGACTTTGACCCACGGAATCCTCCGCCAAGTCAATAAATCATTGTGGACTGACCGCTTCATCGTAGATCTTTGTAAATGCCTGGAGTAAGAAATAAACAACGATAAACATGTATGCTGCCTCTGAGGGAAATTAATTAAACGTGTGTGTGCGTGGGTGCGTGCGTCTGTGTGTGTGTCTGTGTGTTTCTCAGCTCCAGGCCCTGCTCCAGATCTGGCCCAAGCTGAGTCCCAGGGACGCCCTGGAGCTGCTGGACTTCAACTACCCCGACCAGTACGTCCGGGAGTACGCCGTTGGCTGCCTTCGAGACATGAGGTATGCGCTCACCGCGCGTGGTGGTCACCTTCCCCTCTTCCACTAGAACCGTGTTCTATATAAAGGATGTCCTGCACTGAGTGCCCACACTGCTTCTGTCTGGAAGAAATCCACCCAAACGGGTTGGGAAATCCATTTCCGTTGATTAGTTCCACCTATTCGATCATTCCACAGTTTCCCTGAAATAGCTGCACCCGTGTTTGCACAACCTCATCATGTGCCCGTTCTAGGTTGTTCCTTTGAACTCTATGCCCCCCACCCCCTTTCCTCCTCTTGTCTTTTTCTCATTCTATCCTCCTGTCTTCCTGTCTTTTCCTCCCCCCCAGCAACGAGGAACTGTCCCAGTACCTGCTCCAGCTGGTCCAGGTGCTGCGATACGAGCCCTACTACGACTGTGCCCTGACCCGCTTCCTCCTGGACCGAGCCCAGGGCAACCGCAAGATAGGACACTTCCTCTTCTGGCACCTGCGGTAGGGGTCGCTCAGGGGTGAGGAGGGGTGGGGCGGGGATGGGACTGTGAAGGAGAGGGAGAAAGCGATGAAGACGGGGGTTGCATACTGTGGACAGTCGGACAGAACGCGCCTCACAGGCTCAAATAATCACAGCTAGAAATGCTCAGTGGCTGGTTTTGGAGCTGCGTGGTGAGGTGGTGGAGGGACGCGAGGGCTGGTGGGATAAAAGCCCACCCAGGTGTGACTCCAGCAGGGATGAACAGTTTGCAGGTCACCCCTTGGGGGCTCCCCAGTCTCAGACATGTCCCAGCACATAATTCACCTGAACGTGGTTTATGCAACTGTGTGTGTGCGTGGGTGTTTTGCAAACGGAAGCGTGTGTGTGTGTGTGTGTGTGTGTGTGTGTGTGTGTGTGTGTGAGTGAATGTAACCGTGGGAAAATAACCCCAGGTCTATTCAGACAGGATTGTGCATGGGGAATTTGAGGTAACGTGACGCAGGATTTGGGTTTGACGTGTGTCTCTGCTGCCCCCTGCAGGTCAGAGAACCACATGCCGGCCGTGTCTCTGCAGTTCGCTCTCATCCTGGAGGCCTACTGTCGCGGGAGCATCCCTCACATTGAGGTCCTTAAGAAACAGGTAAGAGCACGCGATCCACCGTCAGAGGGCTGCTTGCCCACCCAGATGGGTCCTGTTCACTCCTTTTTTCAGCCGAGCGATAGCTCGACTTTCACAGACAACAGACGTTACCTATGATAAGTAGAACGTTCACATCGATGTCTTAGTATCCGAACAGTTAAAAAGGTATAACTGACACGTCAGTGGCAGAGACCGGATGTAGCGCTCCATCATGGCTGCCTGTCAGCACCAATGCGCTGTTGTTTCTCCTTTGTCAGAGTGACAGCCGGTTAACCCCCTAAAACACCCAGGTCTCTGGATTGAATCGGTGAAATGAGATGACACTGTCTGACATTTGAACTGTTTTGTCACTTTATTGAAGTCAGTGCCTTGAGGAGTTCATTCCAGGTGGGTGATTGAATTGGGAGGATACATTAGGGAAATTAAGGCTGAACGCTAACTAAACATTCCTTTCCCGCTACATTTTCTCCTCTCCCTCCGAGTGTAAGTACCGAACAAAGTCTGAACGTTTCTTTTTCCCCCGCCCTGCCTCTTCTCTGTCCGTGCCCAGGTGGAGGCCCTGAGCAAGCTGAAGTCCCTGAACGAGCTCATCAAGCTGGGCACCATCAAGAACGTGCGCAGTAAGACCAAGGAGGCCATGTTGACCAAAGAGGCCATGTTGACCTGTCTGAGGCAGAGTGGCTACACCGAGACGCTGTCCGACCTGCACTCTCCTCTCAACCCCAACGTCCTGCTCTCCGGGATCAAGTAAGGGGAGAACAAAGGGGCGTGACAGGAGAGGGACACAAAGGGAACTGTTTTTGAAGGAAGGCTTCGGTGGACATTGGGGATTTGAGATCGTGAAAAGTCTCAACTGGGTCGACAGTATCAAAACGATTGCGTGATGTGTTTTTATGTGTGAGTGTTTATTGGGGGGATTCTGCCCTGTGGCATTTACCTTTGCTTTTTTCTCTCCTCCTCGCTCCTCCAGTGTGGAGAAGTGTCGCTACATGGACTCCAAGATGAAGCCGCTGTGGATCGTTTACAACAACAAGCTGCTGGGGGGGGACACGCTGGGGATCATCTTCAAGAACGGAGACGGTGAGCACGCTGGCTCTCATGCCGGAACTCCCCACCCGTGATGGAGGAGGAGGAGGAGGAGGAGGAGGGGGTAGCAGGGGGTACGCTCTGTGTCGTCTTTAGTAACGGAGACGGAGGGGGTGGAAGAGGTGGAGAAACGTGTTTTTGGGTGGGGAGTTCCAATAGCCAGACGGAGGAGATTGAACGTGTTTAACTTTCCTCTCTCTTCACAGACTTAAGACAAGACATGCTGACCCTTCAGATCTTAAGGCTGATGGACCTGCTGTGGAAAGAAGCTAACCTAGACCTTAGGTATGGCAGTGTGTGTGTGTGTGTGTGTGTGTGTGTGTGTGTGTGTGTGTGTGTGTGTGTGTGTGTGTGTGTGTGTGTGTGTGTGTGTGTGTGTGTGTGTGTGTGTGTGTGTGTGTGTGTGTGTGTGTGTGTGTGTGTGTGTGTGTGTGTGTGTGTGTGTGTGTGTGTGTGTGTGTGCGCTGTTTGTTCCTGCTCTCCGTGGGGAAGGGGAAGCTCTTCTCTGGGGGGTTAGGGAAGAGGGGACACTAAATGACCCCCTGCTAGTCTAACCTCTGACCCCTTAAACCCCCCCCATCCACACACACACACACATACACATACACACACAAGACTGCTTCTCATCCTAACCAGATCCACACGTTTCTTCTCCATAATATAAACATTCTCAGCACACACACACAGACAGACATCTGGAGTTTAAACAGTGGAGGGGGTTATTTTGACAGTTGAGCTGGTGGAAGCGCCACAGGCTACGGGGACATTAGTTCAGAAGGAGGCCTGTGACGAGGAGGAGGAGGAAGGTCACCCGGACGTGATTTCACGTATTGACAGGTGTGAGCGTGTGCTAGCGCCACGGAAGAGGCGCGGCCATGACATACGGGTGCAGCCCGGCCCCCCCTTCCTTCCCTCCCCAGAGCGTATGTACGTGCGCACATCGCATCCATTCGAGGTGAATCTTTAAGCGCCTTCCCCATCGCGTCACGCCGGCACGTCAGCCCGCCCATCGACGGTGTCTCAGGGGGGGCATGTGCCCTGTCCAGCGCTGCGTCACACAGTGCCTGGAGCGGAACCAGGGCGTCTGGTTGGCGTGTGTGTGTGTGTGTGTGTGTGTGTGTGTGTGTGTGTGTGTGTGTGTGTGTGTGTGTGTGTGTGTGTGTGCCGGCGGGGCACAGCTAGCGTCGATCACAGCAGGCCTCCGCTAGCCATCTGTCCCTGCTGTCTTATGTCAGAGGGGTTAGCCTGGTTTTTGACTTCTCTCCGATCCGTCTGTTTGCCTCGCCCCCCCCCCCCCCCCCCCCCCCCCCAACAAATGTGGATTTATTTTTTAAACATAATCAACTGCAACAGTGAACAGGGCTGTTGCATTTGGTGGTGAACAAGTCAATGGTTATGATACAAAATATGACTTCTAGAAGGCCAGAACTATGATACAAACAAAGAATATATGTTCAAGCGACACAAACACTTTTGTTGCTCTCTCCTCTGGGTTGGGCTGTCACCTTGGGAAGTTCCCCGCAGGTTGCCTGACGCCTGTGGCAGCTGTCCGTGGTGCTGATTTCGCCGACCTCAGCTGTCTCTCAGCTCCTCGCTCTATTCCTGCCCCCCCCCCCCCCCCGTCTTGAGCCGCCACAAAGCAGGCTGTTGTGTGGCACAGGGTTTCGTAATATAACAAGGGGTACGCGGAGGTTAATGAGGGAGTTACGTCTCAATTTAAAAAAGAGACTTTTTTTCTTTTCCTCTTTCCTCCCAACACAAAGCACATCGTGCCCTCTGCTTTCTCCAGAGTTTTATGAAGGGCTGTTAGAGCTTTTTTCGTCTCTGTTCCCGTCCCAGTTTACCCTCTGAGAAAACAACTGCGAGTCTTTCAGTGCTTTCCTATGGATTTGACAACACTCCAACGTCAGCGTGCTTCTCCAGCCTCTACATTGTTTACCCCTGAGCACGGAGCATTGGTGTTTTTAAAGATGTTTCATAGCGCCCTAAGGCCTTCATAATCCCACTTTATCCATCCACATCACTGGCTTATATCGCTAGATGACAGCGTAAGCTTAAACCCTGTCAACAGGCTTTTCATGGAACATGCTTTGCATTTATCTCCACACTACTGAGCCTGTGGATGTCATTTTCACAATAGTTAGGAACATCGACAAATTATGAAAGTGGTTCAGTCCAAATTTACTTGCTGGACAAAAGCCAAATGAAAAGTAAATCATTATAGCGACGGGGATTGCATTTCCAAAAATAATCTTGCCCTGCTCATGTTGTCGTACGCTGTGCTTTTCCAGAATCGTGCCTTACGGTTGCCTAGCTACGGGGGATCGGGCAGGGCTGATTGAGGTGGTGTCGTCGGCGGATACCATCGCCAACATCCAGCTGACCAGTAGCAACGTAGCAGCCACCGCGGCCTTCAACAAGGACGCTCTACTCAACTGGCTCAAAGAGAAGAACTCTGGGTAGGTGGACGCTTGGCCAGCGGGTTTGCCGTTCCACAGCTGTTGCCATGGAGATCCTATATCACTCTCCGAGTTGTGAACAAAACATTCTGTCTATTTGAAATGTAGCTAATAAGTAGTTTGGGTGACATTGATGATTATAGGATAAGCATTGATATTTATGATATTCTATTTAAATATTTAGCCTACTCACACTTTAAGTAAAAAAAAAAAAACTGTTCCAGTAATCAACCAGCAAAGAGAGCGCTCACACCTTGTCTTGTCTGTGTGCGTTGGTCAGTGATGCTCTTGAGAAAGCCATCGAGGAGTTCACCCTCTCCTGTGCAGGCTACTGTGTAGCCACCTACGTCCTGGGCATCGGGGACCGTCACAGTGACAACATCATGGTCCGCAGCACGGGGCAGGTGGGTTCACGACAGGCGTGCCTCTGCACCAGCCTAGGTGGTTACCACAGCATAGGAGGTGGAGTGTCGACAAACAAATATGGTTCCCGTGATTGCCGATGATTCGAGTGTTCTGCTCACCAATTAGTCCAATGTGGTTCCGTGATTGCCGACGACTCAAGTGTCGTGTTCACCGATTGGTCCTTGTGTCTGTCCGTCAGCTCTTTCACATCGACTTTGGTCATATCCTGGGGAACTTCAAGTCTAAGTTCGGGATCAAGAGGGAGCGCGTTCCCTTCATTCTCACCCACGACTTCATCCACGTCATTCAGCAAGGCAAGACCAGCAACACAGAGAAGTTTGGCAGGTCAGTTTCTCTTTTATTTGTTATTTTTTTACTTTATCGGTTCCTTCCATGGCGGCTCTTCTCGCTGTAACCTAGTGATAGCTAATGGGGGTTTGTAAAGGGGGCCTATTAAGGTGTTTGGATTATAATTTGTGTGTGTGTGTGTGTGTGTGTGTGTGTGTGTGTGTGTGTGTGTGTGTGTGTGTGTGTGTGTGTGTGTGTGTGTGTGTGTGTGTGTGTGTGTGTGTGTGTGTGTGTGTGTGTGTGTGTGGGGCTGTAGTTTCCGTCAGTACTGTGAAGAGGCCTATCTGATCCTGAGGAGGAACGGGAACCTTTTCATCACACTGTTTGCTCTCATGCTGACAGCCGGCCTGCCTGAGCTCACCTCTGTTAAGGACATCCAGTACCTCAAGGTAGGACACACAAACAAAGGGACACATACGGCAAAGCTCAATAACCGATTACTGTAAGAACTAAGCACATGATGAAATAATTGGCCTAGGGGCGTACTCACACACACACACACACACACACACACACACACACACACACACACACACAATAGACGAAGAGATGAAATACTGTTGGGGCCTAAAATTATAGATTATTAGGGTAAATTACAAATAAAGACATTCAAAACCTCCTTTTCTTTCTGCCCGACTCCACTTCAATCCATTCGTTCAATTGTTTCATCACCTGTTTCTCTCTCTCTCTCTTTCTCTTTCTCTTTCTCTCTCTCTCTCTCTCTCTCTCTTTTTCTCTCTCCTATTCTCTCTACCTCGTTCTGCAGGACTCACTAGCCCTTGGCAAGACTGACGAGGAGGCACTGAAACATTTCCGTCAGAAGTTTGACGAGGCCCTCCGTGAAAGCTGGACCACCAAAGTCAACTGGATGGCCCACAACGTGGTCAAAGACAACCGCTCCTAGATCCCACGCTGTGACCCTGAAGCGGTCAGGGGCCAGAGGTCAGGAGGCTGTGAGGAAGAGAGGGGCGACGCAGGGCATGGGCAGTGCAAATACAGGGAGTGACTCAAAGAAGGGAATCTAGAGATCTAGAAGACTATCCCGATCTGGACCACACACACACACACACACACACACACACACACACACACATTCACACACAAAAGTCACATAGACAAACAAGTCAGCAAAAATAACGCCGTGGTAATACTAACAAAAGCGTCAAACATATCAAACAATATATCATTTATTCTGAAAACAAACCCTCAAACTCAACCCCTCACACACACACACAGACAAACACAGCCCGTAGAAGCGCATCAGTCTCACTCCAACAAACCCTTCTTGTCTTTCTTGGCCTTGCCTCTGGTTGTGTTCCTCCGGCGTGAACATGGTGGCAGGTTTTGCACAGGCTGAACAGAGGCGAAGAAAGGAACCTCCCACCAACCCTCACATAGACTGCCCCAAGGGAGCCGAAGCTGTACCGGACTGAACCATTTGGGACGGGTGGAAGGGGGGTCCATTTGTGTAAGAAGGAGAGCTGATCTGGCTTACTGTTGGACCCAAAGGGAGGGTGCAGAGGGGCCCAAAAGGCCACTCCTCTTGACTGTTTTGATGGACAGCAGAGATTAAAGACTAGGAAGAAAGAGGGACACAAAAGCATTCAACCCCTGTGTCTTCGAAACAACGCCAAAACGTGCACAGGCCTAGAGGAACTGTATTTTGTCAGACTTCTACGTAAGAAGGAGGCCTCCTTTTTATTTCAAAATTGTGCCTCAACACTGCGGAAAGATTGTATTTTGTTTTCTTGATTTTGTCTTATTTGAATATTGGTGCCATTGAAAGATTTTATCCTGAGATTTCCTTGTGCCAGACTACTGTACTACTACAGAGAGGAGAGCGAGCGAGAGAGAAGGAGAGGGCAACATGGCAGAGATAACGTGTGGCTCTTGGTCCAAGATGTGAAAGGCTAGTGACCAAATGCTTACTCCCGCCTGGGAGTTCCTATCACTACTGAAGAGGTCTGTCCAGTGCGATGCCCTGCCTGATGTGGGGCCGTCAAAGCACCGACCGTTCACACCGACATAGCTCCATAGTCAAGAGTAGAACTCACTGAAAAAAAGACATACTATAAAAGCATCCCAACATGCTTTGGAGGGACCAAAAACAAAGACTGAAGGTGGAGTCGCACAGCAATTGCGGTTGTTTTGACTTGATTTCATTGTTTGTGGCCGAAATTGAATGTCCATGCAAAAGAAATGTGCCGCTATCTCTTTGTGTAATTTCTTTTTGTTTTAATATCAGTGTAGATGGAATTTGGGGTCTCTGTGGGAGGGGATTTTAAAGGTGTTTGATCTGCTACCCAGAGCTACTTCCCGCGTTCAATATGGGGTGCCTTTCAAGCACCTGCATCTCTGTTTGATATTTGTGCAATATCCTTTTTAATAGTACAAGATACTATCTCTATATAGATATAGCTACAGCTACATATAAATATATACACGTATGTGACCCTTTGGGCCCCCAAAGCAAAGGCTACTGGGTTGTCACAGTGGTTTCTGTGTGATGCTGCTGTCTTTTGCACCGCTTGCCATTAAATGTTGTTCAGACACTGGATATTGTCCAAATGTACAGGCTTTTAATGTTTTGCTGGTTTCGTTTTCATAGGAGTTTTAATAAAAGTTATTTTCCATCATTCCTCATAGCTGTGGTCTGTGCAACAGAAATGCTCCGGGGCACCTTGGCATGTGTCGATTGGACTCCTCCACATGAGCCATGCATGGATTGGTGTGGAGAACAGAAGTGTGTGTGCGTGTGTGTTTTCATGCACACAGAGCGCCTGGGAATGCGCCCCCTCAGCACCTCAGCAATTGCCTATGTTGCCTATGCCAAGATTCATTGCTGCCTACACACTGATAGTGGTAGGCCACTTACGAAAAGAAAGTATATGGCCGTTTTCTCTGCCTCGTAGCTTGGTGAGTGGGCAGGTGTACCAGTTGACTTTATTAACATAGCCATTTAGACCTTCGTGACCCAGCACGCAGTGTTGCAGCAAGCAACCCAACAATTGAAAAATAACCCAGAGCTTTAACCCAGCATTTTTTGGAGTGAACATTTTGCAGTCAATGGATTTTAATGAGAAGAAACACATTGTACTGGTAGCTATGTACCACTTACTACAGTAAGTGGGTCTTGAGGATCAGTCAAATTGTGCCTTCATTAAATGTGGCCACATTATGGTGCTTAGGATAGGCTAGTAAACTTGACTGGGAAAAAAAGAGATGTCAGACCACCAGGAAACGCACTAGCCTTTCAGAACCTCACTCAGTCTCCCTCGATCTCTGAGACTAGCATGGGGGGTGGGGGGGACTGTTCATATGGCATATGATATATTTAGTTACAACATGTTAGGTAATAATAGACCATTCTCTAAATACAGGTTATAAGTGTATGACACACCCACATGGAACTCTCTGTACAAGGGATCCCCAGCAGAGACATCATTACCTGTTTGTAACTCTCCAGAACCTCTATCTGCCCAGGATGGCACCAATTGCTCGCATCCTCTTATTATCCTTAGAGAGGACATACACAATGGCTTTCCTAACGCTCCAAAACCCTGTGCTCACATGGAATTTGCCGGTTCAATGTTTTACACAAAGTATAATAGAAGTCAGGAATATTGTGGATAGAACCATAGTTATGTTGATAGAACGCAGTCAAGAAAGCCATCTGCTTGTGATAGGTGATTGGACCACGTTGTTTCATTGACAATATTGTTCCATATTATTCCAATAGAGGGAGCTCCAGCATTATTCAGATGTAGTTCGCATGTAAACTTAATTGGTAAGATTATGTCTGAAATCTTATTTTACCTTTTCAGAATATAACAATTCTCAATTAGTCTTAGATTTACAAGATAATATATTTGATAAAATCCTCTTAGTTTGGTTTTGTAAACAAATTAATTCATTAATAAAAGCCTACAGCACCTGGATATTTCTATAATTGTGAATAGTGTTAAAGTGGGTAAAGTTCTTTTAATTATGATCCAAATATCTTAGCCCCTTGTGAAACTATTCTAAATTGTTTAAGATCTCTACTGTACTATACAGAAGAAAAATAAAGAAATATTACACAGGATGGATGAGTCTTCCTCAAACACACATTGACCCAAAACCAATTTTTTACTGGTGTTAGAGTCAAACTAATAGACTTAAAATACATTAAGTTGTAAGCTTTCTAAGTATGGGGCTAATAAATTAACACAATAATAATATAAACAGCGACAATAGTCATAGTTAAAATCACTTTTTTAGAAGGAAGGATGCAGGTACTGCAGTACTCTCTCCCTCGCCCACCCACACTATTTGTTTTTTACTTCAATTTCTTTCAATTTCAAATTGAAAAATCACCAGTTTTTTTTTTCATCATTAAATAATTTCTTAAATAATAATAATATAATAATTAATTTCTCACTGAATAGATCCAGGCCAGAATTGTAAAAAAAAATTATCACGTTCATATTATATAAATTTTTTATACAATGTATACAATTTTATACAATTTTGACACTGTCCCAGTTTGCCAATACGGGACAACTGGAACAGTGTCAAAATTGCATAAAAAAAAACTAAGATGAATGTGACTTTTTACAATTCTGATTCCCCATTACATCCCATAACAAAATATATAATCATTACCAACTATCCACCAGTTTTATTATTTGTATAACCTTAACATTATTCAACACTATGTCACTTTCATTACCATCACAGTTCACTGTGTGGTTGTTTAAAATGGTGAGCCATGCACCCCCAGGAGTGATTTCATAACCACAAAACCTACATTTTTTGATCTCATACTTGTTTCTGATGAGCTCAATGTAGATTTTTAGTAATGGAAGTATATACATGTAAAGATACAAGTGATGAAGCTTAACTGTCCCACTTTACCCAGTGTCCCACTTTACCACTGTTCACCCATTCATAACAAAGTGTTATGTCATCTGCTTCTGTCAATCGAAACAGGATAAAAAAATCAATGAATGTCTCAGCGTTGAGAAGAGGATTTCTGGTTAACTAAACTTAAACTCAAGAATGGTAACCGGAAAATAACCTATAAACCTAACTAAATGGATGGGGGGTGGGCACAGGGTGGCTGCCATTAATAAAAAAAAGCAATAAGCTGTAGCTTGTGCATTGTATGGTTATAAAACTTACCTAAAGAAATTGCTGTCAGTTAATAATAAACCCAAGTGTTAGTGACACTCAACAACAACCCTGTAAGAGGTATTATTTGAAGGCATCAGGCAAATCAGTCTGAATTTCCCTCATGATATACATGATTAATGCAAGGTCTAAATCAATTAAGATGAAATGCACTAAATCTCTGAGGTGATATAGGAGACCATTTTCAGAGGATGCATCCCTTGTCCTGTCCTCTTTTATTAGTGGTTTAATGATCGCTTAATCTATTATTAATTGTAAGTGCAGGGTTCACATTTGTTCTGAAAGAAGCTATTCTTTAGAGTGCTGTCAAATAAATAAAACTCAAGCAATACATAAAACAAATACATTCAAAGTAAAACAGTGCAGTTTACAGCATACAACTCATCATACAATATTTTGAAAGCCAGTTCTACAGTTTGACATCAAGTTAAAAATAGGAATACTGAGACAAACTCTTCCAACATGTTTGAAAAGCCTCAAATGTAGCAGCCACTGTTATCAATGAGCTTATATGCCAAACAGAAAGTATGGTGTTGCGACTGCAAAGCACTCCAAATCTGTCATGTTGCCAATTTGCCATGCATGGTAGACTAATAACATGTCAGCAAATTTACTAAACAAATCGTTGTTTGGCAGATTTATTTTAAAGACTACTGCTGACAAATCACTGAAGGTCAAACTACAACTTGTGACACATTGTGTGTTAAGAGAAGGCCTAATTCCATTATGTGATGCTTTTTTGTTTTGGCAAACTACCTAATCTGCAAAGATTGTTTCTATATTTTAAAACGCATGTTTTTTTTCGCACTTGCATTATGCTTAGTACATTATTTTACTGGAATGATGTTCTCAGACCTGCAGTGAACTGTGCTTGGAGGTGGGCACTCTTTTACTATTTTATATGTGTACATACATGCATACATACATACATACATACACACATACATACTCAGTCACTCACTGACACATACATACATACTGTCGTGGATCCAATCTTTACACACATACATACATACTCAGTCACTCACTGACACATACATACATACATACATATATACATACATACATACATACATACATACTGTCGTGGATCCAATCTTTACACACACACATACATACATACTCAGTCACTCACTGACACATACATACATACATACATACATACTCAGTCACTCACTGACACATACATACATACATACATACTGTTGTGGATCCAATCTTTACACACATACATACATACTCAGTCACTCACTGACACATACATACATACATACATACATACATACATACATACATACTCAGTCACTCACTGACATACATACATACATACATACATACATACATACTCAGTCACTCACTGACACATACATACATACATACATACTCAGTCACTCACTGACACATACATACATACATACATACATACATACTCAGTCACTCACTGACACATACATACATACATACATACATACTCAGTCACTCACTGACACATACATACATACATACATACATACATACATACATACATACATACTGTCGTGGATCCAATCTTTACACACATACATACAGACTCAGTCACTCACTGACACATACATACATACATACTCAGTCACTCACTGACACATACATACATACATACATACTGTTGTGGATCCAATCTTTACACACATACATACATAGTCACTCACTGACACATACATACATACATACATACATACATACTCAGTCACTCACTGACACATACATACATACATACATACATACTCAGTCACTCACTGACACATACATACATACATACATACATACATACATACATACATACTCAGTCACTCACTGACACATACATACATACATACATACATACATACATACTCAGTCACTCACTGACACATACATACATACATACATACATACATACATACACACATACATACGTAGAACTTTGCATACGTTTTAGGCAGGGGATGCTGTTTTGAAGGAAAAGCAAATATTGATTTGATCTTCTAGATTTTCGTTTCACTCACTTTGTTAATATTAATAGGAAATACAATACATACACACACACACACATATACATATATATATATATTTATATATATATATATATATATATATATATATACTGCTCAAAAGAATTTAAGGAGCACTTTTTAATCAGAGTATTGCATCAAGTCAATTAAACTTCTGGGATATTGATCTGGTCAGTTAAGTAGCAGAGGGGGTTGTTAACCAGTTTCAGTTGCTTTGGTGTTAAAGAAATTAACAGGTGCACTAGAGGGGCAACAATGAGACGACCCCCAAAACAGGAATGGTTTTCCAGGTGGAGGCAACTGACATCTTTTCTGACTGTTTTTCACTAGTTTTGCATTTGCCTAGGGTCAGTGTCACTACTGGTGGCATGAGGCGATACCTGGACCCTACAGAGGTTGCACAGGCAGTACAACTCCTCCAGGATGGCACATCAATACATGCCATTGCCAGAAGGTTTGCTGTGTCTCCCAGCACAGTCTCAAGAGCATGGTGGAGATTCCAGGAGACAGGCAGTTACTCTAGGAGAGCTGGACAGGGCCGTAGAAGGTCCTTAACCCATCAGCATGACCGGTATCTGCTCCTTTGTGCAAGGAGGAACAGGATGAGCACTGCCAGAGCCCTACAAAATTATCTTCAGCAGGCCACTGGTGTGAACAATCAGAAACAGACTTCATGAGGGTGGCCTGAGGGCCCGATGTCCTCTAGTGGGCCCTGTGCTCACTGCCCGGCACCGTGGAGCTCGATTGGTATTTGCCATAGAACACCAGAATTGGCAGGTCCACCACTGGCGCCCTGTACTTTTCACAGATGAAAGCAGGTTCATCCTGAGCACATGTGACAGACGTGAAAGGGTCTGGAGACGCTGTGGAGAACGTTATGCTGCCTGTAACATTGTTCATTATGACCGTTTTGGTGGTGTGTCAGTGATGGTCTGGGGAGGCATATCCATGGAGGGACGCACAGACCTCTACAGACTAGACAACGGCACCCTGACTGCCATTAGGTATCAGGATGAAATCCTTGGACCCATCGTCAGACCCTACGCTGGTGCCGTGGTCCCTGGGTTTCTCCTGGTGCACGACAATGCCCGGCCTCATGTGGCGAGAGTATGCAGGCAGTTCCAGGAGGATGAAGGAATTGATACCATCGACTGGCCCCCACGCTCGCCTGACCTAAATCCAATAGAACACCTCTGGGACATTATGTTTCGGTCCATCCGACGCCGCCAGGTTGCACCTCAGACTGTCCAGGAGCTCAATGATGCCCTGGTCAAAATCTGGGAGGAGACACCCCAGGACACCATCCGTCGTCTCATTAGGAGCATGCCCCGACGTTGTCGACCATTTTGAGTTGCTGCAATGGAATTTCAGCAAAATGGACTAGCCTGCCGCATCATTTTTTCACTTAGATTTTCGGGGTGCCTTTGAATTCAGCCCTCTGTAGGTTGGTAATTTTCATTTACATCAAACGATGTGGCATCCTTTCGTTCCTAACACATTACCCAGTCCATATCAGTATAGATATCCAGCATGATTTTTTTTTCCCCATTGAGATCTGATGTGTTTTCAAAGTGTTCCTTAAATTTTTTTGAGCAGTGTATATTGCTAATGCTGGCCTGAATTTGGAACAACTGTGCAGGGCCACTGAAACTAGGTTCTACCCAGCTTTATTTTTTAAGCTTCTTCCATGGGGCCTTGGTTTATAGTTTGAGCATCTCACATTTAGTACTCAAATTAGTATGTATTTTGTTGACTGTGTTTACAATCATTAAGCCATAACGGACGTGGAACCTCATAACAAGTCATGGACTACAAGTTGTTTTACACTTTTTAAGCTACACGGTAAACTCTTAAAGTTGCACTTTTTTATTTAGCTAAAAGTTGTTTTAGACCCTCTTTTTTTGCCCAATACCAAAGCTCAAAGCCGCATATGGCTAACATGGGATTCCACGTGAGGAGGCGTTTTCAAATGTTAAGAGACTGGCGGTTGTTTGGAGCAATAGGCTTCAAGTAAGGTTATTTTGTCTTGTTTTCCATGGAAACCCTTCCATTATAGCCAATGAAGAAAGGTAAGGGAGGAGTCTTTATTGAGGGCACGCTTTTAGCTCGAGTACTCGTTAGTAGGCCAACACTGCGTAAGACAGGCATGTACTACAGGGCTGTCACTCGTTCAGGCTGCACAGCGCCCTCTCTTTGACGAATATTGACGGTTTAAAATCCGTACCTATACTATCAAGTGTCGGATGTATTTTTAGGCTGTTCGGGATAAGGAATATAAACCAAATTCTGGACTGGCTTCAGACGTACAGGTTTGTTTCTCGCGACTTAATTTGATTGCAAAGTAATTGAGCGCAAAAAACATTGCGTAATACCCATTTAGGAGTGCTCATGCACAAATCTTTGTTCCACATTCAGAGTTTTACCGTTTTTACGTTGAAGTTGGGTACATTTTAGAGATGTGAAGGTTTAAAATGTAAGTCCTATGTCTTCTATCAAGATATTTTTGTTATTCATGTTATTATGCTATGATTACTTGAATAATATGTGGTGTATTTAACACCGTGCTCCCTTATCTGTCAGTAGTAGGCCTACATAACTGTCAAACCTGTATGAAGCTCATTAGGCAGATTGCCTGTGGAAAAACCTTGAATAATATGGAGATTCACCGCAATAACGCTAAACCATAAAGAACAAACATGCTTTTAGTATTGCAGGGTCAAAGTGTGAGTTCTGAATAGTAGGCCAAGGGGGTGGGGTGGGGAGTTAAATCATTCCATCTTCAGTGAAAACTGCATTGATAAAAGAATATACCTATGCTTTTCTAGCTGTCTTTACTAGCAATTCGTTATTCATCCACTAAAGGGCGGCGTAGCAATGTGAGTGGGGTTAGCTAGTAAGTCTGGTTTAAAATACCAAAAAATTGTGAGCCTGCATGTACCGCCAAATTGAATGGTTGGTTTAGTTTATTGACCCTTGTTAGGTGAAGAGACAGAGATGGAAAAACAAACAAAAAAGGAAATGCAGCGATATTGAGAAGGGCAAAACCATGTTGCACACATTAGGAAGAAGGAGGAGTAAATGGGAAAATGTAAAATTATGATATGTCAATGTCATTCATGATCGTAAGCCTAACAGCAGAAGTGATAGGGGCGTCCCAATATGATCTCGCCTATAGGGCGCCAAATTAGCCAGAAACGCCGCTGATTAAACCAACAGGATGCTCTCCATGGACCTTTCAAGGCATCGTACATTGAAGGCAGCGTTTTATTCTACGCTACTCTCCGGGTTTTGGCTGTTAGCCGAGGCCGAGTAGCTGACAATACTTGCAGTGAACATACTTTTGCCTCTACTAGGCTTTGCAATGTAAAGTTTAAACTGGCCTTACTTACGAAGTACCGTTCACGCTTGTTGACAATCGAGGACAATATGACTATAGCGATGTCTGGTATTGAACTGCGAATCCACCTGTTGTGCTCTTAGAAACACGCTCAGGCTCAGCCCTTACACCAAATGAGGTATGCGGCGTATCTATAAATCTTTTGTAGTTAGGGTGCTTCTCCGTGTCATGCACCGAATTATTATAATCTTATTATTATAATAAATGTTTGTACAAAATTATTATAATCATTGCCTACTATGATAAGGGTGTTATTCCCACACATTGTTTTTTCAATGGGTTTGGTTTAATCTTAAAAATCTTAGAGGGGGGCAGTTAAAGGTAGAAAAACCCTGATCTATAGTATATGGAAACTTGAGGGTGTGTGTGTGACATACTTTAACCTTAATTACACGGACAAAATAACCTGTTGATAGTGTAATATGGTGGGTTGTAACTGGAACCTAGGCTCTCTGAACAGTGGGTCGTTAATGTGTATTAGTCGGTTGTGTGTCAGACATACAAGTTCTTTCCTCTGGAAAATTTGGATGTGAAATAATATATTTTATTTTATAATATTTATTTGTTTTAAACATTTATATTGACAGGATTATTTCGTCAATGACTTGCAATCATATGGTTTTTATGACAAATACATGCATCTGACAAGTTGACCTATGTTTTACTAAGTTGAATTTAACATTATTGCACTGTAAAGCATCATCCGGTCAACAATTCATTTGTACTGTAGACTTGCTTGATAGTGAAGGGCGGGGTGACGAGAAAGCAAGACTGACAGTTGACTATTTGCTTTTTGTACCCAATACTGCATCCATGGGGCTTTATGAAACAAGTCAGCTGCTTGCCTGCTATGTGCTGCTCTGTATTCCATGTGACTGCCATTGTATTGTTGTGTAATGCCGCTTCTCTGTCTGGTGTGTAGGCTGTTCTTTCTTAGGCTTTTCGGCACAGAGAAAATGAAAATTTTTTCACTGCAAATCAACATGGGTTGTTGTTTTGTATAATTTTCGTGGGGGAAACAAGAGTTCATGTTATAGCCGTTTTCTCTGTTAGTTTACACTGCGTCATCACTGCGTAGTGCACATCTCGGTTGTTATTGAACAAGCTTTTGAAATTTTCTTTTTTTTGTCCTTTAAGAAGCTACAGAAAATGATTTATATACATCGTTCTAAGTGGTACACATACTGCCATAATCTTTTATTTACCAATACGTAACTAGTTGTTGTACGATTGCATCAGTTGTTGTTACTCCTCTTCCATAACTTCCTTTGATTGCGCTTGGATCCACCTCTGTCGTTGGTCAGCAGCAGTAGCCAATAGAAGGTTGTCTGGAGCTTATGCACTAACTGAGACATCAGTAGGGCAGAGGCACACTCATGGTGGGTGGCAAAATTTGTTTTGGGGTGGTCTTTGATTAATAAGTGTAGGCAGGTAATGTACTATTAAATACCACATTTAATTGCCTAAAAAGCCAGTTTGATCGCTTGTGTGTTTTGTGTTAGTTACAAAGCAATTTTTTTTCTTTCTTCTTTTCTTTTTCAGTGAATTGCACCACATTCCCCCTCCTCTTAAAATTAACCAATAGCTTGGTGCCTAATAATTATCTGTTTATATATTTATATCAATTCGAAGGGCTGACAAAAAAGATTTTTTCCCCCTTACAATCAAAGGCCCTAATTTCTCCTGTTAGTGGACTTATTAATGCTAGCCTAAAAACTGCTCCAAAAACTGCTTAGACCAATTGTGCCTTTTTAGGAAACAACCAGAATACATGCAAATACGCTTCTTTTCAAATACCCAGTATGTATTAAGTGTGTGTTTGTGGGTGAGAAGCAGAGATACGCTCTACTTGTTGTAAAGAATAGTAGCTTAGCTGAAAAGGGCAGTGAGTTATTTTTGACTGGCAGAACTTTGAACTGTAGATCACTGTGGAGTGTCTGAAAGACGGGAGAGTAAGAGACCGAGAATGCTCTTTGAGACCAAACCTAACCCTCCAAACTGGCCTTTGGTGGATATTGATCGGTTATATTTTTGTTTTTGATTTATTAATAAATGAATACAAACAATAATACATTACAACTCATAGGTCAATCTTTCACATGTGTATTATAATATGTTCTGTTAAACATCTGGCTACCAGTGGGTATTTTAGGTTAACCTATTTAATGTGCTTTACCTTCCTATACAGACATTTTTCTCTCCTCCTTCCAAACCAACGGATGTCTGAAGAAGCCGACGCTGAGTGCTACCGCTACAACACCCTGGAGGGCCGTGAGAGGGAGCGCGAGCGAAGCGGCTTCCAAGTGGACGAAGAAGAGGGCGCCCTGGCTCAGCACCACGACATGGACCCCCAACTGGGCCAGACGTCCGAGGGGAGCGACAGCAGCCACAACCGCCCAGCCTCGCCCCACTCCCCTCACCAGCACAGGAAGCGGCCTCGCCAGCCACTTCACGAGGACGTAGAGATGGGCGGTAGTGGCTCGAGCGGCAGCGGGACCGAGTCCCACGGCAACGAGTCCCACGGGAACGAGTCGAACGGCAACGAATCGGTCGGGAGCTCCAGCGGCAACTGCAAGGACTCTGCTCTCTTGGAGTCGTCGGCCAGCAATAAGAGGTGAGCTTTGTTGACTGATCCCCAACCCCCCCCCAACAGTCAATTATGTAGTATTAGGTTGGTTCGATAACCCAAACCAGGTCGCCGGTTGCGTGTGTGTTATTAAGTTGATTTGATTGCTGTGCAGGAAAGGGCTGTTTGTACAAGACAAAGGTCAGACTTAAAGGTGCAATCCCGGGATGTTAGAAAGACCAAAGACGATTGGAGTAGAAGAAAAGCAAGCCAGGATGACCATTGACTTAGATAAGAAGATTGTATTGTATTGTGACTGCTATTGTAAAGAATAGAGAGGCCTGTCTAGTACCAAAAGAATAGGACTAATGCTCTCTGACCAGTTGGGGTCAATTAAGTGCAGTGTCAAGATGGTCAAAACTCTTTTGGACAATCCTAGCCAGCCAAAGGGCTTTCATGCCTGCATGGTACTTGTTGAATCCAGCCAGTCTATGTCGTCTCTGCGAGCCACAGGATTAACTAGTTATTGCTGTAGAGCCAGTGCCACCCTTTGCAATCCCAGACATGGTTACATATATTGTTTCTCCATGTTTTTTTTTTCTTGGATAGCCACTATACTGTTCAATCAAAATCCCGCCATTTGTAATAACACTAATAATTTGCAGCGTTGGGCTAACTGTTTTACCTTTCCTTAATCTATCAATGTTAGGGTTAGGGTTTGTACTTTGTACAAGCATATTAATCTGCTTTGACAATAGGGGTGATTTTTAATAAATTTGCTTTATCGCTATCAAAACACTTGCACGTGATAATTCTACCTTGTGTGTTCACCATGTGAAGTGTTTTTGAGTAGGCCTATCTAGATTAAATTGCTATACAAATTTAATGTATTACTATTTTTCCTGCCACATTGTTTAATGCAATGCTATGCATGTGTCGTATCTGCTTATATTCTATCAAGCATGGAAATGAATTGTATCAAAACATTAAAGGACTCTTTGTATATCAATATTGAAATAAAGATAACTCTCTAATCGCTTTATTATCATTTAACAAACATTATGACTGTTAATGGAAATGTTTGCTCTTTACTACCAAGGAATAAAATAAATGTGTGAATTTAAAGAGTATAAATATTCCCTCCCAAACATGATTTCCTTTTCTCAGTTTTTTTCTCTCTCTCTCTTTCTATATTTAAATGAAATTGACTATAAAATGAACGAAAACATTTGAATTAAAGTTATATGTCAGTCATTTGTCTTCTGAAACGTGTGTTGCCTTTTTACCTCCCCTGGTAAAATTGGTCACTGTTTGTTACTGTGGTTTCTCATTGCAGCTCAAACTCTCACAGTCCTTCACCTCCAAGCAGCTCCAACGCTTTCAGCCTGGTGAGCTCTGAACAGGACAACCCGTCCACCAGTGGCTGCAGGTCCGTGGAACTGTTCTCTTCTCCCTTGGCTCTCAAAATATTGTGAACAGGGCCCCTTTTTCTACCTACACCTCGAATAAGTGTTTTAACAAGCCTTTAGGGCAATCAATCTTCCTCTTGAATTTATAGAATCTTTGCTTTTATTTTTTATAAATCTGCTTTGAATAATTTTTGATATCTTAAAATACGAAAACCTTTAACACAGCTATCCCTCATACCTACTGATACATGTGCAGTAGATACACATTTCCCCTATAGGTTTGACATCTTAACAAACCCAGGAAAGCGACAGCTTGCCGAATTGCCCTGAGGAAAAAAGCAATATGTAAATCTCACATCTACCGTAAAGGCCAACCATGTGAACAGACATTGCTGAATGAGTTCACCATGTATGACAGCTCTGGCATGTTCCTCGCCGCTTTGACACACGTGTGCCCTTAACATGTGCACCCTGCAGTAGCGAGCAGTCGGCCAAAGCCAAGACCCAGAAAGAGCTCTTTAAGACCGTCAAGCAGCTGAAGACCCACTTGCCGTCGGAGAAAAGGAGCAAGTGCAAGTCCAGCACTCTGAACACGCTCAAGTACGCGCTGCGCTGCGTCAAACAAGTCAAAGGTACTACACACTCTCCTCACACACGCCATCATGAAGGTCAGCATGTATCACCATTGTATCATCATGCAATTTGCACGCAATATGTGCTTGACATAAATCAAACTAAAGCCACTCTTGGATGTCATTGGGAGACAATGGAATGTGTAAATGGGATTATTTTTTGACTGGGTTTCTTGTGTTTGAGTTTTATAGAGAAAGGGAAGCTGAATTGGGTAGTGTGAGTACAACATGAACAACGTGTGTGTGTGTGTGTGTCCTGACAGCCAATGAGGAGTACTACCAAATGATGATGATGATTAATGACAGTCAGCCACCAGGTCTGGATGTGTCCTCTTACACTACAGAGGAAATCAACAGTATCACCTCAGAATACACCCTCAAAAACAATGTAAGTACTAATGTATGCGCCTGCAAAAATTACATGAGTAATATACACCTTTTAAAACCAAGAACTTTGTCTACACACTCCAAAACTACTTCAGTATACACCATAGAAACAGACATAGGTTATTTTCTTTAAATGTGTTATGTTCTTTCAAAAACCTTTAAACGATCTGAACATTGTTGATAGTATGTATATTCAGTTAAAAAACTTGATTTATGAACAAAACAACTCGATGTACACAAAACAACTTGACATACGCAAACTGGGTAAGATTGTAATGTTGTTTCACAGTGTGCTACCATTAAGGCTTTGGACAACAAAATAATTCTGTTGTACAAACAAAGGTTTGACTTTGTGTTCAGAACCACTTGGAGCCCAAACTGTGGAACCGTCATTCTCCCTCTAGTAAATTACATTAAGGGATTTTAGGCACTTTACCCTATTTGGGTAATACAGATGGTCAAGGAGCACTAACTTAGGTTAATCTGGACTGCTTTTCCTTGCAAATTCAACAGTATACAGTAGTGGTTGTGTATTGGTAAGATTTTGGCGATACGAAACGTATCACGATACAAGGGTTACAATTCAATATATTACGTTACTGTAAACATCATAGTTTGCAACACCGCTAATATACATGGTCGAAGTTGGATAAATTTCCCAATCACCCATCCATCCATCCATCCATTAGCTATACCGCTTATCCTATGCAGGGTCGCGGGGGGGCTGGAGCCTATCCCAGCTGACACTGGGTGCAATCACATTTGTCACAATTTTAATGTATTTTTGTTTATTTATCTTCCAACAGGATATATTTGCTGTGGCTGTCTCGTTGATCACAGGCAAGATAGTTTACATTTCAGAGCAGGCCGAGTCCATTTTGAACTGCAAGCTGGAGATGTTCGGCGGTGCCAAGTTTGTGGAGTTCCTGACGCCCCGAGATGTCAGTGTGTTTTACAGTTTCACCTCCCCCTACCGCCTGCCCTCATGGAGTATGTGCACAGGAGCAGGTAACCAACCCCCTCAGTCCCCAGGCATCCTAAAGTTTGGAAACATATGGAAAATTATGGAATTGATTTATGCATGAAAAAGATATCCTGATCATGTCTGGAATTAATATGGAAAATGAAGTACTGGAGATAAGTTTTTATTACATATTTTAAAATGAGTTGGAAATCTGCAGCCCTAACCATACAGTAGTATTCATTCTCATAAGATTAGATCCCCATGGTTACCCTACACACACTGGTGTAAAAGGAAGCATGGCAGAAACAAAGGTATCCCTCTAACGTTTCCCCATTCATTTACGTTAGATAAGAGTTCATCTAAGCTTTTTGACTCCAAACAGTCTTGCTCATTGCGACTAAAAGCCAGGGAATCAAGTCCTGCTGGTCATGTGAACACCTTGACACGAGAGATCAAGTGCATGATTTGATGACAGATCACTAAAACAGTCCCTATTTGAAATGCTGAACAAGTCGATACCAATCTGGGGCAAAATGTATGTCATCGCAACCATTTGTGCAGATGTGACAGGTAGCATTCACACGTTTTACCCTTCGAAGCCTATGACTTCACCACCCACTGGCACACACACACACACACACACACACACACACACACACACACACACACACGCACGCTGATTCCACACCGCATAGAAATTGACCTACCTGATTTTCTCACATACCCATTCGTGCTATCACAGCGGAAAGGAAAAGCCTTGTACACATGAACAGGCACTGTGAAACACTCATTTCCTCTTGGTATCCATGAGTGGCAGGTGGCACCCACTAGAGATGATCCAATAAACGCATTATGTATGTCAGGTAGACACTGTGTAGTCATGGTGTCATCTCTCTCTCTCTCTCTCTCTCTCTTTCTCTATTTCTTTCAATAGAATCCTCCCCCGCCGAGTGCATGCAGGAGAAATCCTTCTTCTGCCGCATCAGGTTAGTGATGGTCAGTTATGACCAATCGTCTGCATTGCTTCCTGTCCTAGATATAGCCACTGAATCCGTGGGGGTCATTTGAAAGATCGAGCAGAGGAGAACAAAAAGGAATATGACAGGTTTTTGGACTCGCTGGCACACGCATGTGTGTTTAATACAGGCCTACATAGACCTACAAATGTTATTGACAGACTTGTATTTATCCTGAACATCAAAAATACGTGATACAGGGGTTGTTTAACATTATTGATAGACATATTGAACTCCAAATACCTATAAGTCATGATGACCAGAGTGTGTGTGTGTGTGTGTGTGTGTGTGTGTGTGTTTGTGTGTTTATGTGTGTGGGTGCAGTGGTGGTAAGGAGCGTGAGGGGGACCTGCAGTACTACCCGTTCCGTATGACCCCCTACCTGATGAAGGTGCAGGAGCCAAAGCTGGCTGAGGAGCAGTTCTGCTGCCTCCTGCTGGCCGAGAGGGTGCACTCTGGATATGAGGGTACGACACTAGTCCTTGAACCTAATGGCACACACATCCACACTTACAGAGCGATTGAAATTAAACGGTGCTGCCTATTGACATGCCCCTGTTTCTTATATCACAATATTGTTCTTTATCTAGCCATGTCCTTCCAATTCAGAGTTTAAACCCTTCCCTCCGTGTTTCCCCACAGCCCAGAGGATCCCCACGGACAAACGCATTTTCACCACAACACACACACCCAGCTGTGTGTTCCAGGATGTTGACGAGAAGTAAGTTTGTGTGTGTGTGATAGAGAGAGAAAGAAAGAGAGAGAGAGAGAGAGAGCTGATGATGTCTCTAACATTTTTGTACCCTGTTTTTTCCCCAGAGCCGTTCCTCTGCTGGGCTACTTGCCCCAGGACCTCATTGGAAGCCCTGTGCTGCTGAAAATGCACCCCAGCGACCGGCCCCTAATGCTGGCCGTCCACCGCAAGAGTGAGACCCTCTCTTTGATCTGATTGGTTCATTGGTTAAAATACTTTTTCACAAAAACAGGAACACAAGTAAGTACAGAGAACCGTGAGAGGATAGTTTACTCTGAATTCAAGTGTGCCTCAAGTGTAGTCCCAAGCGCTGTTGAAATTGAGCTGTATGCTTAAATCTAAATATAAAATATAAAAAAGCATGCTGTCT
>JAPMUY010003627.1:0-27743 GCA_026901105.3 Galaxias olidus
CTTGTAGTATATTTTGAACTAAGTAGTAACATATTAGCCTGGTTCATAATACAAGGCCAACTAGGGATGGACAATGCTTTTTAAATTTGATCTGACCTGGACTATCCCTGCCATGGCGCTCTTTCTCTCTCTCCAGTGCTTATACAGGCTCAGTCCCAACGGGCCCCTTAGTCTCCTCCCACCCCCACCCCCCCACCCTTCTCCACTCCACCCTGATTCATTGAGTTTTCGTTTGCAAATGGTGCAGTTCAGGTGGGATGAGGTCCCTTCGACCAGCCCAGTCATGATGTGGGTGTGTACCCTCTTGTATTGGTTATAAAAAATAAAACTGTAACTGGGAACAAAAAGATCCCCATTTTCCATGATCTATTTTTGGCTTGCTCTTGGGTTTCCGTTCCTCGGGAGTTAAAAAAACAAACAAACTAAAAGAAACTACGGATAAGTAACATTGTTGATGATTCATCTTCATAGAGCTGCTTGGCTTTTAATATTTGAACCTATGATGGATGAGAACGAGGCTGGTATGTACCAAAGAACTATAACGGAAACGTTGATTGTTTGGTTTATACAACAACTTGACTGTGACAAATGACTGTAAACCCTAAAATGTTACAGTTTGCTGGTTGTGGGGTTAAACACAGCTTGTACCTGACAAACTGGGGGGAGGGGGCTGTAGCAGCATGTTTGGTGAATCGTTATTCTCACAACAGCCTACTACTCACTTCAAATATAGTTGAATTATTTACAAAATTTGCAATATACTTTTTAAGATGTGGGAGAAAAGGAAACTGCCCTGTTCAGATTCCGTCTGGTAGTGGTGAATTTCTTCAAGGGAGACTATCCATTGAGTATGGTAACCTAGTAGGCAAGGTAAAAAAGTAGTTACCTAAAAAAAAAACATAGTTTTTTTATGTTTCGGATAACTTGTCCGTTTAAACTTAAGCATCGGTGTTGATCACAAGTCACTGCTGTTCTGTTCTTTTTCTAATGAACAGTAATCAGTTTGGGGTAAAGTAGCTAACGGACAGCATCCTCCTTTCTGACATAGCTGACCTGCCTGTAGTTCTTTGTTTAGGTGGTTCACATGTATCTGAAAATAAAAATGTAATTTTACTCTGCTGCACAAAATCCCATATGCAAACAAAGACGACAACAGGTCATTCATGTCATAAACCTGAAGGCATTTGCTCTTACAAAACACTGGTTGAGACATACAGTTCCATTGTGTTGAGCTTCTTCTAGTGGCATACCGATGCCATTGACTTTTCCATCTTTTACGTTCCGAGTTCAGGAAGTTACTGCTGTGGTCCGTGTGTCCTCCATGTCAACATGCCAGTAACCTAGCTGCTCCCTTTGCACAACGTCCTTCCCCACCTAGCTTTGCTCTAATGTGGCTGCCATTGGTATGACTCCAAAGTCACTTTCAAATGTATGTTTGTATGTTTACCAGTGACAAGGCTCGTGTTTGAATTTTAACCACTCAGACGCCCGTGAAAACAAGGCAGTCCTCCCGTAAAGCGCACAGCTGCAGATTCCAACGGCCCTCAACTTTTTAGATAAGAGAATACACAAATGTGTATGTAAATATATATATTGTATGGTTTAAAACATTCTGTGTACATGTTTGGAAGAAGCTATTGAATAAAAAAAAAGATTCCAGTCTATTAATTGTAGGTTTTTTTATTTATTTTTTTACATCAAATAATTCGATTAATTGGGTGGAGAAATGGGTAGTTATTTTTGAGTAACTCATGTGTGTGCACCCATGAACCTGAGTGGTGGGACCCTTTGCTGATCGCCTGTTGATCACAACAAATTCACGCACAAGAACACAATCAAACATTTGCCCAGCTGGGAATATAGAAAGCTGTGATTCTTCATTTTGTTTTAGGATGACCTTTTAAATGTGTAAGCAAATAAAATGAATGAAATGTTTGCTTTTGCAAGATATGTCTAACGTGTGTGGTTATGGTTTTGGATGATAAAAAAAATATATAAACTATCCATAGTTGCATAAATCATGTTTATTTGTTTTACACACTGGTTTTTATATAATAGTTTACATAATTGACTGATAGTTTATATCATCATCATCATCATCATCATCATCTTCGTACGCTTTGTCCGGGGTCGGGTCGCGTAGGTAGCAGTTCCAGCAGGGCATCCCAAACTTCCTTTTCCCGGGCCACATTAACCAGCTCTAACTGGGGGATTCCAAGGCGTTCCCAGGCCAGTGTGGAGATATAATCCCTCCACCTGGTCCTAGGTCTGCCCTGCGGCCTCCGCCCAGCTGGACGTGTCTGGAACACTTCCCTAGGGAGGCGGCCATGTGGCATCCTTACTAGATGCCCGAACCACCTCAACTGGCTCCTTTCTACGCAAAGAAGCAGCGGCTCTACTCCGAGTCCCTCACGAATGACTGAACTTCTCACCCTCCGGAGGAAACTCATTTCCGCCGCTTGTATCCGCGATCTCGTTCTTTCGGTCATGACCCAGCCTTCGTGACCATAGGTGAGAGTAGGAACGAAGATAGACCGGTAGATTGAGAGCTTTGCCTTGTGGCTCAGCTCTCTCTTCGTTACAACGGTGCGATAAAGCGACTGCAACACCGCACCCGCTGCTCCAATTCTCCGGCCCATCTCTCGTTCCATTTTCCCCTCGCTCGAGAACAAGACCCCGAGACACTTGAACTCCTTCACTTGGGGTAAAGACTCATTCCCTACTTGGAGTAGACAATCCATCGGTTTCCTGCTCAGAACCATGGCCTCAGATTTGGAGGTGCTGATCCTCATCCCAGCCGCTTCACACTCGGCTGCGAACCGATCCAACGAGTGCCAATGAGTGATAGTTTATAAATGTGTGTAAATTGACAATTCATGTTACTCTCATTTACCATGTACATTGATGAACCATGAGAAAACTACTGACAAGTGAAATGAGTAACATGGATCATCTCGTTACAATGGCACCTGTCAAGGTGTGGGAATTATTAGCCATTAAGTGATCCGATCAAGCATCTGTAGGATGTGCTGGGATAAGAAGTCTGATCCTTGGAGGCCCCACCTCTCAACTTCATGACATGCTGCTAACGTCTTGTAGCCAGATACCACAGGACACCTTGAGAGGTGATGTGGAGTCCATGCCTCGACGGGTCAGAGCTGTTTTGGCGGCACGAGGGGGACCTGCACAATATTAGGCAGGTGGTTTTAATTGCTGATCGGTGTATACAGTATATACACACATATATACTGTATAGTATACCAATTTCAGAAAACGGAAGAGAATTTTTGATCGAGTTGCATATGCCTTAAGGACTAACTAGTAAGTATACTTTTGACACCCCACTAAATACATTAACTTGCTGCAGAAATAAAGTCTGACATCAGAACCAACCAGAAAAGTAAAAGGAAAATTCCAGACTGCATACCTAAATAGAAATGTGATAATTCAGTGACCCCGAACTAAAGTTAGTCTGCACTGTGAACAGTGTTGCAAACGAAGACGTTTCCCAGACACGAGTATTTACACCTGCTACATTGTGGCTTAAGTTAGTCGCAAAGTGTTGTATTTTCCAATTGCTTATACTCAAGAGGCACAATCACTGAAACCATTAACTCAGTCAAGTTTTAGACCAAGTGAGAGAAAAAAAAAAAAACTCAGTTCCAAATCCCTAAGCACAAGTCTTTAGTAAAAACATCGCTATTCAAAAATGCCACAATTAACTGCTCATTCCCTAATCAGGTATGTAAAAAAGAAATTTATACAGCATTTTATTTTTAGTGTGCAGTAGTGTTATTCTGGGGAATATCATGAGCTTCAATAAGGTATTTTACCAATGATTTGATGTTTGCTAGGTTAAGTCTTGTTGCGTATAGTGAGTGGGACTCAGGTCAAATTGCGAGTTTTTGTTTAAGTTGTACATCAAGAAATACAACATTCAAACTCTCGGCCAACGTGCTAGGGTGAGTTAGATGACGCTGTTCTCAATGAGCTCAGGGACAAGGTACGTGCAGGGCACAGGAAGTGGTTTGTTCCTGAGTTTGATGGCGTCTGTCAGAGCCCGAAGGTCATCTTGGAACCCTTTAGCCTTCTCCCTGGGTGTGGCCTCGTATTGATCCGGTGCCTCACCTCCCAGAACCACCTCTGGACCAGAGGAAAAGGAAACAATATTCCAGAGATCACTCCCAATAACTCTGAAGCAACACTCTGGGCAGGAGATGAGGGATGGCTCCACTTGAAATACAGTCATTTATCATGGCATGCATAACACATTGAAATCTTACTGTACAAAAAACGACATGTTATGTTAAACGTGCAACACCACGGTGTTTCAAACCTGATCTGCTGTTAGCATGAAAGCCATGGGTAAAGATGTCCAGGATCCAGAGCTGCAGCTCAAGGTCTCTGGTCACATCAGAATCACTGGTGTAGTAGAAGGTCACCACTCCCTGGACATACCTGAAGCCAGACACACCCCCATCATCCAAGGTCTGTGGAAACAATGGCTCTACACTGAAAGTCAAAGGACTTCCTTTTAACCATTTGGACCCATCCTAAGGCTCTAAACGCACACCATTAGACTCAACCACTGCCATACAAAGTTGTCCGTTTGTACAGGGAGCAGGCCACCTCCACAAAGATTCCAGCCTACCTGTTGATGATGTCCCACAGTCTGAGACCATCGTCCCAGTAGTAGTATTTGGGGATTTTGTCCATGCTGCGTGCAGTGATGTTCTCAGGCAGGCAGAGGTCGTTGTAGGTCAAGGAGGCCACTGCCTTCTCCAGGTATAAACCTTTGTTTAGTGCCTCAAACAAAACCATTCAATTACAGCACCCGTCAAAACCAATTAGTAAATGAGTCACTAGGCCTATAGTTCCAAACATTGGTCAGTTTAAAACTACATTCTCAATGATAAAATGTAAATCAGCTAGTTCTGGAGAGTCCCATGCATGCAACACCTTTCCAATCAGAGAAGTCATACCACTTCATTTATTAACAGGGTTCAGGCAGCCGATAAAATGTAAATCAGCTAGTTCTGGCATGCAACACCTTTCTCAGTTCCTCTCCCCAAACATGCCGTAAGTTAATTGGCACACCTGAACCTCATTTGGAACGAGTTGGATGATTGGAATAGATTCTCTTTTGAGAGAAGTCTCTTCTGATAAAAGCTGCAGGTGAAGAAGCGATCAGAACGCACTGCAGTGTTCTTCAGCTTTGCTACATTCTAGCTGAGGTAAGACAACATACTGCTTCTCCACTTTGTTTTCTGTTACAGAACTGTAAAAGCAATCTTAACTTTGTAAGAGGCTTAGACTCATTCAAGGTTTGGTTTCATGACTGGTCTAACTATTTAGTTTTAGGTATTGATGTAGGCGCCTAAGAATCTAATGCAGGAGCTCTAGGGGGGAGGGAGGGGTATATTTGAAACCGCAATCTTTATCATTACTAGTCCTTGCAGAGTGTTAACCAACAGTGTATTAACATGTCCCTCTGTAAATAAACAGCCAGTGTCCTCTGATTTCCAACATGCTGTGTCATGCTTTGCAGAGTGATCATGGTGAACTACAAGGTGAAGGTGTTTACAGGTTCCATGCTTGGGGCGTCGACTTTCAAGCCCATTTATTTGCGGCTGACTGGCACAAAGGGATCCAGTGCCAAGACTCACCTCAGCCGGCCCACCCATACAGGCTCAGTGAGTTTAACCTGCAGATTTTAGTTTTCCAAGTTCAGATTCACTTTGAATTATTTTAGATCATGTCCAAGGAAGGTGGTGCTTTTAAAATGAAGTCCATCAGTTTAGTTTCACCTACTTGATGATAATAATAACAATAAATTCATTTTATTTATGTACTGCTTTTCTAACACCCAAAGTTGCTTCACAGCATCAACATACATAACATGAGACAAATAAACAATTAGACAGAAATAGTAAAACCGACAGACAGCAACAGCATTTCTAACTATATGTAAGTAAAAGGATAGGCTCAGTAAAAGGGACCGGCTTCTAAACAGAGTTAGCTAGGGTGAAAAGATGTGTTTTTAAGGTGGGTTTGAAAGATTAACAGCAAGTTGGAATTACAAATTAGAGGGAGAGTTCTAGAATGTAGGTGCTGCCGTAGAAAATGCACACTCTCCCAAATGCTTCAGTTTTGCTTTTGGAATGACCAATTGCCCATCTGCAGCGGAAACAGGAGTTCAGTTCAGTGAGGTGAGGGGGGCCAAAGATTGAGAATGATTTTGTAGAACATTGTCTTAAAGAACTTCCCGAGCTAAAACTGTCTTGAAAATGGCCTAATGTCAAAAGAATCTGATAGCTACTATTACCCAGAATGTGTGGTCTCAGGCAGTGGAACAGGAGGTGTTTTGGTCTCGTAGTTGAGCAGGTTGTGTGTGTCTCAGGAAGTTGAAGAGGATGTGTCCTGTCCTGCGACCCTGGGTCAGCTCCTCACGCTGACTCTGTACGTGGAGAACCTGATTCCGGGGGACCTCCTTGAAGACCAGTGGTTCTGTGAGAAGGGAGCGGTAACCACCCCTGAGGGGGAGATGCAGAGCTTCCCTGTCTACCACTGGTTGACTGTCAATAAACCCCGGGTTTTCAGGGATGCTGCTGGTCAGTTTATCTTTTTTTTAGGCTTTTAAGAGGCAGACAGACTGACGTGCATAGTGTTAGCTAGATGATTCTGTTTCATGTGAAACTCATTGACTGTGATTATGGCCTTCTGCAGCTCACTTGGTTTTCCAGGACTGCATTCCAGAGCTCTTGATGCAGAGAGCTCAAGAGTTGGATTTACGACGTGCAGCCTTCAGGTCTCTTCACAACACTGCTTAATAAATGCCTTGAGTTAATGTCTATGCTATAATGGTCAAACATTTAGTCAATTGAAGAAATTGCTTGGAGAATCTAACGGTAGATTTTGACCAGAGTGCCTCTTTGGCTTTGTCCAGCTGGACTCTGTACTCTGCAGCGCCCTGTCTGCCACACATATCGTGGCCGCCGACAGCGCGTATGGCCTGCCTGCTGAGGTGCGCTTCTCCTTCTCTAAGGAAATAGAGTTTGCATACACCATTGCTGCAGCGTGAGTGGGACCTCATACGATTATTACCTTCTCTTCTGCAGTGCATGCATTGTCACTGAATACAGATCCACAAAGGGGTACAACAGTACTCTGATTCAGGTTTTTTATTAGAATACATGTAATGTTCTACTTTAAATCATCAAATTTGCATTTGTCTCTTCCCCAGGATGGTAGCTCTCGGCATAACAAACTTGGTTCAGCAACCTTGGGCTAGCTTTCATGATATTAGTGCACTGTATACCAAGAGGAAGACTGCGATGTACAGTACGTTCTTTACATTTTTGGGGGGGAAAATGCCAGCAATATAGCTGTACAATGGTATTGTAATTTTATGAAATTCTTCACAGGGTATGTAGAGGAGCACTGGAGAGAGGATGAGTTTTTCGGCTACCAGTTTCTAAACGGCCACAACCCCATGATGATCCGTGCCTGTTTGGCTCTGCCTGACAACTTACCCGTCACTGACAACATGGTGCAGGCCTCCTTCCAGCAAGGCTCCAGCCTCTCCAAGGAGATCGTGGTTGGTCATAGCAAGCTATGTTTTTTTTTTTTTTTTTTTCTTACAATACTTTAATGTTCCTGTTGTCAAAAAGGTATGGGCAATGTGATTATTCACAGAATTGCTTAAATGGTATTGAAACCAGCCTTTCTGTGAATGGAAGGAGGTTAAAAGGTATGTTTGCATGTCAGTGAAGAAAGCCGACTTAAGCGGTTGCGTGATTTTCCTTTTTATAATGACAAAAATATAAAATTTCTTGTGTCCAGAAAGGTAACATTTTCCTGGTAGACTACCATCGTCTGGATGGATTAGCTGCTGCAGTGGTTAACAATAAACAGCAATACCTGGCTTCTCCTTTGGTGCTGCTCTACAAAACCCCTGAGAACAAGATGCTGCCCATTGCCATTCAGGTGAGTCTTTCAAAGCCGCTAGTAAATTGTTGCAGACTCGGGGTGCCTACACGGACACATTTGAAGCATTGTTAAGGAATCTTGACATTGGATTTCCACTTGGGCATGTTTTTCTGCACTTGCTCAACTCTTCTGATTGGGAAAGTTTTACATGCATGGGACTCACCAGAAGTAGCTGAGAATTACATTGTTTCAGCCAACTTCCTGAACCCAGAAATGTATTAATGCTTTTGGACTTCTGAAAGTGCTATGACAAGGTGTCTTGCTGTTACAAGATATCCCAGCTGAGATGTGTACAGAACGTCCTCTTTCTTCCTTACGAGAGCCTTTAAATCGCCACTTCCGTTCCCCAGAAATATTAGTTATGAAGGTTCAAGTTGCTCTGTTTTTTCCAACCCATTTTGAATTTGTGTAATAAAGTTGACTGGGTCTTTCTGCAACTGAGGATGTGCGCAATCCCACCTGACTATCTGTTTGGAACTTTGTCCAGTTGAAGCAGCAGCCTGGAGACCTTAACCCCATCTTCCTGCCCACTGACTCTCTGTATGATTGGCTGCTGGCAAAGACCTTTGTGCGTTCTGCAGAGTTTGCTGAGCATGAGCTCAAGTATCACCTGCTGCATACACACTTGCTGTGTGAGGCCTTTGGCATGGCAACTCTTCGCCACTTTCCAATGGTGCACCCCCTATTTAAGGTATGTAGTTTTAAACTGACTAATGTTTGGAACCATTGACTTAGTTCCTTTTTTATGCACATTTGATTCACAGAACCCCTTTCACACATTTGGAATGCATTGATCATTTTAATAAGGAATTTGTCCTGTCAGGTCCTGTTTCAGCACTTCCGCTACACCCTGCAGATCAACATTTTGGCCCGAAAAACACTCTTGACTGACTTCTTCCCTAACGTAGGCCTTAACTTTTGTGTGCCTTTCATTGTTCTGAAAGCCCTTTCCAGACCTAACCTAATCTAGATACTAGGAGTGTTAATGTCTGTTTATTCTATGAAGAACACTGCTGTAGGTGGACCTGGCATGGTTTCCTACCTGGAGAAGGCAATGGCCTCCTTGACCTACAGCACCCTCTGCCTGCCTGAGGAAATCTCTGCACGCGGCATGGACAAAGTCCCCAACTACTACTACAGGGACGATGGTCTTAGACTGTGGGACATCATCAACAGGTAGGCTGGGCTGTGTGTGGAGGTGGCCAGCTCCCTGTGCAAACAGACAACTCTTTGTGTGTGTGTGTGGTTGAGTCTAATGGTGTGCTTTTAGAGCCTTAGTGAAAGTCAAAGGACTTTTGATCATTTGGACCCATCCTATGTACTTTTCCTTAACCCCGAGGGGAAATGTCATGAGGTTAAGGAAAGATATGAAGGATAATTCATAAAGACTTAGGAAAAGACACTTGCGGCGGTCATCAGATCCGACTGCGCTTTGCTACGTAGATGTGTGACGGGATGTCATTGTGGGTCTTGCGTGGTGAAACTACAATGTCCTGAAGAGACTATTAAAAGCAGGCAAGATGTGCATAACATGTAAGGGTGACACATTTTACTGCGGTACACATTTAAGGTTCGAAACATGCACCGTTCACCCTATAACTTAATACGCACATCACTAATTGTTCTCACGGAATTCTCGGGTGGCCTTACCTCATTACATAAAGGATGTTCCAGTGTATCCTAATACTAAAATATAGTTAGGAAGCATTTAAGCAAGTTGCCACAGCATTTAGAGTATGGTTGCCACTTAGACGCTTCCACAGTCAGTTCACTCCGTTGGGGAGACTCCTAGCAAAAACAGAATTCAGCCGTAGCCCTAGTTTCCACAGAACTTGTGTCTATGGCTTCAGGTATGTCCAGGGAGTGGTGACCTTCTACTACACCAGTGATTCTGATGTGACCAGAGATTCTGAGCTGCAGAACTGGATCCTGGACATCTTTACCCATGGCTTTCATGCCAACAGCGGATCAGGTTAGCATCACCCTGGTGTTGCTCATGATGGGGTATCCTGCATTTTGAGGGTTGTCTACCCTCAGAGGTTAAACTGCGTAATCTTGCTGTTTGATGCTCTTACGTTGACGTCTCTACTTGAGTCTTACTATAGTTGTTAGAGTAAAGGCTATCCCTCATCTCTTGCCCAGGTATCCCCAGGTCTTTCAGCAATGTGCCAGAACTCGTCAAGTTTGTCACCATGGTGGTTTTTACTGCTTCAGCCCAGCATGCTGCTGTTAACAATGGCCAGGTAACGGTGTCACCTTCACTGTAAACCTACATGGCAATTTTGAGTGAACACTTTCCACAAATGACTAATGTATATCCTCTTATCCCCAGTTTGATTATGCTGGCTACATGCCCAATGCGCCCCCATCCATGCAGTTGCCTCTCCCAACCACCAAGGGGGGATCTAGTGAAGTCACCTTACTTCAGACTCTCCCTGACCAGAATGTCACAGCGCATGATATGGCCATCCTTTATCTTCTGAGCAAACCAGCGATGGACTTTGTAAGTTAACCTTTCAGTTTTGGAAGATTCACTTTTCTTCCACCCTCAGAACCACATACAGGAGTCAGGTCTTAAACCTGCACTGCTACGATATTCTAATTTAATTGATTGAAAGTAATGTTCTGATCATTGTACTGACTTGATTCTCTAGTTTGTGGGCCATAAAGTTGTACATTTGGGAGGAAAGTTTGTCAGCATTATTAGGAGTGATCTCTGGTCCACAGGTGGTTCTGGGAGGACAAGGCCCGGATCATTATGCAGAGGCCACGCCCATGGAGAAGGCTAAAGAATTCCAAGATGACCTTCGAGCTCTGACAGACGACATTAAACTCAGGAACAAATCACTTCATTTGCCCTACACATACCTTGTCCCTGAGCACATTGAGAACAGTGTCGCTATTTAACTCACCTTGTCAGAGGGAAGGTATTGTTAGTTACTGTGGGTCTTCTTTATGATGTACTCTGCTGGAATAAACCAATATCTCAATCTGACCTGGTATGTCCTTTTTAATCTCCCCACACTAAATGCAACAAGAGTCAGACTGCGCATCATTGGCATTGCAGAAATAAGATCTCAGATGTCTAGTGCATCTTGCATGATGGTCCTTGATTTCCAATTCGGGTTGTACAAAAGGATACAGGCTCAGTGAAGGCAGGCTGTGCATACTGCTGCATCTTATGACCAAGAGACCATACATTACTACCTGAAGCATAGTTCCGATTTCACTGTCAACTTTGTTTAAATCTTGGCCTGACTTGAGAAGCAGTGCCTAGTTTGGTTTGGGTATTAAGCTATTCAAATATTGCTTTGCAAGAAATTGAACCTAGATTATACTAATGGGATTTATTTTTTGGGGATGTAGCTGTAGCCTACTTTAGCAAAACCGATGGCATGAGCTAATGCATGACAAACGTATTCTTAAACAAGTGGCGAGAGGTCGAGCATCAAAACGAGAACGTTTTAATTTCAACAGTCTCTGACCTTCCTGAGAGTAGGGGGTCATGTTTCAATGTAGTCCCCTTTTAAAATGAGCTGTTTCTCGCACTTTTCTCTGTTTACATCCCGAAATTTTTTATTTTTTTTGCTTGCCCTACACGAAATACAAGTACAATTGGGTTCATTGACCACTCATTCTTTACATCTGGTCAAGGGGAATCTAGTAGTATTAAATTCGACAGTCCCTGACCTTCCTGAGAAAAGGGGCGCATGTTTAAATGTGTTGTCCGCTTTTACTATGAGCTATTTGTTCTCTCTTTGCATCCAAATTTTTTGCTCCCCCTGCATGAAACATTAGTCTAAATGGGTTCATTGACCACTCATTCTTTTCATCTGGTAGATTTAAATTCGACAGTGTCTGACCTTCCTGAGAGAAGGGGCGCATGTTTAAATCTCTTTTTGATTTCTCGCACCTTTTTCTCTCTTTACGTTCCGAATTCTTGCTTTCCCTGCACGAAATAAGTCTAAATGGGTTCCTTGACCACTCGTTGTTTTCATCTAGTCAAGGGAAATCTGGTAGTATTAAATTCGACAGTGTCTGACCTTCCTGAGAGAAGAGGCGCATGTTTAAATGTACTGCCCCTTTTACTATGAGCTATTTCTCGCACTTTTTCTCTCTGCATCCCGATTGATTTTGCGAAATAAAAGTCTAAATGGGTTGATTGACCACTCATTATTTTCATCCAAGTATTAAATTCGACAGTCTCTGACCTTCCTGAGAGAAATGTTTAAATGTACTGTCCGCTTTTAAACTTTTCTCGCACTGTTCTCTCTTTGCACAAATTTTTTCCTTGCACGAAATATAAGTCTAAATGGGTTCATTGACCACTCATTCTTTTCAGTCAAGGGGAATCTAGTAGTATAAATTCGACAGTCTCTGACCTTCCTGAGAGAATGGGCGCATGTTTATGTGTGCTGTCCGCTTTTACTATGAGCTATTTCTATCATTTTGTTCTCTCTTTGCATCCAAATTTTTTGCTCCCCCTGCACGAAATATAAGTCTAAATGGGTTCATTGACCACTCATTCCTTTCATCTGGTCAAGGGGAATCTAGTAGTATTAAATTGGACAGTCTCTGACCTTCCTGAGGGAAGGGGCGCATGTTTAAATGTGTTGTCCGCTTTTACTATGAGCTATTTCTATCACTTTGTTCTCTCTTTGCATCCAAATTTTTTGCTCCCCCTGCACGAAACATTAGTCTAAATGGGTTCATTGACCACTCATTCTTTTCATCTGGTAGATTTAAATTCGACAGTGTCTGACCTTCCTGAGAGAAGGGGCGCATGTTTAAATGTTGTTCTCTTTTAAAATGAGCTATTTCTCGCACCTTTTTCTCTCTTTGCGTTCCGAATTCTTGCTTTCCCTGCACGAAATAAGTCTAAATGGGTTCCTTGACCACACGTTGTTTTCATCTAGTCAAGGGAAATCTGGTAGTATTAAATTCGACAGTGTCTGACCTTCCTGAGAGAAGAGGCGCATGTTTAAATGTACTGCCCCTTTTACTATGAGCTATTTCTCGCACTTTTTCTCTCTGCATCCCGATTGATTGCTCCCCCTGCACGAAATAAAAGTCTAAATGGGTTGATTGACCACTCATTATTTTCATCTAGTCAAGGGAAATCTGGAAGTATTAAATTCGACAGTCTCTGACCTTCCTGAGAGAAGGGCCGATGTTTAAATGTACTGTCCGCTTTTACTATGAGCTATTTCTCGCACTTTGTTCTCTCTTTGCATCCAAATTTTTTGCTCCCCCTGCACGAAATATAAGTCTAAATGGGTTCATTGACCACTCATTCTTTTCATCTGGTCAAGGGGAATCTAGTAGTATTAAATTGGACAGTCTCTGACCTTCCTGAGAGAAGGGGCGCATGTTTAAATGTAGTCCCCTTTTAAAATGACCTATTTCTCGCACATTTTTCTCTCTTTACATCCCGATTTTTCTGCTATCCCGGCACGAAATGTACGTCCAATTGGGTTCATTGACCACTCAGTCTTCTCATCTGGTAAAGGGGAATATTGTAGTCTTAAATTCGACAGTGTCTGACCTTCCTGAGAAAAGGGGCGCATGTTTAAATGTATTGTCCGCTTTTACTATGAGCTATTTCTGGCACTTTTTTCTCTCTTTGCATCCCGATTTTTTGCTCCCCCTGCACGAAATATAAGTCTAAATGGGTTCATTGACCACTCATTCTTTTCATCTGGTCAAGGGGAATCTAGTAGTATTAAATTCGACAGTCTCTGACCTTCCTGAGAGAATGGGCGCATGTTTATGTGTGCTGTCCGCTTTTACTATGAGCTATTTCTATCACTTTGTTCTCTCTTTGCATCCAAATTTTTTGCTCCCCCTGCACGAAATATAAGTCTAAATGGGTTCATTGACCACTCATTCCTTTCATCTGGTCAAGGGGAATCTAGTAGTATTAAATTGGACAGTCTCTGACCTTCCTGAGAGAAGGGGCGCATGTTTAAATGTGTTGTCCGCTTTTACTATGAGCTATTTCTATCACTTTGTTCTCTCTTTGCATCCAAATTTTTTGCTCCCCCTGCACGAAACATTAGTCTAAATGGGTTCATTGACCACTCATTCTTTTCATCTGGTAGATTTAAATTCGACAGTGTCTGACCTTCCTGAGAGAAGGGGCGCATGTTTAAATGTTGTTCTCTTTTAAAATTAGCTATTTCTCGCACCTTTTTCTCTCTTTACGTTCCGAATTCTTGCTTTCCCTGCACGAAATAAGTCTAAATGGGTTCCTTGACCACTCGTTGTTTTCATCTAGTCAAGGGAAATCTGGTAGTATTAAATTCGACAGTGTCTGACCTTCCTGAGAGAAGAGGCGCATGTTTAAATGTACTGCCCCTTTTACTATGAGCTATTTCTCACACTTTTTCTCTCTGCATCCCGATTGATTGCTCCCCCTGCACGAAATAAAAGTCTAAATGGGTTGATTGACCACTCATTATTTTCATCTAGTCAAGGGAAATCTGGAAGTATTAAATTCGACAGTCTCTGACCTTCCTGAGAGAAGGGGCCGATGTTTAAATGTACTGTCCGCTTTTACTATGAGCTATTTCTCGCACTTTGTTCTCTCTTTGCATCCAAATTTTTTGCTCCCCCTGCACGAAATATAAGTCTAAATGGGTTCATTGACCACTCATTCTTTTCAACTGGTCAAGGGGAATCTAGTAGTATTAAATTGGACAGTCTCTGAGCTTCCTTAGAGAAGGGGCGCATGTTTAAATGTAGTCCCCTTTTAAAATGACCTATTTCTCGCACATTTTTCTCTCTTTACATCCCGATTTTTCTGCTATCCCGGCACGAAATGTAAGTCCAATTGGGTTCATTGACCACTCAGTCTTCTCATCTGGTAAAGGGGAATATTGTAGTCTTAAATTCGACAGTGTCTGACCTTCCTGAGAAAAGGGGCGCATGTTTAAATGTATTGTCCGCTTTTACTATGAGCTATTTCTCGCACTTTTTTCTCTCTTTGCATCCCGATTTTTTGCTCCCCCTGCACGAAATATAAGTCTAAATGGGTTCATTGACCACTCATTCTTTTCATCTGGTCAAGGGGAATCTAGTAGTATTAAATTCGACAGTCTCTGACCTTCCTGAGAGAATGGGCGCATGTTTATGTGTGCTGTCCGCTTTTACTATGAGCTATTTCTATCACTTTGTTCTCTCTTTGCATCCAAATTTTTTGCTCCCCCTGCACGAAATATAAGTCTAAATGGGTTCATTGACCACTCATTCCTTTCATCTGGTCAAGGGGAATCTAGTAGTATTAAATTGGACAGTCTCTGACCTTCCTGAGAGAAGGGGCGCATGTTTAAATGTTGTTCTCTTTTAAAATTAGCTATTTCTCGCACTTTTTTCTCTCTTTACATCCCGATTTTTTGCTTGCCCTGCACGAAATATAAGTCCAATTGGGTTCATTGACCACTCATTCTTCTCATCTGGTAAAGGGGAATCTGGTAGTATTAAATTCGACACTGTCTGACCTTCCTGAGAGAAGAGGCGCATGTTTAAATGTACTGTCCGCTTTAATAATGAGCTATTTCTCGCACTTTTATCTCTCTTTACATCCCGATTGTTTGCTCCCCCTGCACGAAATATAAGTCCAATTGGGTTTATTGACCACTCATTATTCTCATCTGGTAAAGGGTAATCTGGTAGTATTAAATTTGAGTGTCTGACCTTCCTGAGAGAAGGGGCGCATGTTTGAATGTATTGTCCGCTTTTACTATGATCTATTTCTCGCACTTTTTTCTCTCTTAGCATCCCGATTCTTTGCTCCCCCTGCACGAAATATAAGTCCAATTGGGTTTATTGACCACTCATTATTCTCATCTGGTCAAGGGGAATCTGGTAGTATTAAATTCGACAGTCCCTGACCTTCCTGAGAGAAGGGGCGCATGTTTAAATTTACTGTCCTCTATCATTACTCTCTATTGTCGCACTTTTTATCTCTCTTTAATTCCCAATTTTATGCTTGCCCTGCACGAATTATAAGTCCAATTGGGTTCATTGACCATTCATTCTTTTCATCTGGTCAAGGGGAATCTGGTAGTATGAAATTCGACTGTCTCTGACCTTCCTGAGAGAAGGGTGATTGGAAAAGTCAACTACCTACCATGTTGCCAATAAATCTGAAATTAAATTCTAAATCTTTTTCGAAAATCGTATTGTGTAAAGCAGCGGAGATAAGATATGATGAAGATTCTGAGATAAGAATAATGCAAATTTTTGGGATTTAACAGCTTTTTTTACTGATTTTGCAAACAAGTGGTGATGAAAATGACCATGTTTTCACGAGAATTAAAAAAAACTTTTAGACTGTCTTTGCACGAGTTTTAGCAAGAATGACCAAGTTTGGAGGAGACGTGTCCGAAAATACAGAGTAGGGCTACTTATATTTTGCTCCCTCACGTCAAGATTTTTTTGGACCTTGGAAATGTTTAATTGGTTAGCCTTAAAATGTCGGGTGCCTTTGTATGCAATGGTAATATAGGCATACCAGAAATTGCTGCTTTAGAGCTGGTACAACAAAAACACAAATATACCAATTACCACAAACTTAAAAATCTAAAGAACCGTTCAAAAAAACAAATACATTAACTGTATTATAACAATGATCATACTATTTTAGATAGCATCCTCCTTTCTGACATAGCTGACCTGCCAGTAGTTCTATGTTTAGGTGGTTCACATGTATCTGAAAATAAAAATGTCATTTTACTCTGCTGCACAAAATCCCATTTGCAAACAAAGACGACACCAGGAGGTCATTCATGTCATAAACCTGAAGGCATTTGCTCTTACAAAACACTGGTTGATACATACAGTTCCATTGTGTCGAGCTTCTTCTAGTGGCATACCGATGCCATTGACCTTTCCATCTTTTACGTTCCGAGTTCAGGAAGTTACTGCTGTGGTCCGTGTGTCCTCCATGTCAACATGCCAGTAACCTAGCTGCTCCCTCTGCACAACGTCCTTCCCCACCTAGCTTTGCTCTAATGTGGCTGCCATTGGTATGACTCCAGCGTCACTTTCAAATGTATGTTTGTATGTTTACCAGTGACAAGGCTCGTGTTTGAATTTTAACCACTCAGACGCCCGTGAATACAAGGCAGTCCTCCCGTAAAGCGCCCAGCTGCAGATTCCAACGGCCCTCAACGTTTTAGATAAGAGAATACACAAATGTGTATGTAAATATATATATTGTATGATTTAAAACATTCTGTGTACATGTTTGAAAGAAGTTATTGAATAAAAAAAAAAGATTCCAGTCTATTAATTGTAGTTTTATTTTTTTATTTTTTTACATCAAATAATTTGATTAATTGAGTGGAGAAATGGGTAGTTATTTTGAGTAACTCATGTGTGCACACATGAACCTGAGTGGTGGGACCCTTTGCTGATCGCCTGTTGATCACAACAAATTCACGCACAAGAACACAATCAAACATTTGCACAGCTGGGAATATAGGAAGCTGTGATTCTTCATTTTGTTTTAGGATGACTTTTTAAATGTGTAAGCAAATAAAATGAATGAAATGTTTGCTTTTGCAAGATATGTCTAACGTGTGTGGTTATGGTTTTGTATGATTTAAAAAATATATATATATCCATAGTTGCATGAATCATGTTTCTTTTTTTTACACACTGGTTTTTATATAATAGTTTATATAATTGACTGATAGTTTATATCATCATCATCATCTTCGTCCGCTTTGTCCGGGGTCGGGTCGCGGAGGTAGCAGTTCCAGCAGGGCATCCCAAACTTCCCTTTCCCGGGCCACATTAACCAGCTCTGACTGGGGGATTCCAAGGCGTTCCCAGGCCAGTGTGGAGATATAATCCCTCCACCTGGTCCTAGGTCTGCCCTGCGGCCTCCGCCCAGCTGGACGTGCCTGGAACACCTCCCTAGGGAGGCGGCCAGGTGGCATCCTTACTAGATGCCCGAACCACCTCAACTGGCTCCTTTCTACGCAAAGAAGCAGTGGCTCTACTCCGAGTCCCTCACGAATGGCTGAACTTCTCACCCTCCGGAGGAAACTCATTTCCGCCGCTTGTATCCGCGATCTCGTTCTTTCGGTCATGACCCACCCTTCATGACCATAGGTGAGAGTAGGAACGAAGATAGACCGGTAGATTGAGAGCTTTGCCTTCTGGCTCAGCTCTCTCTTCGTCACAACGGTGCGATAAAGCGACTGCAACACCGCACCCGCTGCTCCAATTCTCCGGCCCATCTCTCGTTCCATTTTACCCTCGCTCGAGAACAAGACCCCGAGACACTTGAACTCCTTCACTTGGGGTAAAGACTCATTCCCTACTTGGAGTAGACAATCCATCGGTTTCCTGCTTAGAACCATGGCCTCAGATTTGGAGGTGCTGATCCTCATCCCAGCCGCTTCACACTCGGCTGCGAACCGATCCAACGAGTGCCAATGAGTGATAGTTTATAAATGTGTGTAAATTGACAATTCATGTTACTCTCATTTACCATGTACATTGATGAACCATGAGAAAACTACTGACAAGTGAAATGAGTAACATGGATCATCTCGTTACAATGGCACCTGTCAAGGTGTGGGAATTATTAGCCATTAAGTGATCCGATCAAGCATCTGTAGGATGTGCTGGGATAAGAAGTCTGATCCTTGGAGGCCCCACCTCTCAACTTCATGATATGCTGCTAACGTCTTGTAGCCAGATACCACAGGACACCTTGAGAGGTGATGTTGAGTCCATGCCTCGACGGGTCAGAGCTGTTTTGGCGGCACAAGGGGGACCTGCACAATATTAGGCAGGTGGTTTTAATTGCTGATCGGTGTATACAGTATATACACACATGTACACTGTATAGTATACCAATTTCAGAAAACGGAAGAGAATTTTTGATCGAGTTGCTGACTATGCATATGCCTTAAGAACTAACTAGTAAGTATACTTTTGACACCCCACTAAATACATTAACTTGCTGCAGAAATAAAGTCTGACATCAGAACCAACCAGAAAAGTAAAAGGAAAATTCCAGACTAAATACCTAAATAGAAATGTGATAATTCAGTGACCCCAAACTAAAGTTAGTCTGCACTGTGAACAGTGTTGCAAACGAAGACGTTTCCCAGACATGAGTATTTACACCTGCCACATTGTGGCTTAAGTTAGTCGCAAAGTGTTGTATTTTCCAATTGCTTATACTCAAGAGGCACAATCACTGAAACCATTAACTCAGTCAAGTTTTAGACCAAGTGAGAGAAAAAAAAAACTCATTTCCAAATCCCTAAGCACAAGTCTTTTGTAAAAACATCGCTATTCAAAAATGCCACAATTAACTGCTCATTCCCTAATCAGGTATGTAAAAAAGAAATTTATACAGCATTTTATTTTTAGTGTGCAGTAGTGTTATTCTGGGGAATATCATGAGCTTCAATAAGGTATTTTACCAATGATTTGATGTTTGCTAGGTTAAGTCTTGTTGCGTATAGTGAGTGGGACTCAGGTCAAATTGCGAGTTTTTGTTTAAGTTGTACATCAAGAAATACAACATTCAAACTCTCGGCCAACGTGCTAGGGTGAGTTAGATGACGCTGTTCTCAATGAGCTCAGGGACAAGGTACCTGCAGGGCACAGGAAGTGGTTTGTTCCTGAGTTTGATGGCGTCTGTCAGAGCCCGAAGGTCATCTTGGAACCCTTTAGCCTTCTCCCTGGGTGTGGCCTCGTATTGATCCGGTGCCTCACCTCCCAGAACCACCTCTGGACCAGAGGAAAAGGAAACAATATTCCAGAGATCACTCCCAATAACTCTGAAGCAACACTCTGGGCAGGAGATGAGGGATGGCTCCACTTGAAATACAGTCATTTATCATGGCATGCATAACACATTCAAATCTTACTGTACAAAAAACTACATGTTATGTTAAACGTGCAACACCACGGTGTTTCAAACCTGATCTGCTGTTAGCATGAAAGCCATGGGTAAAGATGTCCAGGATCCAGAGCTGCAGCTCAAGGTCTCTGGTCACATCAGAATCACTGGTGTAGTAGAAGGTCACCACTCCCTGGACATACCTGAAGCCAGACACACCCCCATCATCCAAGGTCTGTGGAAACAATGGCTCTACACTGAAAGTCAAAGGACTTCCTTTTAACCATTTGGACCCATCCTAAGGCTCTAAACGCACACCATTAGACTCAACCACTGCCATACAAAGTTGTCCGTTTGTACAGGGAGCAGGCCACCTCCACAAAGATTCCAGCCTACCTGTTGATGATGTCCCACAGTCTGAGACCATCGTCCCAGTAGTAGTATTTGGGGATTTTGTCCATGCTGCGTGCAGTGATGTTCTCAGGCAGGCAGAGGTCGTTGTAGGTCAAGGAGGCCACTGCCTTCTCCAGGTATAAACCTTTGTTTAGTGCCTCAAACCAAACCATTCAATTACAGCACCCGTCAAAACCAATTAGTAAATGAGTTACTAGGCCTATAGTTCCAAACATTGGTCAGTTTAAAACTACATTTACAGTTTAACACTACAGGCCTATAGTTCCAAACATTGGTCAGTTTAAAACTACATTCTCAATGATAAAATGTAAATCAGCTAGTTCTGGAGAGTCCCATGCATGCAACACCTTTCCAATCAGAGAAGTTTAAGGTGCTCAGTTCCTCTCCCCAAACATGCCGTAAGTTAATTGGCACACCTGAACCTCATTTGGAACGAGTTGGATGATTGGAATAGATTCTCTTTTGAGAGAAGTCTCTTCTGATAAAAGCTGCAGGTGAAGAAGCGATCAGAACGCACTGCAGTTTTCTTCAGCTTTGCTACATTCTAGCTGAGGTAAGACAACATACTGCTTCTCCACTTTGTTTTCTGTTACAGAACTGTAAAAGCAATCTTAACTTTGTAAGAGGCTTAGACTCATTCAAGGTTTGGTTTCATGACTGGTCTAACTATTTAGTTTTAGGTATTGATGTAGGCGCCTAAGAATCTAATGCAGGAGCTCTAGGGGGGAGGGAGGGGTATATTTGAAACCGCAATCTTTATCATTACTAGTCCTTGCAGAGTGTTAACCAACAGTGTATTAACATGTCCCTCTGTAAATAAACAGCCAGTGTCCTCTGATTTCCAACATGCTGTGTCATGCTTTGCAGAGTGATCATGGTGAACTACAAGGTGAAGGTGTTTACAGGTTCCATGCTTGGGGCGTCGACTTTCAAGCCCATTTATTTGCGGCTGACTGGCACAAAGGGATCCAGTGCCAAGACTCACCTCAGCCGGCCCACCCATGCAGGCTCAGTGAGTTTCACCTGCAGCTTTTAGTGTTCCAAGTTCAGATTCACTTTGAATTATTTTAGATTATGTCCAAGGAAGGTGGTGCTTCACCTACTTGATGATGATGATGATAATAATAACAATAAATTCATTTTATTTATGTACTGCTTTTCTAACACCCAAAGTTGCTTCACAGCATCAACATACATAACATGAGACAAATAAACAATTAGACAGAAATGCTGTTGCTGTCCGTCGGTTTTACTATTTCTAACTATCTGTAAGTAAAAGGGACCGGCTTCTAAACAGAGTTCACTAGGGTGAAAAGATTAACAACATCATGTGTCAGGAGGTTTAACAGCATGTGTGGTCTCAGGCAGTGGAACAGGAGGTGTTTTGGTCTCGTAGTTGAGCAGGTTGTGTGTGTCTCAGGAAGTTGAAGAGGATGTGTCCTGTCCTGCGACCCTGGGTCAGCTCCTCACGCTGACTCTGTACGTGGAGAACCTGATTCCGGGGGACCTCCTTGAAGACCAGTGGTTCTGTGAGAAGGGAGCGGTAACCACCCCTGAGGGGGAGATGCAGAGCTTCCCTGTCTACCACTGGTTGACTGTCAATAAACCCCGGGTTTTCAGGGATGCTGCTGGTCAGTTTATCTTTTTTTAGGCTTTTAAGAGGCAGACAGACTGACGTGCATAGTGTTAGCTAGATGATTCTGTTTCATGTGAAACTCATTGACTGTGATTATGGCCTTCTGCAGCTCACTTGGTTTTCCAGGACTGCATTCCAGAGCTCTTGATGCAGAGAGCTCAAGAGTTGGATTTACGACGTGCAGCCTTCAGGTCTCTTCACAACACTGCTTAATAAATGCCTTGAGTTAATGTCTATGCTATAATGGTCAAACATTTAGTCAATTGAAGAAATTGCTTGGAGAATCTAACGGTAGATTTTGACCAGAGTGCCTCTTTGGCTTTGTCCAGCTGGACTCTGTACTCTGCAGCGCCCTGTCTGCCACATATCGTGGCCGCCGACAGCGCGTATGGCCTGCCTGCTGAGGTGCGCTTCTCCTTCTCTAAGGAAATAGAGTTTGCATACACCATTGCTGCAGCGTGAGTGGGACCTCATACGATTATTACCTTCTCTTCTGCAGTGCATGCATTGTCACTGAATACAGATCCACAAAGGGGTACAACAGTACTCTGATTCAGGTTTTTTATTAGAATACATGTAATGTTCTACTTTAAATCATCAAATTTGCATTTGTCTCTTCCCCAGGATGGTAGCTCTCGGCATAACAAACTTGGTTCAGCAACCTTGGGCTAGCTTTCATGATATTAGTGCACTGTATACCAAGAGGAAGACTGCGATGTACAGTACGTTCTTTACATTTTTGGGGGGGAAAATGCCAGCAATATAGCTGTACAATGGTATTGTAATTTTATGAAATTCTTCACAGGGTATGTAGAGGAGCACTGGAGAGAGGATGAGTTTTTCGGCTACCAGTTTCTAAACGGCCACAACCCCATGATGATCCGTGCCTGTTTGGCTCTGCCTGACAACTTACCCGTCACTGACAACATGGTGCAGGCCTCCTTCCAGCAAGGCTCCAGCCTCTCCAAGGAGATCGTGGTTGGTCATAGCAAGCTATGTTTTTTTTTTTTTCTTACAATACTTTAATGTTCCTGTTGTCAAAAAGGTATGGGCAATGTGATTATTCACAGAATTGCTTAAATGGTATTGAAACCAGCCTTTCTGTGAATGGAAGGAGGTTAAAAGGTATGTTTGCATGTCAGTGAAGAAAGCCGACTTAAGCGGTTGCGTGATTTTCCTTTTTATAATGACAAAAATATAAAATTTCTTGTGTCCAGAAAGGTAACATTTTCCTGGTAGACTACCATCGTCTGGATGGATTAGCTGCTGCAGTGGTTAACAATAAACAGCAATACCTGGCTTCTCCTTTGGTGCTGCTCTACAAAACCCCTGAGAACAAGATGCTGCCCATTGCCATTCAGGTGAGTCTTTCAAAGCCGCTAGTAAATTGTTGCAGACTCGGGGTGCCTACACGGACACATTTGAAGCATTGTTAAGGAATCTTGACATTGGATTTCCACTTGGGCATGTTTTTCTGCACTTGCTCAACTCTTCTGATTGGGAAAGTTTTACATGCATGGGACTCACCAGAAGTAGCTGAGAATTACATTGTTTCAGCCAACTTCCTGAACCCAGAAATGTATTAATGCTTTTGGACTTCTGAAAGTGCTATGACAAGGTGTCTTGCTGTTACAAGATATCCCAGCTGAGATGTGTACAGAACGTCCTCTTTCTTCCTTACGAGAGCCTTTAAATCGCCACTTCCGTTCCCCAGAAATATTAGTTATGAAGGTTCAAGTTGCTCTGTTTTTTCCAACCCATTTTGAATTTGTGTAATAAAGTTGACTGGGTCTTTCTGCAACTGAGGATGTGCGCAATCCCACCTGACTATCTGTTTGGAACTTTGTCCAGTTGAAGCAGCAGCCTGGAGACCTTAACCCCATCTTCCTGCCCAGCGACTCTCAATATGATTGGCTGCTTGCTAAGACCTTTGTGCATTCTGCAGAGTTTGCTGAGCATGAGCTCAAGTATCACCTGCTGCATACACACCTGCTGTGTGAGGCCTTTGCCATGGCAACTCTTCACCAGTTTCCAATGGTGCACCCCCTATTTAAGGTATGGAACCATTGACCTAGTTCCTTTTTTATGCACATCCTGATTCACAGAACCCCTTTCACACATTTGGAATGCATTGATCATTTTAAGATGGAATTTGTCCTGTCAGGTCCTGTTTCAGCACTTCCGCTACACCCTGCAGATCAACATTTTGGCCCGAAAAACACTCTTGACTGACTTCTTCCCTAACGTAGGCCTTAACTTTTGTGTGCCTTTCATTGTTCTGAAAGCCCTTTCCAGACCTAACCTAATCTAGATACTAGGAGTGTTAATGTCTGTTTATTCTATGAAGAACACTGCTGTAGGTGGACCTGGCATGGTTTCCTACCTGGAGAAGGCAATGGCCTCCTTGACCTACAGCACCCTCTGCCTGCCTGAGGAAATCTCTGCACGCGGCATGGACAAAGTCCCCAACTACTACTACAGGGACGATGGTCTTAGACTGTGGGACATCATCAACAGGTAGGCTGGGCTGTGTGTGGGAGGTGGCCAGCTCCCTGTGCAAACAGACAACTCTTTGTGTGTGTGTGTGGTTGAGTCTAATGGTGTGCTTTTAGAGCCTTAGTGAAAGTCAAAGGACTTTTGATCATTTGGACCCATCCTATGTACTTTTCCTTAACCCCGAGGGGAAATGTCATGAGGTTAAGGAAAGATATGAAGGATAATTCATAAGGACTTAGGAAAAGACACTTGCGGCGGTCATCAGATCCGACTGCGCTTTGCTACGTAGATGTGTGACGGGATGTCATTGTGGGTCTTGCGTGGTGAAACTACAATGTCCTGAAGAGACTATTAAAAGCATGCAAGATGTGCATAACATTTAAGGGTGACACATTTTACTACGGTACACATTTAAGGTTCGAAACATGTGCGTATTAAGTTATAGGGTGAACGGTGCATCACTAATTGTTCTCACGGAATTCTCGGGTGGCCTTACCTCATTACATAAAGGATGTTCCAGTGTATCCTAATACTAAAATATAGTTAGGAAGCATTTAAGCAAGTTGCCACAGCATTTAGAGTATGGTTGCCACTTAGATGCTTCCACAGTCAGTTCACTCCGTTGGGGAGACTCCTAGCAAAAACAGAATTCAGCCGTAGCCCTAGTTTCCACAGAACTTGTGTCTATGGCTTCAGGTATGTCCAGGGAGTGGTGACCTTCTACTACACCAGTGATTCTGATGTGACCAGAGATTCTGAGCTGCAGAACTGGATCCTGGACATCTTTACCCATGGCTTTCATGCCAACAGCGGATCAGGTTAGCATCACCCTGGTGTTGCTCATGATGGGGTATCCTGCATTTTGAGGGTTGTCTACCCTCAGAGGTTAAACTGCGTAATCTTGCTGTTTGATGCTCTTACGTTGACGTCTCTACTTGAGTCTTACTATAGTTGTTAGAGTAAAGGCTATCCCTCATCTCTTGCCCAGGTATCCCCAGGTCTTTCAGCAATGTGCCAGAACTCGTCAAGTTCGTCACCATGGTGGTTTTTACTGCTTCAGCCCAGCATGCTGCTGTTAACAATGGCCAGGTAATCCTATAGTAACGGTGTCACCTTCACTGTAAACCTACATGGCAATTTTGTGTTAACACTTTCCACAAATGACTAATGTATATCCTCTTATCCCCAGTTTGATTATGCTGGCTACATGCCCAATGCTCCCCCATCCATGCAGTTGCCTCTCCCAACCACCAAGGGGGGATCTAGTGAAGCCACCTTACTTCAGACTCTCCCTGACCAGAATGTCACAGCGCATGATATGGCCATCCTTTATCTTCTGAGCAAACCAGCGATGGACTTTGTAAGTTAACCTTTCAGTTTTGGAAGATTCACTTTTCTTCCACCCTCAGAACCACATACAGGAGTCAGGTCTTAAACCTGCACTGCTACAATATTCTCATTTAATTGATTGAAAGTAATGTTCTGATCATTGTACTGACTTGATTCTCTAGTTTGTGGGCCATAAAGTTGTACATTTGGGAGGAAAGTTTGTCAGCATTATTAGGAGTGATCTCTGGTCCACAGGTGGTTCTGGGAGGACAAGGCCCGGATCATTATGCAGAGGCCACGCCCATGGAGAAGGCTAAAGAATTCCAAGATGACCTTCGAGCTCTGACAGACGACATTAAACTCAGGAACAAATCACTTCATTTGCCCTACACATACCTTGTCCCTGAGCACATTGAGAACAGCGTCGCTATTTAACTCCCCTTGTCTGAGGGAGGGTATTGTTAGTTACTGTGGGTGTTCTTTATGATGTACTCTGCTGGAATAAACCAATATCGCAATCTGACCTGTTATATCCTTTAATCTCCCCACACTAAATGCAACAAGAGTCAGACTGCGCATCATTGGCATTGCAGAAATAAGATCTCAGATGTCTAGTGCATCTTGCATGATGGTCCTTGATTTCCATTCGGCTTGTACAAAAGGATACAGGCTCAGTGAAGGCATACTGTTGCATCTTATGACCAAGAGACCATACATTACTACCTGAAGCATAGTTCCGATTTCACTGTCAACTTTGTTTAAATCTTGGCCTGACTTGAGAAGCAGTGCCTAGTTTGGTTTGGGTATTAAGCTATTCAAATATTGCTTTGCAAGAAATTGAACCTAGATTATACTAATGGGATTTATTTTTTGGGGATGTAGCTGTAGCCTACTGAGTGCTAACCTTAGCAAAACCGATGGTATGAGCTAACGAATGACAAAAGTATTTTTAAATATGTAGCAACGAAGCGTGACGAGAGGTCTAGCATCAAGACGAAAACAGATGTGATTGGAAAAGTTAACTACCTACCATGTTGCCAATATAGCTGAAATTAAATTATAAATCTTTATCCAAATTCGGATTGTGTAAAGCAGTGGAGATAAACATTTGACTGACTTTGAAAACAAGTGACACTTTGATTTTGCCGCCAATCCAGCCATCCGAGTAAGAATGATACTAATTTGTGGGATTTAACAGCTTTTATACTGCTTTTGCAAACAAGTCGTGATGAAAATGACCATGTTTTCACGAGAATTAAAATAAACTTTTCGACTGTCTTTGCACAAGTTTTAGCAAGAATGACCAAGTTTGGATGAGACGTGTCCGAAAATACACAGTAGGCCTACATATATTTTGCTCCCACACGTCAAGATTTTTTTGGTCCTTGGAAATGTTTAATTGGTTAGCCTTAAAATGTCGGGTGCATTTGTATGCAATGGTAATATAGGCATACCAGAAATTGCTGCTTTAGAGCTGGTACAACAAATATACCAATTACCACAAACTTAAAATCCAAATAACAGTTCAAAAAACAACTACATTAACTGTATTATAACTGATCATTCTATTTTAGATCGATTTAGACATCAAAAGTTTAAAATGCAGAGTCCCTTCCACAGACACATACTTCTCTTCACTTCCTCTGTGTCCCATCATATTTAGAAGTCAGCCAATCCTGTCTTGAATCTCCTATAACCCCCCACCCCAACCCTCTCTCTTTTTTCTCTCATCCAAACCCCATTCATCTGTCCTCTACCCTAAAGGGTGTCATCTACTCCCCCTCAACCCCTCACCCCTTTTTTTTTTTTAAAGAGCAGTGGAGCTCTGATTTCCCCACTGGTTGATGCTTGAAGGCTTGAAAGATTAATGAACAAAGTTCAATATTTGACTGCATATATGATCAAGTGTGAAGGTTATGCATTAACTTTAATGAATATAAAGTTGCCATGTCACACTACAAATGTGTTATATTTATTTAAGTGTTATAATTGTCCTTGTTGCTCAGC